>JAJPUD010001040.1:0-44979 GCA_023553655.1 Myrmecobius fasciatus | reverse complement strand
AGAGAGAGAGAGAGAGAGAGAGAGAGAGAGAGAGAGAGAGAGAGAGACTTCCAAACAAAAAAATCTGAAAGTAGAATAGTTTTAGGGCAACTAGGTGATGCAGTGGATGGTGCCAGGCCTGAAATCAGGAACACTTATCTTCATAAGTTCATATTTAGCCTCAGACATTTAATTAGCTGTGTGACACTGGACAAGTCACTTAAAGTTTTCTCATTTGTAAAATGAGCTGGAGAAGAAAATGACAGACCATTCCAATATCTTTGCCAAGAAATCCCCCAAAATGGGGTCATAAAGAGTTGGACATAACTCAAAAATGACAGAACAGTAGCAAAATAGGCTGATTTAGGCAGTAACAAGTTCCTCTTCACTATAGTTTTCAATTAAAGGTTCGATGACTGAACACATATTGAGATTTTGTCAGGTAAGTATTGTGCTACATGGCTTTTAAGCACTCTCATTTTATAAACAAGGAAAGTGAGACCTCAATATAACTTGCCCACAATAAGCAATAATTCAGTAATGCTGTCAAACACAAAAGCTAGCATGTTATATTGCTCCTGTAACTAAATGGATTGTTACTTTAAAAATCTTCCCCAGTACTAAATGTGAAATACTTTTTCCCATCAAAATATTTAAATACATGGGCCATATAAATTAAAATGTGAGTCTAAATTGTGAACTGGGTAGTAATATTAAATATTGAAACTTGTGAGGGAGAGAGAGAGTATGTAGATAAATTTTCCCACCAGCAGGAACTTCCAGCACCTAGCCTAAGACTAAGCAGATAAGTCATTGGACATGTATAGCTTAATGGCTATCCCCAGAGACACAAAGGTGGTGGGTATGAAAGAATCAGAGACAAGGTCACCGTATGTATGAAGGTTGAATGTGTCTTCAAAAAATGGCAGCCGTTCATGCTGAGTCCAATCCCAAAATCAGTGAAATGCCTTAGTAAAACAAGGTTTTGAAGTATTTGTTTCTAAAGTTAGAGAGAAAGAAAGGTTGTAGAAACCTTATTTTGTCTTTACCTTCAAAGTTTAAGTCTTCCATCCATGTAGAGGACAATGAACTTCACTGCTGTCTCAGTTCTTTCTATGTATGACTACAGAAATTTCTGCATCTGACTATCAATTAGCAACTAGCAATACATTAATGTTAGAAATTAACTTCAAAAGCTAGAAAGAACTGTCACTAAAAACTAAAAGTTATCATTTGATCTATATGCCAGTCCTCTTGCAAAAACTCACAAAACAAAATGACTCCTATATCACAACTTGAAAGAAGATAGGTGCTAATAACTGAGAAATCCTACTTGAAAAATACTTTTTTTTCTATAAAGGCATGTTAAGTAAGAATATGCATTGAGTGTAAAAAATAATACATTTATGGAAACAACCTATAATACTAGTTTGAGGAATAAAACATGTTATCACTGGGAAGAGCATTTTGTCCAAATTTTAAAAATGTGTAGATGCTTTTGAATTGAAATTGAAATATGTAATGAAGTAAATTTTATGTTTTTCCATGATCATTTAAATACAAAATTATAATATTTCAATACCCTATCCAACATAAGCTTATGAAATGGCTTCATTACTCTGTATTCTGTGGGTGCTAGTTTTGAAATCATTGTATATACATTTTTTAACAAACTGCAAAGGATTCTCCATCTAACATGTCTCCTGTTCCTTACTGTCCTAAAATAAGAGTAAGGTCTTTCAGATTCATTATATCTAGATAAGTTTTATTGAAAAATGTGTGAGTGATGACTCTTGTCACAATTTTCAGTCAATATATGACTTCCATGTGAGAAAACAAATTCCACATTTAAAACAAAAGGTAATTGTCATTTTCCAACCATTATTGTACTCTCACTCATTTTCTGCCCCTAAAAGTTGACTGCAATAATAAATCACACTGGCATTTAAGCTGTATAGAGGCAGAACCAGACAACTATAGAAATTGTATACAAGATTATATGCATGTTTACATTCAATGCATTTCCTGCTAGTTTTCTAAGTGCAATTATCTATCTAGAAAAAAGTATTGTGCAATCATTGTAGAAATAATATTATGTCCACAAAATCAGTGTTTAGAAAACAATGAAAAAAGTCTATAACAATCATTGGCATACATAAAGAATATTTAGAGCTCATGTGTTTGATAGGCTAAAGAACAAATGTATGCATATGGATCAGACAGAATTTTTGTGACTACACAGTACATAGTTCCCTGATATCTGTATCCAAATCAAAAATCAATAGAACTAAAGGAGTGAAACCTTATTCTTCCTGGAATTCCTAAAGGAGGTGAGGATAGGAGGAAATAAGATGCCAGATGGAAACTATGATGTCACACATAATAAAATTATGGACAAAGTTGGAAAGAAGATCAGAGGTCTGGTCCTATTTCTCACTCAGTCCAGAAACCCTCTTCTATTTAAACACTTGCAGTGAGTGTTCATTATATCATGAGGTGGTCATTTCATTTTTGGACAATTCTAATTCTTAATTGGCCCTTAATTTTTTTTTTTTTGCTGTATTAAGGCAGGTTTCATCTGAGTATATTTCAATCTTTAAAATATTGCAAAATGAGCACATTATAATTCAGTTTGATTTAGCAAACATTTATTTAGTGCCCACTCTAAGAAAGGAATATTAGGATACAAAGATAAAGGTGAAATCCCTTTCCTCTGTGAGAGAGTTATTCAAGGTAACTAGAAAAGAAAGAGCATAAATTAGGGGCAGAAGGGAACAGAATGAGCTTGTTTACTGAAGGAGCTGTATCCTGAACCAGAACAGGAATTAAAGGATTTAAGGATTAAAATGTAAAAAATTCAATGAGATTTGGCAACTAATTCGATTTAGGAGGTGAGGGACATGGAAGAGTCAACAATGATCCCAAGATTATCAACCTATATGATTCAGAAAATTCCAGTGTTCTTAACAGAGACAGGGAAGTTTGTAGAAAGTGTAGCCTTGAGCATTTAGACATTTCTTTGAGGTGGGAAATGTAAGTGGAAATATTCAAAAGATATTTGGCCATGTAGGATAAGCTTCAGATATTCAAGACAATAAGATACATTTGGGAATTGTCTGAGTATGATAACTGAACCTGCTGGAACTTTGACAAGGGCTTAAAGCAGAGCTCTGAAGGACATCCATGCTTACTGGGCAATAAATAGATAATGAACACACAAAGAAAACTGAAAAAGGAGTTGAGTAGAAGAACCTGGAGAGAGTATTGTCATGAAAGCCAAGGGTGAAGAGTATATAAGAAGTAGTCAGTTGTCTCAAAGGCTATATGGGTCAAGAAGTCAAGACTAATTTTTTTATAATCCTTCAAATATTGAAAGATGTTTATCATTTTAAAGTCTCTTCTCCAGATTTAACTATTGCTAACTTCCTTCAACTTTATGTGACATTTTTCCAGATTCTTCATAATCCTATTTATCTTTTTTCTTGTCCATCAGCACCAATATTAAAGTATGATGACCAAGATAAAAGCAGAGAACTATTAGCTCTATTGATTAGGACATTATACTTATAATAGCTAACATTTATAAAGCACTTTAAAGTTTGCAAAGCACTTTACAAATACATTTCATTTGATGTTCAAAAGTATTCCAGGAAGTAGATGTTATTATCCAAATTATTTTCATCGATAAGTGAACCAAGAATTACCAGAAAACCAGGCTGGTTTTCAAAAAGACAGAGGAACTAGAGACCAAATTGCCAACATTCATTGGATTATGAAGAAAACAAGGGAATACTAGGGGAAAAAATCTATTTCTGCTTCATTGATTACACTAAAATTTTTGACTGTGTGGAACACAACAAAATGGGCAAGTCATTGAAGAGATGGATGTACTAAATCATTTTGCTTGTCTCCTGAGGAATTTACATGTGGGCTAAGAATAGTTAAAACAACACGGAACAACCAATTGGTTTAAGATTATAAAACGGAGTATGATAAGGCTGTATATTGATTTAACTTACATACAGAGTACATCATGCAAAATATCAATATGGATTAATCAAAAGCCAGATTTAATGCTGCTGAGAGAAATATCAAAAATTTCACATATGCATATTATATCACTGATGGTAGAAAGTTAAGAAAAATTAAGAAGCCTCTTGATGAGAGTGAAATAGAAGAGTATAAAAACTGGCTTGAAGCTTAACATTTAAAAAAAGAAAGAAAGAAAGAAAAACTAAGATCCTAGCAAACAATCCCACCACTTCCTGGCACATGGAGAAGAAATGGAGACAATATCAGATTTTATTTTCTTGGGCTCAAAGATCACTGTAGAAAATAACTGCAGCCATAAAATTAAAAGATACTTGCTCCTTGGCAAATTTAGATAGACAGCATATTAAAAAGCAGAGACATCACTTTGCCAACAAAGATTCATAGCCAAAGCTATGTTTTTTTTTTTTTTTCTAGTATCAATGTATGACTGTGAACATTGAATTATAAGGAAAGCTGAATGCTGCAGAATTGATCATTTCAAATTGTGATGCTGGAGAACATTTTTAGTCCCTTGGACAACAAAGAGATCACCCCAATAAATATTTAAAGAAATAAATTCACTGAAAGGTCATACATGGAAGCTGAAGCTTAAATACTTTGGCCACATAAAGACAAGTTGTGACTCATTTGAAAAGATCCTGATGTTGGAAAAGATTGAAGGGGAAAGAGGAGGATGAAAGGGATGGAGTCATGGAAACAATGAATATGAACTTTGACAGACTTCAGGGGATAGTGAAAGATAGAAGGGTTTGGAATGTTATATAGTCCATGGGATCACCAAGAGTCAAACACTGTTGAACAATAACCACAATAATACTGGTCTATAGTTTGGGGGAGTTTTTTCTCTTTATTTTGATTCTTTCTGGTTTAGATATTAAGATCCTATCTGTCTTGTGCTCCTTCCAAAATACCTCCATTTTGAGCATGTCCAGGCCAATCATGTATTCATTCCTTTCCAGAATGCAATCTTTCCTCTCCATAGGGCTTTCTTTAATTTGCCCCTCACCTCTTCCCCTTTTTTCAGCTTCCTTTTATGTGTGATCTTCCCTCACTGGAATTTAAGCTCTTTGAGGGCAGGGATTGTCTTTCTCCTTATATTTGAATTCTCCACATTTATGCCTGGCATATACTAAACACTTATTAAATGCTTGTGGATTTATTGACTCAGTTTGACTGTAGGTGGTACAGTTAATAGAAGGCAAACTTGGAATTACGAAGACCTGAATTCAAATTCAATCTCAGACATTTATTAGATATTTGACACTGGCCAAAATCATTTAACTTGTCTGTCTCAGTTTCCTTATCTGTAAAAAAGGAGTTAACAACTGCCTTCCAAAATTGTTGTGAATATCAAATGAAAAACTTTAAAGCACTTTATTCTGTTATTATTTTACCATAATACATTTCCTTTCCATGTAGCTCCTTTGCAGAAATTATTCAGTAAAAATGTTTAATTACCTCTTGGATTTTCTGATCACATTAACCCTAAATGAGGAGTGGCCTACCATGATCTAGTCTAAAAGTATGCTGCTATCTTCTAAACTAGACGTTCCCAGAAGGCACTTTAAGGGGAGCACTATCATAGACACCATACCCGAAAAACCTGAAAGTGCATTCTTTCCCCCGGCACAAAGCCCCTTTGAGACATTTCAGAAAATGCGAAGCCGCCTGGGACGAGATTTGTAGTCTCAATTCAGGCAAAGCTAGATTGAACGTGTGAGACACTGAGTTCTGGGTCTTGACACTGGGGGCAATTCACCACCACAGATTCACATAGATATGGGGTGATTACTGTTCGCTACCTTAGGATCCCTGAGGGCTGCATATTGATTTGGAAAACCAGTTTTAGGTTTTTTTTGTAAGTGAGCTACTTATTTTGTTAAATATTTCCTAATGACATTTCTGTGAGGTTCGGGCTGATCTTGGGAATTTTGTAGGCACCGGAGTGCCCTGTGTTTGACAACTGCATAACCCGCCTTCAGACTTGGCAAAGCATAAACAGAGACACAAAGACAGACAGAGAGACACACAAGTAGACAGACAGACAGAAAAACACACAAAACAAAGTACTACCCACGTGGGCTCCTAGGACTTGTAGTTTTCCGGTTATTGTTTTTTGTACTTTTTTTTTTCTTCGAGAGCAGACGTGACGCTTTGCTTCCTCCACTTAGGACTACATTTCCCAGAATGCCATAGGAGAGAAGGCCAGAGTTCACGACGAACTGCCTTCTGGGATCTCGAGCAGCTGTGGCTGGTTTCTCCACGCTGGTACCGGCATGGATCCCGGTTGTAAGTGGCGGAACCTGCCTAGCGGGCCCAGCCTGAAACACTTGACCGAGCCAAGTTACGGGGTACCCAAAGAACAGCAGCTGCCAGCATTGCAGGAACTTACGCGAGCGCACATCGAGTCCTTCAACTATGCTATGCGAGAGGGTCTCAGCCACGCGGTGCAGGTGAGCGGGCAAACCTTCCTTACCTGGGGCTCTAGTCCCTTAATTTCTGCTCCTCTGGTCTCGCGCCCGGATTTCCCTCTTCTCCCGACCCTCCCCTCCCTCTAAAGTCCCCCAAGGTCATGCTTCCCCTTTTCCTTTTCTTGTGGAGTCCTTCTCTCTGCTTCAGGGCTTGAACCCCCTGCTCTATTGATGACACCCTCCTCCTGTTTATCACCTCTCTGTTTTTATGCTCCGACCGCCAGTCCCACTGTAGGCTCCCGTTTGCCCCGCTAGGTTCCCGCGTGGCTGGTTCTGGCCCTGGGGGCGGGGCAGAAGCTTAGGAGCTGATCTTTGAGGAAGGTAGAATTCCGAGATGTGGAGGACTGAAGGAGCTCAGCCCCTGCAAGATATAGGAAATGGTATTCCCTCCTTCTATCCAAGTTTGTGGTCCATTTTGACTGAAATAAAGAAATGAAAAATGTGAAACACGGCTATGAAGGTATCTTGGAGCCAAATAAGACGCAAAGTGTCAGGCTTAAGAGTTTGTGTGTTAACTTTCCATTTTCACTTTGTACTCTTAATTACTGTTCTTTGTCCTAGAAATTGCATCTCCCGCCTCCAGCGTTTGCACTGGCTGTGCCCCTACCCCAACTTGTCAGGTTGGAGACCTTCTGCAACTCTAAACTAATGTTCCACCTTCTGGGAGAAGCCTTTTCCAGTCCTCTTTAATCTTAATCCTTTCCCTCTGAGACGATCCCCTGGGGATCTTGTATTTTGTTGTCTTTTCAACTTTGTCCAACATTTATCTTGTTTCTACGTTGGCTTTACCCCATTAAAGTATTCGCTCCTTGAGGACTGGGATAACATTTTTGCCATTCTTTATATCTGTAATACTTTGCATAGTCTCTTAAGTAAATTCTGAATATATACTTAGATTTGATTTAGCAGAGAGATTATAGGGAGCCACTGAAAGATTTGTTTGTCATCCTTGTGACTTTGACAGTATATTAAGGGACATTTTGAGCAAGAAAATAGTTGCTGGTTGAGATCAGTCCCTCCCCACCCATTCATTTAGCAGTATTTATTATGTGTATTGTTTTCCCTTTTCAACCCAATAGAATATAAATTCCTTGGTACCAGGATTGTTTTGATTTTCGGCTTTGTATCACACCTTGTGTATGTAATATGGCACTTAGTAAATGTTTGTTTGATTCATCTTACTATATTTTTGGGCAAGGCTTCTTAAATTTTTTTTACTCTGGACCCCTTTTTGCCAGAAAATTTTTTGCATGACCTAGCTATATAACTATAAAATAAGTGTACAAATCAAACATTTGCTGATAATAAATCACAATTTTGTGACTCTCACATTCAATTAAGAGACCCCATATGGGGTCATAACCCATAATTTAAAAAGGTGGGTTCTGAAGAATATATAAAGCACTACCTCGAAAAAGTTTACAATTTAGTAAAGGGATAACACAAAAATATATAATAGAAGCTGATATGTAAGTTTTTCAAAGTGTATCATATCCCAGCTTCTCATTTGATCTACAAAGTGAAATGGTAAGGTAGATATTTAAAGGTTTAATCATTGTGGTTTATGCTTATTTCTTAAACTTAAGCCCAGAGGAACTGAGTGATAGGTCTCACAGCTGTGAAGCATCAGAAACAGAATTTGATCTCAAGTCTTCTATAGTCGGTCCATTTTACCCTACACAGTACTAGACAAAGCAGTGATTTCAGAGAAGTTCTGGTGGATGGGGTTGAGCAGAAGCCACATTACTAGAGTTTGAGAAGTGTCTGAATAATAGCCTATGTAAGTAACATTCTTCCAAAAAATTTATCATTAAATATGGGGCAGTAAATAAAAGAGAGAGAGAGTAAAACAGAGTTAGTAGGATCAAGAAAATGCATCTTTTAGGCAAAGCAAAGAGCTAAAGGAAGAGTAAATTCAAAATATTCAAAGGGTCAGTAGAGGATGTGATCAAGTGTGCGGATAGATGGGTTTTTTTCTGAAGAAGGGTGACTTCAGTTCTTCCTTTGAAAAAAAGTAAAAAGAGAGAAGTTGGATGAAAATACAAGTGTCTAGATCTGGGGGACTTCAGATATTCAGGGAAGATTTTATTATACCATCCCATGAAGTCACTTAAGAGGAGATTTTGGCTTCATTCTCCTTTTCACATATGGTGATCCTCTGTTACCATTTTTATTTCTAAGGGCTCAGGTATACAAATTAAATCTTCTATCTATTATATCCCTATTGAGGTTTGATATCACCTCTAGTGCCTCATTTTTCTTTGGAATGCTTTAATTATGAAGTTCTTTATTATATTAAGTCTAATTTATTATTAAGTACTTTATAAAAATCAATAGGAATTTATCAGCTTAGGACAGATATAATTAGAAAATCTTTTGAGTGAAAAGCCTCAGAAAATGGAAAATAAAGAAAAGAATATTGTGTTTCAGGCTATTCCACCCTTGGAATTTGCTTTCAAAGATGAACGGATCACTTTGGCTATTGTGGATGCTGTTGTTAGTCCTCCCATGGTCCCTAAAGGGAGCATCTGCAAAGAGTTGAAAGTCTACCCAGCAGAATGTCGTGGTCGGAGAAGTACATATCGAGGAAAACTGACAGTAAGTAAATAACAGTGACTAAATAAATAACAGTTAAGTGAGTGATTATATACCTAATGAGCCTAATAAATTTTATACTTAATTGGGCTACTTAACATTATTTAGAAGTTTATACATCTAAAGCGCTGTCATCTAGAAATTAGAATTATTTCCCTACTTCTGCCATTAAGTGTTACATGCTAACTGTTTAAAATTAATTTTTTGTTTACTTTTGTAATTTCAGTTATCCAGACACAGTTTTTTAAAAATGATTTTGTGATTTTTTTCCTTCCATTAGGCTGATATCAGCTGGTCTGTGAATGGGATCCCAAAGGGAATTATTAAACAATCACTTGGCTATATTCCTATTATGGTGAAGTCTAAGCTGTGCAACTTACATAATCTTCCTCCAAAAGCTCTCATTGAGCACCATGAGGAAGCAGAGGTAAAATGAGATCAATAAGTTGGATTGACTAGAGAAATATTTAATCCATTCAAAATCTTATTTAAAAGTTTGTTTTCACCTAATTTTCCTTCTAATTTGTTACTCTTGTCTTTTAAAAAAATAAGTTTTTGGTGCCTTTATTATCTTTTTTATATCATCATAGTTTCTCCCAATATCCTTTCCCTCTCAAAGAGCCATACCATGTAACAGAATTTTTTAAAGACAAAAGAAGAGGAAAAAATCAGCATAACTGACTAGTACATCAAAAAAGTATGAAAATATGTACAAATTTTGTGGACCTCACCACCTTTGTAAAGAGGTGGGTTGAGAATATCCTCTTACTTTCCTTAAGTCAAACTTGTTCTTTATGATTTTTGCCACATTCACTTTTGATGTACATATTTATGTTGCATTCTTCCTGACTATCACATTGTCCTAGTCACTGTATATATTTTCTTGGTTCTCTTTACTTCACTCTGCATCAGTTCATGCTTCTCTCTATTTAGTACATTCATCATTTCTTATAGCACAACAAATTCCATTACATTCATGTACCAAAATTTGATTAGCCATTCCCTAATTGATGATCATCTCTTTAGTTTCTGATTCTTTAATATCACAAAAAATACTTCTGTATATATTTTGTTATATTTGAGGACTTTCTTATCAGTGACTTCCTTCAAGTACAAGACCAGTAATGGAATCTGGGTGAAAGGGTAATTTTAATCACTTTATTTGCATAATTCTGAATTGCTTTCTAAAATGGTTGTGTTGTTTTATAGTTCCACCAACAATGCACTAGTGTACCTGTCTTTTCAGGAGCCCTTCTATTGCCATCTTTTGTCATCTTTGCCATTTTACAAGATATGAAGTGAAAACCTCAGAGTTATTTTAATGTATATTTCTCTTGTTAGTGATTTGGAGCATATTTAATTTTATATAGATGTGACTGTGTATAGATATGAATGTATAATAACCTCATCATATTGATTTCTTTGACAGGAGATGGGAGGCTATTTTATAATAAATGGTATTGAAAAAATTATCAGGATGCTAATTATGCCTCGGAGAAATTTTCCAATTGCAATGATAAGACCAAAGTGGAAAACCAGAGGCCCTGGCTATACCCATTATGGTGAGTAGTGAATCATAACAATGAATACTGGAATATTAGCTTAGAACAAGATAAATTTAAGTCAAATGTTAATATGATTAAATGAAATAAAGAGAAGGCTATTTAAATTATATTTTGTTTTTTTCCTTCGTGGGACTCCATTTTATTAAATATTTCATTGTTAAAAGTTGGAAGGGGCCTTGGGGTTCATTGATTCCAACTTTTAATCCAGTCCTATTTATAATATACTATCCTTAACATGTCAAAAAGCCTCTGCTTGAACACTCCTGATGACAGAGACATCACAGTGCATTGTTGTATAATAATAGTTTTTTTTATTTTGACTCAATATCAGACATTTCTGACTTCCCAAAATTTCCTCTGGTTGTAGTTCTAAATTTATAGGAGTTTATATATTTACATACATAGAGAGAGCTGTGTGTGTGTGTGTGTGTGTATCTATACATACATACATACACATACAAACTTATGGGGAGAAAGGCAGACGAAAAAGAGACTTTGAGATTAGCTCAGCTCTGTTATTTTATGAGTAATCCAAGGCCATCCCTGTAGGGGCTGATGTTGTATGAAGTTAGTCTTTTCTCCCTTTAGCCCAGAGGTCCTTTTACTGTACTACACTGCCTAGTGTCTGATGTAGTCATCTCATCTGTAACACCCCTAATTGAAAGTAGATTAATTCTCTAATTTGTTTTTTATTGTGAATTTTGTGCCATATTTGTTTATTGTAAAATGAATTATGTTCTATTTTCAGCCTCCCTTACTGGAATAGAATTCATCTGTGTACTCTTGGTTGTGTGTATTAAAATATAAAGTCAACTCTTTGTATAAAAGAACATAATCATTTCATCTTAAATGTGGTTCTCCCCTCCAAAATAAAAATTCTTTGGTATGGCTCATGGGAATCACTGGATCATAGAGCTAGTTAGAGCTAGAAAATATGTCAGATACCATCTTGTCCAAATCTTTCATTTTACATGGAAGGAAACTAAAGGCTGAAAGTTTGAGACTTGTCCGAGGTGCCATAGTAGTAAACACCAGAGAGAGGATTTGACCCCAGGTCCTCAGAATTTTCCACCAGTGCTCATTTAAACTGTATCATAATAGCTTCTCACTGTCATCTAGACCAGGAGAGAACCCAGGTTGCAATACAGTAAACTGTGGGGCTTTAGCAGATGATCTCCAAGGTTTTTTCCAGCTCTATGATTCTCTTATTTTCTGTGTTCTGTGTTTCTCTTGCTGGTGTATTTCAACTAAATTTTGAAGGAAGCCACTTTGGCTACTTTTTTTAAATTGTCATATTCCTCATAAGTATATACTAACCCTACATAAGCACATATAAACAGTTCTTGCTTCATGTGAGTGAGTAGACCATTCCTCAGAGCTATATGTAAAGTGACTTTTACATGATGTTAATTTGTGGGAAAAGTGAGGAGGAAGGAGGCCATGGGACTAGGACCAGCACATGGTTCAGGGACATGGAACTGGGGACAAAGATGTGAGAGCAGAAGCAGAAACATATGGGGACCAGGACCAGCCATGCAGGGGGCTGACACTTGGGAGCCAGACATTGGCACAGACAGGAGAGTATAGGTAACACTCGAATACCATGGACAGGTGGAAGACAAACACTTGGGTGGATGGGTGAATTGGGACAAAGGTCTCTCCTGACACTTTCAAGCCAAGTTCCTAACAGTAATGGAGAAGGGAGCATTGGCAGATCTCTGCCTTCATTCTGCTTTCACTTAGAGAGTACCTCTTTTGTTTTAGTTTGTTTAGTTTGTGGGTAGAGATTGGGAAGAGGCAAGGAGCCAGGGGTAGGAGCCAAGAGAGAGAACATAGTACTATGCACTTGTTAACATAAGTGGTTTTGAGAAATGCAAGTTTCAGAATACTTTGAGTGAAGTTGAACTTGTGAAATGTGAATTAACATAATTTACATAAAGTGATCTAATTGATTGTTATCTTTATGAAGCAAATTATTTGAACTTAAACTGTTTGTCCCTCTGAGTAGAGATTTAAGTCTTTTGAGTTATAGTCAAGTATAGTTACCGAGAATACCAAATTTCTGATTTTGTAATATTTATTTTGACAGGAATTTCAATGCACTGTGTTAGGGATGAGCATACGGCTATCAATATGAATCTTCATTACCTGGAAAATGGCTCAGTGATGGTGAATTTTATTTATCATAAAGAATTATTTTTTCTTCCTCTGGGATTTGTACTCAAGGTATGAATGTTTTTCTCATGAGATTCTTCTTAAGATTCCAAAGCTTCATTCAGATTCTTCAAAGTGAATTAGAGATTGGATTAAGTAGTTCATTAATGGTAAACCTTTTTTTCTGTTCTAGGCATTAGTTGGTTTTTCTGATTATCAGATTTTTCAAGAGCTGATCAAAGGAAGAGAAGAGAACTCATTTTTTAGGAACTGTGTTTCCCAGATGTTAAGAATTGTAATGGAAGAGGGTTGTCTCACACAAAAACAAGTCCTTAACTATCTGGGAGAACGTTTCAGAGTAAAGCTCACCCTTCCTGATTGGTACTCAAATGAACAAGCTGCAGAATTTCTGTTAAAGTATGTATTTTCTTGCAAAATATTTTTACTTTGTTGTAAGTTTGGGGTTCAAAGTGGCAATTGTGATTATGCACTTGAAACACACTTGTTTCCCCTCAATCTCAGCAGCAGGAAATTCTGGAATTGGATCTTCCTTCTGACACTAACTGGCTGTGTGACCCTCCACAGCTTACTGCACCTTTCAGAGCTCCAGGCAATCCTCTGCTGACCTCCATTGGTAGAGGGTGTTTTCTCACTAGGAATTGCCAATACCAGAGGCATTATAGGTTTTGAGTTCTGTATGCCTATGCATGCCTTCCTGTTCGTGCGTGCGTGCGTGTGTGTGCATGTGTTGATGTGTATGTTTATTTGAAATTGCTTTAGAAAGAATATGGATCAGCAACTGATTTGGTGATTGTTCTGATCTACAGAATCTATAAAACAAAGCAATTGAAGCAAACTCTTAGAATAGTGGTAGCTATATACATATATATATACATATATATGTATATATATGTATATATAATGGACTTCACCTTAATGATCAAGTTGGAGGAAACAAGCTATAGTATTAGAGAATGGAAATTTTCCATTTCACTCCTAAGACTACTTTGCTTTCAGTATGGGTTGATTGATTAATATTTATATGTTGACATATTTTTAGTAAATGCTTATGAGTTTAATTAGAGGAACATGAAGTATTAATCAATGGTTGAATTCTTTTGAATTTTTTCTTTTTATTTAAGTCAGTGTGTGTGTATTCATCTGAAATCCAATGAAGAAAAGTTTTATGTACTTTGTCTTATGACTCGAAAGTTGTTTACTTTTGCCAAAGAAGAATGTATGGAGGAGAATCCTGATAGTTTAATGAATCAGGAAGTTCTCACACCAGGGCGACTCATCCTTATGTTTTTAAAGGTAAATTGATATTTTCTACACTTTGGACACTCATCTCTTATATTGCAAATGCAAAATATACAGCCTACAATTTTTTCTATATTTTCTTTAATGTTTAATTTGTAACAAGTGACACTCTACACCTAAAGAGATAGATACAATTTATCATACAAAATAACCAAAATCTCCTATAAATTTGATACAATAGCAGAAATGACTTTTCAGTGGGATACAAACTATGCAGAGGCAAGGGAACATGTAGAAGCAACTAAATAGCACAGTGAATAGAGCCCTGGAGACAGGAGGACCTGAGTTCAAATGTGACCTAAGACACTTAATACTAGCTGGGTAACCCTGGACAAGTCACTTAACACCAATTGCCTTACGAAAAAGGAAAAAAAGAGAAAACATGTCATAGGTACTAAACAGCTCAGTAGTCCAGTTCAATTGGGATGTAGAGTGTTTAAAGGAGAAAAATTAGCAATAAGCCTTGAAAGATAGGCAAAGAATTTTAAAAAGCAGAGGAGTTGTATTTCATCCTAGGGTTAAAAGGGAGCCACTAAAGTTTCTTGACCAGGATAGTGACATGATCATACCTATGTTTTAAGAATGTCAGTTTAGTGTTGATGAAAGATGGATTAAAGAAAGGGGAAACTAGAGACTGAGAAATCAAGTTCAAGCCTGAGCTAGACGAGAGAGATTGTACTAGTGTAGTTCTAGTGTAATTGGAGAGAAAGGAATGCATGTGAGAAAAGTTAGATACAGTTGACAAGATTTGGCAACTTATTTAAATCTGCAATGTGAGGGAGAGAGAAGAGTCAACAATGACTTTGAAATTGCAAACCTAAATTACTGGAAGGATGATGGAGTTTTCAACATAAATAAGAAAATTAGAAAAATAGTAAAAAGTTGAGGGAAAAGATGAGAGTTTAAGGTGTCTATCATATATCCAAATGGAGATATCCAATAGGCAGTTGGTAATCTAACACGAGTTCAGAGGAGCAATTGGGGCTGGATATATCAATTAATTAAGATTAATTTGCATAGAAGTGATAATCAAACCCATAAGAATTAATGATATTACCTTGGGAAAGAAGAGACAGTAAAAGATGTCCCAGGAAATATTCAGGATACATCTATGCATAAAGAGTAGGACAAGGAGGATGTAGAAGAAACTCAAAAGGAATAAACCAAGAGAAATGTCTTTATAAAAACTTGATATAGTCAATAATATAAAATGCAGATGGGAAGAAAAGAAAGAGAATCAAGAATAGACCATCAAATCGGGCAACTAAAAATTGTTCAGTTGTTTAAACGTGTCCAGTCTCTTCATCACTCTGTGAGTCATAGTATCTGTGGGATTTTCTTGGATTGGTTTGCCATTTCCTTTTCTAGTAGATCAAGGCAAACAAGGTCACATAGTTAGTAAGCATTTAAGGCCAAATTTGAATTTGGGTCTTCCTGTCTCCAAGCCCAGTTCTCTATCCACTAAACCATCTAGCTGCCCTTTTGTAGAAAATAATTGTAGTTAAAAGATGAGATTAAAATCTAGATCACAAGGGACTGAGAACTGAGTGGGAGGTGAAGAGGTGAAGGCAAGGTTTAGGTAGCATTTTAGCTTTTTCTAAGAGTTGGGCTGTGAAAAGAAAGATATGATTAATAGTTTGAGAGTATGTTAGGATTTAATGAAGAGATCTTTTTTTTAAGCCACAGAGTTGGAATCAGTAAATAAGGAGATTTGAAAAGAGCTAGTAATAGGAGAATGGTTGAAAGGACAAATCCAAAGCCAACAAATGGCAGGGAATTAAATCAGGAGGGGTTGATTTTTACAAGAAAGATCACCTCATTCTATAATCCTAGGAATCTGCCTTGTCTTTGGGCTTTTGTGATAAATGGTCTCTTTCTTCTCTGCTGTCCCACCCATTTAATTGGTCTCATAGTAGTAGTACTCTCATATGAAAGGATTGATTCTTTCTAGACCACTCACAGCCTTCTAAGTTCTTGAGAGTAATCATCTGCTTTTCTTGGTGGTTTTATTTGATTATCATTTAGTATGTGTTTAAATTCCTCCAGGGTTGAAACAGGTCTGAGTGCTGAGAGGTCTAGTCTCTCAAGAGCCAAAGTTTTATCTTCTTTTCATATTTAAGTGTAGAAACACTATAAAGCTAACTACATTTTCTATTATTGTCTGCATCTCTTCTCTCACCTTTTCCCTGCCTCCATTAATGTGAATAATCTAGGAGTAATTATATTTTTCTCCATTTTAAGACCTACTAATCTAAATATTACCATGTTTGAAAACAGAAATACTAATTTATTCAGATAACATCTACTAAGCATTGACTACAAGAACACCATGGGTATGTGTGTGTGTGTATGAGAGAGAGAGAGAGAGAGAGAGAGAGAGAGAGAGAGAGAGAGATTTAAATAAGAGAAGGTCTCTCCCTTTAGGGAACTGACATTTATAGGAGTTAGGGATTGTTACAAACAATACTGCATGTTAAATGCATTAAGAAGTTATTGAACAAATTGCTCGGTGTGGCCTAGGGAAGAAGATTATTCCTGGTAGAGGATCAGGGAAGACTTTATGGAGGAGGTGGCATTTGAAAGGGTTTATATATGGTTCCTCAGGCATGATTCAATGAAGATCACTGATCTGGGAATCAGGAGACCTAGGTTCTAGTCCTAAAATTTACCACTCATTTTCTCAGAGATCTGGGTAAGTCACTTTAATCATTACAAAGCACTTATGAATTAAAAAAAAAAAGAAAAACTAATTTCCCCATTGCCCCTTTTTTGTTTGTTTCTTTTCAGGAAAAGATGGAAGCTTGGTTGGCATCTGTTAAAATAGCTTTAGATAAGAGAGCTCAAAAGACTAATGTCTCTATTAATACTGAAAATCTTATGAAAGTATTTAGTATGGGATTAGACCTTACAAGACCATTTGAGTATCTTCTTGCTACTGGCAATCTACGTTCAAAATCAGGTGAAATTACTGTTTTTTCCCTAAATTACTAAAAAAAAAAACCAAAAAACTGTAGACTTTTGTTGTAGATGGTTAATAATAAGTACCTGAATGAAATTAAAAACTGACTATACAGCAATTCAGGTTCCATTCATTTTAGTTTTAAGTGAATATCAGCTTTAACAAGGTAGGTAGGTTTTTAAAGCTCCTGTTGGCTTCTGCAACTCTTTCTAAAAGTCTTTTTCTTGTTTGTTTTTTTTACATGATAAAATATACTATTCTGATTATACTTTTTTCCATTCTGCATTACTTCAGAAGGCTTCTCTTTTTGATGTTTTCTTCATATTTGTCATTTTTTATGGCATAACACATGGAAATAATGTGAAAATCCAAGAGGATAGCTATAGTGAATTCTTCCTTATTTAAGGAAAGATTATATAATTTTCTGATATCCAAGAATCTTAATTGTTCTTTCTTTTGTTCATTATATCAGCACATCTACCAGAGGTCTTAGTAAGTCAGAAAATTGTTTATCTAGAGCAAGCATTTTTAATTTTGAGGCCCAGTGAATTTTATTCTTTGATGTTTGACAAATATATTTCAATATAATTAGCTTCCTTTGTCATCCTTTGCATTTTATTTTTATATATTTAAAAATAGTATTCTGGGTCATCATTAAAAACTTTATTCTAGAGGAGAACCTGAGCTCAAATCTGGTCTCAGACACTTACCACATCCTAACTGTGACCCTGAGCAAGTTACTTAGCCCCAATTGCCTCAGCAAAAAAATAACAACAACAACAACTTTATTCTGGGATCCCTAGGCTTCCCTGTTGGGGTAGGAAGTAAGAAGAGATTACACAAAAAAAGTGAAGAATCCTTGAGTAGAATGAGATTCTTTTCAAAGCTTGGCTACTTGATAGAAACAGCAGTTAAAGGTTTGATTGTGCTAGAGGTTGAAACGATTGACAGAAATATATTAGAGGTAGTTAATATGTATAAACTTATTTAACCTTAGTGAATGTAGAATTTGTTTTATTATATTAATCTAGAGCATTTAAACAACTTTAATTTTTGCTTTGTTCAGGTCTTGGCATGCTGCAAGATTCTGGTCTCTGTGTAGTGGCTGACAAATTGAATTTCATACGTTACCTTTCCCATTTTCGCTGTGTACACCGAGGTGCTGCCTTTGCCAAAATGAGAACAACCACAGTACGCAAGCTTCTTCCAGAATCCTGGGGTTTCCTTTGTCCTGTACACACACCAGATGGGGAACCCTGTGGCCTGATGAACCACATGACTGCTATCTGTGAGATAGTCACACAGACTACCTATATATCTTCTATCCCACCTTTGCTTTGTTCCTTAGGTATGTTTCTTGGGGTTAAGTGAAAGTTTTCTTCCTCTAGTGATTATGGTAGATAATTGTTGAGCTTTTGGGAAATCAACAAAGATAAAGTTTCCCTGGAGGAATTCATTTGCAGCATAAACTGCTAAAAACACTTTGAAAATTAAAAAGAAAAGCAGAAAGTAGCAATGTGGAGGTATCCCTCTCCTTTTTTACAAAATTCTTCTAAACTTAAAAGTAACAAATATTCAAAGCCTCCTTTTGAAATTGAACAGCTAATTAGAAGCACCAATCCTTAATGCTTAAAGGACATGCATCTATGTCTAATGGGTACCTATTTAACTTTGGTTTTATGAAGTTTTTAATGTCATGGACTAGGGACATTTTACCACAGAGTCTTTTCCACACTTATCTCTTTTTCTGCATGTAATTTCACTCAAACTAGTCTGCCTATGGGATCCCTGACATTCAGCCATGTTACCTAGTTCTTGTCTTCTGATGCCCTTTCCTCTTTCAGTATAGCCTACTCTCTGTCTTTCATGTTATAGCTTTCCAATCCTGATGGACTTGTTGCTCACATTTTTTCTTACTTAGAAGCAGTTGTTTTCTCTTCTGTTCTGAATCCATTAAGTTCTGCGATCTCAGAGTGGAGTCCAGAGTCCATTCAATCTAGACTGCATATGTCTCCTAATATTTCAGAACTTCATGTATAATGTTGACTTAGTGATACTTCATTTCCAAAGAGAAAGAGACTTAAGCAATGTCAGGAATCCAGGAGTAAGTCCTAAAGTTGTAGAAAATAACTATGTCCCTGAACAGTGAGCAGCAAAAGTTAACTGTTCAGAGACCCTAATAGAGTGAGCCTTAATTGGAGTAGGCTGCCTTGTTGGAAGCTAGTTGGTTTACTCTCATTGACCATCCAACAAAAGCTAGAGTAGGTACTAGGGATTCTTTTTTGGGTTAGACAAACTATCCACTAAGTTCTGTGATTCTGACTCTTTTTTCTATTTTTCCATATTGATTGTTTTATTGAAACAATATGTATTGGTAATATGCATACATAAGCATTCTGCTTTGTATATTCATTGAGCTTTTTTTATTATTATTTTTAATTGTATTTAACTTCTAAGGCCTATTTTTAGTAAGGAAAAATGAATAAAAAGCTGAGGTTTCAATTTTGTGACTAAGTTTGCCATCTGCAAAATAATAGTACTCTTAGTAAAGAAACACTTAATAAGGAAGTCTTATAGCTTCAAATTAATCTAAGGATATTAATACTAAATGTCTAAAAATAATAGTAGAGACTGTTAGAAACCCATGTGCACCTAGTTTTGAAGACTAGAAGGTGTTTTGGTATGATTAGCTATACCATATTATTTTCCTCTTTCCCCAGGGGTTACCCCAATTGATGGGAGTCCAAGTAAACCCTATAGTGAATGCTACCCTGTTATGTTGAATGGTGTCATGATTGGCTGGGTAGAAAAAGATCTTGCTCCTGCCATTGCAGATTCTCTCCGGAATTTTAAGGTGATTAAAAAATAATTGTGAATTTTCCTTTGCTTTTTTAAAATTTTGATCTTTTCTTTACTGTTTTCTTTATTTGTTCTGAGAAAGTAAACCACAAAACAATCTAAAGAAATTTGAGAGGGTATAGGAATGACCAATAAATTGAAAGAGTTTCATTTGATACGAGGGTGAAAAATATTTTCAGACAAGTAATTAACTAACTACCACAGTGATTAACTAGCTTAACTGGTTTGAGTTCAAGAATAATGTCTGATGGGGCAGCTAGGTGGCGCAGTGGTTAGAGCACCAGCCCTGAAGTCAGGAGGACCTGAGTTCAAATTTGGTCTCAGACACTTAACATTCCCTAGCTGTGTGACCCTGGGCAAGTCACTTAACCCCAATTGCCTCAGCAAAAAGCAAAAAAAAAAAAAAAAGAATAATGTCTGATCAATATGTGTGCTGTTTCTTTAGATCTTTAATCTGAGAGAGATATTGGCAAACTTAAAATCTGGTTGAGAAGCTAAACAAAATAAATATTCATGACCATATTTGGAATCTAAAAACTGAGTACCCAGATCAGTTCTCTGGTCAAATTTAGTAGCTGTTAAGTCATATATAATATAAACAGGTAACACTCATTGCCCTCAGGAATTTGAAAAGAAAAAATGAAATAGGAATTTGGAGAATGCCTTTATATTGTTAAATTACTCTGTTCATTTAATTCCCAGAACTTCATCCCCTTGATTCAAAGGTTCTCTATTTGGAAAATTCTTTAGCATAGGAGCAAATACTAAAATTTTATATTCCTTACATGCTATACATTTAGCATAAGACTAGAGAAAATATTTTTAGCTTTCTATGAGGTTTCTGTGTGAGGTGTAAGTCATCACATATGCTTAAATATCCATTTTAGAATTAATTACTCATTAATTGTTTTTTTGTATAAGAGACTGAATTAGTAGGCATTGAATTCTGTAGAGAACAGAGAAGTTAGTGGCCTAGCCCCTCCACTAGTTTGCCTCTCTGCCCAACATCTCTTATCATGGGAAAGATTGGATAAGGGGGAATGGTTCAAGAATTTAAGTTTCTTATATTCTGATCTTTTGGGGTTTTTTGCTTTATCCAAGTGCAGCTTGTCAGAGATGATTTGACACTTGGCACTAGCTGCATGGTGGTTTGCTTTTTGCTAAAATATAGAACCTTCACTCATGAAATTAAAGAGGAGAACATTTCTGATTCTCTTTCTTTTGGAAATAGGTATTAGGGAAAAAACAAATCCCTCCTTGGATGGAAATAGTCCTTATCCCAATGACTGGAAAGCCAAGTTTGTATCCTGGACTATTTCTTTTCACTACTCCTTGTAGAATGATACGACCTGTGCAGAATTTGGAATTAGGTAAAGAAGAACTGATTGGAACTCTGGAACAGGTAAGGGGATATCCATTCTTTGTATCTATATAAGAGATTATGGTTTGTGTGGGTTCAGGCATCCTTTTACTTGTCCCTTTTTCCATCTGTCAAAAAGTCATTCAATTTGAATCTTGACAAGTTAGAAAATTGCAGATTTCATTTTTTTAATTAAAGCTTTTTATTTGCAAAACATATGTATGGGTAATTTTTCAACACTGACCCTTGCAAAGCTTTCCATTACAAATTATCCCCCCCCTAGTCCCCAATCCTCCCCTAGATGGCAGGAAGTCTACTACATGTTAATTGTTAAAATACTTAATAAATCGAATGTGTATACATATTTTTATAGTTATCTTGCTGTGCAAGGAAAAAAAAAATCTGAGAAGGGAAACATAATGCAAGCAAACATCAATAAGAGAGCATGAAAATGTTATGTTGTGGTCCACATTCATATCCCTCTCTCTGGGTGTATATAGCTTTCTTCATCACTGAACAATTGGAACTGGTTTGAAACATTTCATTGCTGAAGAGAACCATGTCCATCAGAATTGGTCATCATATAGTATTGTTGCCGTGTATATTGATCTCCTGGTTCTGCTCATTTCACTCAGCATCAGTTCATGAAAGTCTCTCCAGGCCTCTCTGAAATCATCCTGCTGGTCGTTTCTTACAGAACAATAATATTCCATGACATTCATATACCATAATTTATTCAGCGATTCTCCAGTTGATGGGCATCCATTCAGTTTCCAGTTTCTAGCCATCACAAAAAGGCCCGCCATACATCCTTGTGCATGTGGGTCCCTTTCCTTTCTTTAAGATCTCTTTGGGATATAAGCCCAGTACAACACTGCTGGGTCAAAGGGTATGCACAGTTTGATAACTTTTTGAGCATAGTTCCAAATTGCTCTCCACAATGGTTGGATCCGTTCACAGTTCCACCACCAATGTATCAGTGTCCCAGTTTTCCCACATCCCCTCCAAAATTCGTTTGGTACTTTTTTAAAAACTAACTTTGTAAATTATTAGATATTTCTTTAGATCTTAACGGGAGATAAGGAGTACTATTAAGCTTTACTTAATTTCCCATAGTCTATAGAATATACATTTTCATATGATTTCAACTAAATTAGCTTTTAAATATTATGATACCCACCATTGACTGCCATTTATTTCCTTAATTTGTTCTTTCTTTTTGGTTTCAGATCTTTATGAATATTGCTATCTTTGAGAATGAAATTGTTTCTGGAGTAACTACACATCAGGAGCTCTTTCCTCATAGCATGCTGAGTGTAGTAGCCAATTTCATTCCTTTCTCTGATCATAATCAGAGTCCTCGAAACATGTATCAGTGCCAAATGGGTAACTATCTTGTTAACTAGGATAATTACATGCTATTTTTAAAAAATGGAAATAAGTTGTTCATTGAGAAATTTGAGTCTTTTAAACCATAATCTAAAACCAGGTGTACATTTGCATAAATTTGTGATTGGATGGCAGTATGGTGGACTCCTGGGAATGGGGCTCTCCCGATTCCTTAACAAGGAGTGTCCAGGTTGGAAACATCAGGTTAAAACTTCTATGCCAATCAGTAGTAGGGGCTTTGTGGCTGTTCGTCTAATCAGCCTTGTTGAGATAGAGTAACTCAGTTTTTTAAATAATATAGTCAGGAGATGGAAGCTTAGTGGGAATATAGACTGTCTAGAACTGGCTTTGACTTACCATAAAAAGTTCAAGGAATTTAGTGTGGGACAAAAAAGACTGTATTAGCATATTAGTAACATTTTCACACAGCTCTTTAGAGCATATAAAATAAATTTTACTGCTGAGAAGAGCACAATGTTAAAAGTAAGTTATTGTGTCAAATGTATATTTAATCTGAAAACTACATAGAGAAATTTTATTTGAAAAGGATGCATTTGCTTATTTTAAAATTATAATTACCATTCTTCCTCTTTTTGTACTTTTGAAGTTAAACTCTTCAATTTCATCTTTTTTCCAACCAGAAATATTCATCTTTTTAAAATTTGGAAACAGAATTTGAATTCTATTTGATCACACTGATTTCAATTCCCTTTATTTGGTATCAGCAAAATTATAAAAGCTATTGTCTGCCACTAAAGTTATTAATAAAACTACTCTAGCACCCGAGGTGCCTCCAAAAACTCTTTGAAATCTCCCAAACTGGTATTAAATAATTGGCAGGTTTTTTTGGAGAATGTTCTCAGTATTAGGTATTAGGTAGAGTATTAGGTAGAGCACTGAACTTCGAATAAGAAATATATGGAGTTATATCCTATCTCAGATGCTAGTTGTGTGACTGAAGACAAGTTACTAAAACTCTATTTTATACAATTTTCTCAACTATAAAATAACAATCATGCAGCCTGTAATTCTTACCTACATAAGTTCATGGATTTAAAGCACTTTGCAGACTTTAAAATGACATGAAAATGTCAGTTATATAAAAATACAATAACACAGGACCTTTGAATAAGCATAATCAATCTGAATCTCTTGTTAATTTCATTTTCTCTTTCTCATCATTTTCTATTGCTTGTCATTGATTTTTGCACATGTTATTTTTCCATTATATGGGGGAAAATGCATTGGGTAGTAAAATAATAAACCTTTAAAAATATTTTGGGAATTCACAATACAGGTGTTTTTTTCTCTAGGTAAACAAACTATGGGATTTCCCCTTCTTACCTACCAAGACCGATCAGATAATAAATTATATCGTCTTCAGACTCCACAAAGCCCATTAGTCAGACCATACATGTATGATTACTATGATATGGATAACTATCCTATTGGGACAAATGCTATTGTTGCTGTCATTTCATACACAGGATATGATATGGAAGATGCTATGGTATGTAGGGCTCTTTTTTTTCAAACACTAATTTTTCTTGATAATTTGTTTTTATGTTACATTTCCAGTATATTCCTCCCATCCCCATCCCCTACCTTTGGAACAACATGTTTTAAAAAAATAAATAAATAAAAAGAAGAAGGAAAAAAACTCTAGCAATTGGTAAAACAAACATTGGAAAAGTATGACATGATATGTAGCTCGGTGTATCCATAGACCCCTACCTCTACAAGAAAGCAAAAGTAGAGCTTTCTCATTTTTATCTTTGGACACTTCAGTTTGTGTTTTCCAAGTAAGAATTTTTAATATAGTATATCATGGTATCATCTACAATGGCAGGCTTCTGATAAATCAAAATCTCTCCAAGCACAATGCCTTGAACACAGACCATATATGCATAAACACTCTTAAAATACTTTTTTATTCCTTAATAATTCAAGACTTCATATCTTTCTGCTATATTTGTTTGTGATTTGATTATTTTAATTGAGTGAACTCCTCTTCTTTATCTTGGTAAGAAGTGATAGAACAAATATACTTCCAGGATCTGTGATTTTGTCAATGTGAGCACTTATTCTTCCAGTATATAGTGTAGCTATCTACAACCTTTAATAAAATCTGAAAATTATCACAGCCAAAAAATTCATCCCCCTCCAACCAACCTAAACTTCTCCAAATTCATTTAGGCTGGTACTTAGATAATAAAAAATGGGAGAACTTGCCACAGATAAGGTTTCACAGTATGATATGAAAGAATAGGATATGATAGAAAAAAGTATGTTTGCATGTATTTGCATTTTAATGAAATTATTACACTAACTTGCTTCTTTGTGGTTTGTAGCTGCCCAGAATTTATCCAGTAAGCAGGTTTCTCCAGTTTAGAAAGTCAAATTCACATTGAAAATGATAATGATATAGTAATAGTATGTTTAATCTTAATGAAAAAATATTTTAAAGCCAAATAGAATTAACCTCAAAAATCCTAATATGACAGTGATCTAAGCAGGTTTCAACTTAATGATTTTTTTTCTTCTTAGATTGTGAATAAAGCTTCCTGGGAAAGAGGCTTTGCTCATGGAAGTGTCTACAAGACAGAGCTTATAGATCTTTCTGAAAAAATCAAACAAGGAGATGATAGTCTGGTGTTTGGAGTCAAACCTGGTGATCAGAGGATTTTACAGAAATTAGATGATGATGGTTTGCCACATATTGGATCTCTTCTGAAATATGGGGACCCTTTTTACAGTTACCTAAATATCAACACAGGGGAAAGCTTTGTGACATACTATAAGTAAGTTTGGATACTTATGTTAAAAAGTGATTGTTAAGACTTATTGCTGTAATGAACCTATCTTGGTTAGTTTGAGATGTGGTTGACCAATAAGTGCTGACTTCATTAGCCAGATTCTTTCCCAGGCATCATTTGGGAAAGGAAAGCATTAAGGTCCAGCACTTAGTGCTTTAATTATAAGTGACAAATTTGTTACTTTAAGTAAAGATTACCTTTAGGCTTTTTTGTATTGATTCTCTTCAGAATTCTTTGCAGAGCTAAACTGAAAGCAGCAAAAGCTAAACTTGGTGGGGATAGAGTCGGAGGCTATAGAGTAGGTACTTAACATGTTTATTGACTCATTGACAAATAGCCCTTTTTAGTAACTTTCCTAAATATAAGTTTGGAAAATGTAAGATAAGCTTAAAGTTTTGTTTTCTTGATCTGAATTTAATGCAATGTGGTTTTTAAATTTTAAGTTTAATTGGATTCTGTAATAAATTCAGTAGTTTTTCAAGAAGCTTGATTGTTACAGACAGAACCATGAAACTCTTCAGCGGAAACCTCAAATTAAAAATCTCAATTCATTTTCAGTTCTAAGCAAAAAAAAATAGAAAGCAAAATAATATCCAGAAGAGTTCTCCCTCAGGTCCATTATGGCATTTCACTGAGGCTAATTTTACTTTTATTGAAATTTTTCAAATTTCACTTACACATACACATTTTACAGTGTGTGTGTGTGTGTGTGTGTGTGTGTGTGTGTTGCCTTGGGCTACTTGGAATAATATCAAGAGACAAAGGGAGAGAAATTTTTTGATCTAGTGTTTTGTGGAGGAAATATCTACCCTGAATATGTTATTTTGAAGAAATTAAGACCATTGAAAAAGCTAATAATAAATATAAACTTTTCTTTTTTAGAAATAAGGAAAATTGTATTGTGGATAACATTAAAGTATGTAGTAATGACTCGGGGAATGGAAAATTCAAAAGCATCTGCATCACAATGAGAATCCCCCGGAACCCAACTATTGGCGACAAATTTGCTAGTCGCCACGGACAGAAGGGCATTTTGAGCAGACTGTGGCCTGCTGAGGATATGCCTTTTACTGAAAGCGGGATGATGCCCGACATTCTGTTCAATCCTCATGGTTTTCCATCTCGAATGACCATTGGAATGTTGATTGAGAGCATGGCAGGGAAGTCTGCCGCTCTGCACGGCCTCTGCCACGATGCTACGCCCTTCACTTTTTCAGAGGAGAATTCTGCCCTGGAGTACTTTGGTGAGATGTTAAAGGCTGCCGGTTACAACTTCTATGGCACAGAGAGATTGTACAGTGGCGTCAGTGGGGTAGAACTAGAAGCAGATATTTTCATAGGGGTGGTCTACTATCAGCGCTTACGTCACATGGTCTCAGACAAGTTTCAGGTGAGGACAACCGGAGCCCGAGATAAAGTCACCAACCAGCCCATCGGGGGCAGGAACGTCCAGGGTGGAATCCGTTTTGGAGAAATGGAGCGAGATGCCCTTCTGGCACATGGCACCTCCTTTCTGCTTCACGACCGCCTCTTCAACTGTTCTGACCGCTCTGTCGCTCATGTGTGTGTGAAGTGTGGCAGCCTACTTTCGCCCCTTTTAGAGAAGCCGCCACCTTCCTGGTCAGCCATGCGCAACAGGAAATACAACTGCACTGTGTGTAACCGTAGTGACACCATTGATACAGTTTCTGTTCCTTATGTTTTCCGCTATTTTGTAGCTGAATTGGCAGCTATGAACATCAAAGTCAAACTTGATGTCATTTAGTTATTCTGTTCATCCTATCAGTCTCTCAAGAATTTTGTTTCAAATGTATTTTTTTGCATTTATAATTATTTCTAATAAAAAACAGATTTTTTTTTTGAGGGCTTAGACTTGGAGGAATTTGAAGCTGTTATTTTGTCTGTATTATTAAACATTGGTTGGGAATGATTTCAGGAAGCAAAATAGTATTTTGCATATAGACTAATACAATGTTCTATATTCAGTAGAACTTACATGGAATTTTTGTATATCTGAACTATGTTTGGTATCAGATGAGTTTCTGTATATGGAAGGAGACTTAGAGAAGACCCGCATATGGCTATTGCAGAACAGATTAGTCTAATATTTCTCAAGATTGCTTGAAGTTTTGTTTTCTTGATCTGAATTTAATGCAATGTGATTTTTAAATTTTAAGTTTAGTTGAATTCTGTGTAAATTCAGTAGTTTTTCAAGCAGCTTGATTGTTACAAACAGAACCATGAAACTCTTCAGGAGAAGCCTCGAATTGAAAACCTCAATTCATTTTCAGTTCTAAGCAAAAAATAGAAAGCAAAATAATATCCAGAAAAGTTCTCCCTCAGGTCCATTGTGGCATTTCACTGAGGCTATTTTTACTTTTATTGTTACTTTATGTTCTTGTTATCTGAACTACATTCTTTTTTTTTTTTTTAATTTTATTTGCATAACATATGTGTGGGTAATTCTTCAACAATAACCCTTACATAGCTTTCTGTTACAAATTTTTCCCCCCAACTCCCCATCTCTCCCCTAGATGGCAGGATATCCACTACATGTTAATTATGTTAAAATATTGGCAAATCGAATATATGTATACATATTTCCAAACTTATCATTGTTGTGCAAGAAAAATCTTATCTACACAAACGATATCAGATAAAGGAAACACAATGTAAGCAAACATCAATCAAGGAGTATGAGAATGTTATGTTGTGGTCCACATTTCGCATCCCTCTCTCTGGGTGTATATGGCTTTCTTCAGTGAACAATTGGAGGTGGTTTGAAACATTTCATTGTTGAAGAGAGCCATGTCCATCAGACTTGATCGTCATATAGTACTGTTGTTGCTGTGTATAATGATCTCCTGGTTCTGCTCATTTCACTCAGCATCAGTTCATGTAAGTCTCTCCAAGCCTCTCTGAAATCATCTTGCTGGTCATTTCTTACAGAACAAAAATATTCCATAATATTCATATACCATAATTTATTCAGCCATTCTCCAATTGAAGGGCATCTATTCAATTTCCAATTTCTAGCCACTACAAAAAGGGCTGCCACAACCATTCTTGCACATGTGGGGCCCTTTCCTTCCTTTATGATTTCTTTGGGATATAAGCCCAATAGAAATGCTGCTGGGTCAAAGGGTATGCACAGTTTGATAACTTTTTTGAGCATAGCTCCAAATTGCTGAACTACATTCTTTAGACAAGATCTAATTTGCCGCATTGATTAATTTTTTTTTAATTTTCTGTTTTCCTTTAAAACAAATTGATTCAAAAACTTTAATGTGCTTTTAAGTCAATTTCATTATAATTTTAGATCATGTTACATCATCAGAACAGTTAAGAGAAAGGCAGTGCAGCCAGTTCTCACTTGACATGAATGGGATTATTTAGCAGACTTCCCCCTATCCTTGTGGGATTCTACCAGGCCTGTTCCCTGCAACCAAGGTGGCTTCAGTGCCTGGAGTGGAGGGTCCTTGGCACAGGGATGGACCAATACTTCTGACACTGCTATCACTATCTGCCATGTGCTGAACCCCTAGCTAGGGCTGGCATGGGGTCCTACTGCCTCCTCATTGGAGTCAGATTTTGTGTAATGTGATACAAGAACTGTATATATAGCCACCATACTAAAGTTGGTGCCTACAGTGTTCCAGGCAAAATAGTCTGAGCTTTTAAAGATTTTACATACTATAAGAGGACATAGCAGACACACGGTCTATCAAATTCCCCCATACTGTTAACAGTGAAAATTAAATGTCTGCTCTTAAAACTCCTAAGCAAACTGTCACTCTTAGGTTGGAAATCTTAACTCCTCCCATTCAAACTGATCATTCTTTGCTCTTCAAGTAACTGCCTTCATCTCTAAAAAGCATAGAGTCTTTTTAATGTGACTTCTAATGTATCTGTTTTTATGTTAAATGCCCTAGGCAATTTCAACTCCAAATATCATGCTTTTCTTAGATATCTAGAGAAATCAAGAAAATGTAGAAGAAAAAGAAATTTACTCAGCAAGGTCATATCTGAGAGAACTAATAATTGAACTCACACAAATCACCAAGAGAGAATGTGGAGAGAAAAAGAACCTATGACAAAGTAGTTGAGAGTACCAGTGATTAAAGAGGAAGGACCCAGATGATATTCCAACAAAGCAGGGATCAGAATAATCAAGAAAGGGACAGTACCAGTCTACTTATAGTTTGAATAGGGTAGAATACAGTCGAAGCATTATTTCTCTTCTTTTGGAAACTGCAAGTCTACCTGAAGCCTGAAATCACATTAGCTTTTTTTTTTTTTTTTTTTTTTTTTTTTTTTTTTAGCTCATGTTAAACTGTTGTCTTATGTTAGGTTAACTGGTATTAAGTTGACCCAAGTTTCTAGTCTGATTTTTTTTTTTTTTTGATTCCTAACAGTCATTCAACAGATGAGTACTGTCTGACATTTGTGTCTTGTGAATTTGATATGAGTGCCACTTATTACTTATATTTAAGTCTTTTTTTTTTTAATGTTCAGTAATTCAAGCCCATTACAAATTCCTGAGGTACTCTACTCCACGTGGACATTAAACCACTAATGTCCACTTTAGATTTGGCCATTCAATCAGTGAGAAAGCTTCTGTAACTTTTTAATGACTGGGTTGATACTGGAAAAAAAAAATGGTTCTCTGGTTCTTTTTTTACTTTTGTCAAAATTGTAAAACTTGATGGGATATTAGAACTAGAGAAGTTGATAAAAATAATCTCCATAATTGTATAATAACCAGTTTTTAGACCATGAGGGGTTTTTTAAAATTGAAGTCACAATTTATGAAGGCATGTTTTATCTTATTAAGAAAATTATCACTTGGAATCCTAAGATGCAGAGTTATTTTTGGTTCATTTTTTTCCATCTTAACTTTACACCTATATGCAGTTGGTGCCAAAATTACAAAGTAGAAGGAAACTATGCAGCTTACCTCTTTTTCCACCAACACTATCCCCATAAGTGATCAAATATGGACCACCACAACTGCCCATTTGAAGGGAAAGTAGGAAGAAGGGAAGGACAACAGCTCCGAAAATGAAGTAAAGAGTTTCATATCACAGCTCAAAATAAAAGGGATTCAACAGAAATTGTTAGGAAGAAAAGAACTGTTATATGGTTGCTCAGTACAATACCCTGAGAAGAAACTTTGGAGGGCAAAGAAACAGAACACTAATTCTTGGAGAAAGAGGGCCCTTGGACTTAGCTTGAGGATGAAGGAAAGTCTTGACAGGATCTCTGGAGGACTCCAGAGAGAGGCAGGGATCCTAAAAAAAGTTGCATGCTTAGAAGAGAGTCTGAAAAACAGATCAAGGAGAGAGAGATTAAGAATCACTTGGAGCACTAGCCCTGTAGTCAAGTCCTCAACTTTAAATCTGGCCTCAGGCACAACACTAGCTATGTGAATCTAGTCAAGTCACAGCCCTATCTGCCTCACAAAAAAAGAAAAAGTCATTTGGGCTACCAGAAAGCCATGACTAATAAAAGAGCTTGGATGTCATATTTCAGGAAATCACGAAAAAAAGAAACTGCCTGGACCTATTATTATAATAGGTAATATAAGAGGACAACTTGAAAACAGAACTCCAAAATTAAAATCCCAGGAATATCAGCCAAAATGCAGCACTTCCAAAGTGTAAAAATCATTAAAGAAAAAAAGGCTGCATGCAGTCAGGAGTAAAAGCATAAAAAAAATTAGCGTCACAAAATATAAAGGAACTGAAAGCTTAGAATCTGCTATTATAGAAGGCAAAAGAATAGGCTTACAATTAAAAATAACGTGTCCAGGAAAATGGATTATTATCCTCCAAGGGGGAAAAAAACGATGAAGCTTCTATGAAATAGAACAGAGCTTCCTAAACTTCTTCCACTTGTAGGCTCTTTCCCCAATATTTATATGGGAACCTGGGTTATATAGGTATGCAAATCATTTACTGATAAATAATTTCATGACTCCCACATTCAGTTATGTGATTCTATTGGGATTGCCAACAACAGTTTTAAGAAGCTTGAAATAGAGGACTTCAAATATTCTTGGTGAAAAAAATAGCTGAATAGAAACTTTGAAATACATACAAATTCCTGGAATCAAAAGAAATAAATCTAAGTAAACAAGAGACATAAAAATGAACTATTTACATCCTGTTTGAGGGATGGGAGAAAATTTTCCAGGAAGTCCTTTAGAAACAATGTGGAGTCAAGGAAATCAAATAAGACAAAAGGTTTAGGATTGGGAGTGGTTTTATGTTTAGGCAATGTTTAAAGGATAGGCCCCCTAATCAATTCATAGGCCAACTATGAAGAGAAGATAGAACTTGTCGTCTGAGAAAAAAGCACCTGCAAGAGAATGGATGAGGAAGCAAAGAGGATTGAAAGGAAAGGAAGGGAAAATTTTGTTTCAGTCATTGGAGAAGGCAGCAACATGATGAATATTCCTATGGGAGAAGAGAGTTTCTACAAAAAGGAAATGATGGTCTTTCAATGGGTATCACCTGCAGGAAGTTGGTGCTTAGATCATTCAAACTATCTCAGGAGAACTGGAGTTTCAAAGAGCAACTAAAACCCAGAAGAGGAAGAAGGCATGGACCAAAGGAAGAGATATCAGGCTAAATTGTGAAGAAAGGAGGAGAAAAGGAACAGAAATGATCAAAGGAAAGGCAAAAATCAACAGTAATTTCACACAGACATAGGAAGATTTCTCCCATACAACAATATCCTCTCTCATCTGCAGGAATTAGTATTTTTAAGAGTGAAACAGAGGTAGCTAGATGATGCGGTGGATACAGCACCAGCCCTAGGAATCAGGAAGACCTAAGTTCAAATCCAACCTCCAACACTTGCCACTTCCTAGCTGTGTGATCCTGGGCAAGTCACTTAATCCCAACTGCCAACTCACCCACCCCCCAAAAAAGTGAAGCATAGCAGAATAAAAGAGGTAAGGGGGCAAGATCTACAAAGCAATAACATTTCCAGAAAGGAACCTCAAAAAAAAAGTTATAACAAGAGTAATATAATGAAAAAAAAGACTTTAGGCCTATGAATAAAATAAAGTCTAAAATAGACAAGGAAGATAAATGTTGAGGAGATGGGGGGGGATCCTATTTAGCAAAAGACACAGAAAATGGAGAAAAAAAGTTGAAAGGAAGAAGGGGGAATTTATTTGATTAACTGAGTAAGAAAGGGGAGAAGAATGAAATAACCAGATAAAAGCAGGAAAAGGAAGAACTAATAAGCAAAACTCTGAAACCAAGAAAAGAGATAGCAAATGAGTTGAGGATAGGAGGGGTGGCTCTAGAGAAGAAAACAGCCAGTTAGAGTAGGGCCATCCTAATACACATTAAATTTATTCAAGAGATAATACTATATTTACAAAGGGAGAAGAGAATATCCTAATGTGGAAAAATAAACTACATGAGACAAATGGAAGAAAAATATAAACCTAACTCTCCTAAACTTTAAATGTAAATGGATTTAACAACTCAATAAAATGAAAAAGTAGAATAATTAATGAAACAAAATCCCATAACCTGTTGCTTATAGGAAACACATAAAAATTTTTTTTTAAAAAGACATGCATAAAATAAAAATGGGGCTGGGGAAAAAATTGCTATTCATTAGGAAAATCCTTTTAAAAATCATGCTAATAAAGCAAAAATAAACATTTGAATTATAAAAAGGGATAAACATAGAAACTACATTCTGCTGAAAGTAACTAGAGACAAGTCAATATCAACATAAAACTCATGCTCCAAATGCCTCAACTAAATTCATAAAGGAAATATTAATTTAAGATACAAAAAGTCACAGTAACACAAATTGACTAGAGACTTGTGTCCCTCAGTTTTATATAAATCTAAAAGAAAGATAAACAGAGCCAGAAAAATTGGTGAACTTAAAGACTTATGACAGCTTCTAAATGGAAATGCAAAAGAACACATTTCTCAACACCATATAGAAGTTTTATAAATATTCATCATTTATTAGGACACAGGGATGTTTATGAATAAATGTAAAAAGACAAATAGTCAATATATTCTTCGAAGACCATAACAAAATAAAAATATTAACCAGCTCAGGATCTTAGAATAAAACATAGGCTCGAATAGAGACAATAATTAAATCCTAAATAATGAGTAGGTCAAAGAACAAATCATAGAAACAACAGTTATGTGAAGAAAATTGTGATTAAACCACATATCTAAATGTCTAGGATTCTGCCAAAGCAGTTCTCAAGGGAGAAGTCACATTCCTACAGATAAACATTAGCAAAATGTTTAAAGAGAACTGAATATACATATAAAAAAATAGCCAACAAATTACAGAGGAGTAAATATTTTAAAAATTAGAGGAGAAAAAGATAAACTTGAAGTCAAAATTAAGAAATGATAATACTAAAAGCTGATTCTTTGAAAAGTCAAAATTGACAAACCATTATTCAATCTGACTTAAAAGATAGCAGAAAAACTATAACATGACTAATATGGAAATAGGTTATACATGATTACACATATAAAACTTCTATCAAAATGCTTACTTTCTCAGGGAGGGAGGAGAGAAAGAAAGGAAGGAGAAAATTTGGAATTCAAAATTTTGTCTTTACATGTAATTGGGAAAAAAATAAAATACTTTGTCTTCTTCATCTCCCCCCAAAAAGAAGTAGAAAATCCAACCAAAAAATATTATTTATTGGTTACATCTGATTACATCTGATGTCCCCATTAGGGTTTTCTTGGCAAAGATATTGGTGTGGTTTGCCATTTCCTTCTTCAGCTCATTTTATAGATTAGAAAACTGAGGTAAACTGGGTTAAGTGTTCAGGGTCACACAGCTAGAAAGTACCTGCAACCAGATTTGAATTAAGAACTACCTGACTCCAGGTCCATCATACTATCCATTGTGCCACATGACTGCCATGATAGTTCAATCAAAACCAGAAAGACACTGGTTCCAATTTGCCCATATAACTTAATGTATTGTAAATTAGCTATTATGGCAAAAGGCCACTGGGGCCTATTGATCCAAAACTGGCCCAAAGATGTAACTTAATATCTATCAATCAAGTTATAGTTTGGACAGTTAGATTATATAGATTTTAGAATCAATAAATAATTCAACACAAAAAAATTTTTGTTTTATGTAAGCAAACTTTTATGCCATCCTCATATTTGTTCATAAGTATGTAGTTGTTTGGGTCTCAGTTCTTCTACAAACCAGTTTACTAATTATCCTAATTTTAGGTTAGAACTTACAAGGTTCCCATTATTCACACATATATTCATAGAGCTCCTTCTTTAACAGAGCTAAGCTTTCATGATTTTAACAAAGCCAAAAGTTTAGAATGTCTGACTAATTCTCACAGAACTTAGAATTCTCACATTTTTGTACTTTTCCAAAATACAAAGTTAGCTTTTTTAATGTCAGAATATATGCATTTAAATCTTAAAATAGATTTAACCAGAACACTTTCTTCCAGATAAAAGTCTCTAATAAGTAACAGCTCATTACTTAACACAGTTATTTCCCAAAATCACAGTGCAAGAAACTATAGACATTACATGAATATAAAACAATATCTTAGAGTTGTTTTAATTTGCATTTCTCTAATCAATACTGAGAACACTTTTATATGACTACAAATAGTTTTTATTTCTTTATCTGAAAACTGCCAGTTCATATTCTCTGATCATTTATAAATTGGGGAATGGCATGTATTCTTATAAATTTGATTCAGTCCTCTATACATTTGAGAAATAAGACCTTTATCAGAGAAACTTAATATAAAAAAATTTCCCCAGTTTTCTATTTTCCTTCTAATCTTGACTGCATTGATTTTGTTTGTGCAAACCCTTTTAAATTTAATGTAATCAAAATTACCCATTTTATATCATGTAATGCTCTCTATCTCTTGTTTGATCTAAATTCTTTCTTTATCCATAGATCTGACAGGTTCCACTCAATCTCTAATTTGTTTATGATATCATCCTTTATATTTTTGACCTTATCTTAGTTTGTTCTATGAGTTGTTGGTCTATACCTAGTTTCTGTCAAATGGCTTTCTGTTCCCAGAAGTTTTTGCCAAATAATTTTTCCCTCCAAAAGCTGGGGTCTTTGCATTTATCAAACACTAGATTACTATCGTCATTACTTAATGTGTATTATGTACCTAATGTATTCCACTGACCCACTACTCTATCTCTTAGCCAGTACCAGATTGTTTTGATGATTACCACTTTATATTACAGTTCAAGTTTTGGCATGACCAAGCCACATTACTTCACAATTTTTTTCCCCATTAATTCCCTTAATATTCTTGACCTTTTGTTTTTTCAAATGAATTTTGATGTTTTTTTCTAACTTTATAAAATAATTTTTGGTAGTTTGGTATGGCACTAAATAAGTACATTAATTTAGGTAGAATTATTATTTTTGTTTTATTCACTTGACTTTCCCATCAACAATTAACATTTTTCCAGTTATTCAGCTCTGACTTTATTAGTGTGAAAAACTGTTTTGTAATTGTGTTCCTATAATTCCTGGGTTTGTCTTGGCAGAAAAACTCCCAAGTATTTCATATCATCTTCAGTTATTTTTTTGTTTCTGATCAGAATATGGAAAAGATTCCTAGAATTGGCTTACCCTAGAGGGCTTCTTACCTAGGATGCCCTTTGCAAGTCTATGGTTAAATTTAATAATAAAACAACATTCAAAGAATACATTAATGTTTAGCAAAGTGCTTTGCAAATATCTCATTCTATCCTGACAACAACCCTAGGAGGTAGATACTATTATAAACCCCATTTTATACACGAATAATCTGAGATAAAGTTTTGAAGTGACTTGCCCAGAGACACACAGCTAGTTAAGTGTCTGAGACTAGATTTAAACTGAATTATTCCTGACACCAGATCTCAAGCTTTATATACTGAGCTAATTAGTTGCTGATTTCAAGGGATCTGTGAACTTGGGGAAATAATTTATCTTAATAGCTTCTGTTTGAAATTCAATGTTTCTTTCAATTATAAATGTAACCAATATACACTATTTATTCTGAGAAGTCAGTAAACTTTACCAGACTATCAATGGAAGTCAAATCACAGACAAAGGTTAAGAACCCTTGCTCTAAAGTTTAACAAATGCAAAAAAGGTTCTTATTCCCTTAGAGTCCTTCTAAATATAATAGTGCTAACACCTAAGCAGCTAAGCCCTAGCCTGTATTTCTGTAGACAGGCACTGTCTTTTTTTTTTTTTTTTTTTCTTCTCAAAGGATCAGGATAGCTAAGAAATGAAATGTCCAGCAGTACTAATTTGCAAATGAATGCTGGTATCATGTTTAAAAAATAAACAAACTCATAAACAAACAAAAAAATATCTGCTTTATACTTCAGTATTCTATCACTGCTCAGGGACTGATGACCTAATTCTTTTTTTTTTAATTTTTAAACAAATTTATTGTTTTAACATTTTTAGAAATTATTGTTAAAGGAGAGCATTTCTTTAAAAGCAAATTGTCTTTAATTAATATCAATGGATCCACATTTTCTTATCCCATGTACTTCTCATCCAAGTTCTTCCATGCTTGGAGACAGGCCAACAAGTAGATTTGCAGGGCCCCCCCCCCCCCCAGTGATCCTTAGCTCTGATGATATTTTTCATTCTGCATAATTCTTCTCCTGCTTAATTCTTTATTTATTTCTTTTTTTTTATTAAAGCTTTTTATTTGTATAACATATGTATGGGTAGTTCCTCAGCATTGATCTTTACAAAGCTTTCTGTTTTACCCCCAGTGCCCTCCCCTCCCCTAGATGGCAGGAAGTCCACTACATGTTAATAATGTTAAAATACTTGACAAGTTGTACAAGAAAAATCCTATCTACAAGAAAAAAAAAGAAAATCAGAGAAAGGAAACACAATGCAAGCAAACATCAATAAAAAGCATGAAAATGTTATGTTGTGGTCCACATTTTATATACTTCTCTCTGGGTGTATATGCTTTTCTTCACTGAACAATTGGAACTGGTTTGAGACAATTCTTTGTTGCAGAGAGCCATGTCCATCAGAATTGATCATCATGTAATATTGTTGTTGCTGTGTATAATGATCTCCTGGTTCTGTTCGTTTCACTCAGCATCAGTTCATGCAAGTCTCTCCAGGCCTCTCTGAAATCGTCCTGCTGGTCGTTTCTTACAGAGCAATAATATTCCATTAACATTCATATACCATAATTTATTCAGCCACTCTCCAATTGATGGGCATCCCTTCAGTTTTCAGTTTCTAGCCACTACAAAAAGGACTGCCACAAACATTCTTGCACATGTGGGTCCCTTTCCCTCCTCTAAGATCTCTTTGGGATATAAGCCCAATAGAAACACTGCTGGGTCAAAGGGTATGCACAGTTTGATAACTTTTTGAGCATAGCTCCAAATTGCTCTCCAGAATGGTTGGATCCATTCACAGTTCCACCAACAATGATTTAGTGACCCAGCTTTCCCACATCCCCTCCAACATTCGTCATTATCTTTTCCTGTCATTTTAGCCAATCTGACAGGTGTGTAGTGGTACCTCAGAGTTGTCTTAATTTGCATTTCTCTGATCAATAGTGATTTGGAGCAATTTTTCATATGACTAGAGATGGTTTTAATTTCATCATCTGAAAATTGTCTGTTCATATCTCTTGACCATTTATCTATTGAAGAGTGGCTTGAATATGAGACAATTCTCTATATATTTTAGAAATGAGGCCTTTATCAGAACCATTAAATGTAAGGATGATTTCCCAATTTGATGCTTCCTTCCTAATCTTGTCTACATTAGTTTTATTTGTACAGAAACTTTTTAACTTAATATAATCAAAATTATCTATCTGGTGTTCAATTAAGAGTTCCAGATCTTCTTTGGACATAAATTTATTGTTAGTGGGACACTAATACATACACTAATACAGGTCTGAGAGGTAAACTATCCTATGTTCCTCTAATTTACTTATAATATCACTCTTTATATCTAGATCATGAACCCATTTAGATCTTATCTTGGTATGTGGTGTTAGGTGTGGGTCAAGCCCTAATTTCTTCCACACTAGTTTCCAATTTTCCCAGCAGTTTTTGCTGAATAGTGAGTACTTATCCCAAAAGCTGGGTTCTTTGGGTTTATCAAACACTAAATTGCTAAAGTTATTGCCTAGATTGTCCTGATATCCTATCCTATGCCACTGATCAACCACTCTATTTCTCAGCCAGTACCAAGCAGTTTTGATGACCGCTGCTTTATAATATAGTTTTAGATCTGGTACAGCAAGGCCACCTTCATCTGCCTTTTTTTTCATTAATTCCCTTGAAATTCTTGACCTTTTGTTCTTCCAAATGAACTTTGGTACTAATTTTTCTAGATCTGTAAAATAATTTCTTGGGAGTTTGATTGGTATGGCACTAAATAAGTAGATTAGTTTGGGTAGTATTGTCATTTTTATTATATTCGCTCTGCCTACCCATGAGCACTTAATGTTTTTCCAATTGACTAGGTCTTATCTTATTTGTGTGGAAAGTGTTTTGTAGTTTAGTTCGTATAGTTTCTGACTTTTCCTTGGCAGATAGATTCCCAAATATTTTATACTATCATCCGTTATTTGGAATAGAATTTCTTTTTGTATCTCTTGCTGCTGAACTTTATTGGTAATATATAAAAATGCTGATGATTTATGTGGATTTATTTTGAATCCTGCAACTTTACTAAAGTTGTGAATTGTTTCTAGTAGTTTTTTAGTTGAGTCTCTAGGATTCTCTAAGTATACCATCATGTCATCTGCAAAGAGTGATAATTTGGTTTCTTCATTACCTACTCTAATTCCTTTTATCTCTTTTTCTTCTCTTATTGCCAAAGCTAACATTTCTAATACAATATTAAATAGTAATGGTGACAGTTGGCAGCCTTGTTTCACTCCCGATCTTATTGGGAATGGTTCTAGTTTGTCTCCATTACATATGATGGTTGCTGATGGTTTTAAGTAGATGCTACTAATCATTTTAAGGAAAAACCCATTTATTCCTATACTCTCCAGTGTTTTTAATAGGAATGGGTGTTGAATTTTATCAAATGCTTTTTCTGCATCTATTGAGATAATCATATGGTTTTTGTTAGTTTGGTTATTAATATAATTAATTATGCTGATAGTTTTCCTAATATTGAACCAGCCCTGCATTCCTGGTATAAATCCTACTTGGTCATAGTGTACTATCCTGGGGATGACTTTCTGTAATCTCATTGCTAATATCTTATTTAAAATTTTTGTGATGGCCTAATTCTTGATGGCCACTCCAGGAACACTTCAAGATTTCATTCTTCAGGATATAGTCCAGTGTAAGACAATCAGAACCAGCATTATATAATTATAGTTAGCAATAGATCTGATTATGGTGAAGGAGTTGTCTTATGGAGTAGTTTAATTTTTTGAAGCCTAATACTCCAAAATACACGAGCATTCACAATAATTTATACAATCTGAGGAACCATGGTTCAACAAGTACTGCTTGCTAATGGTCTTACTTTTAGATACTAGGGATCTTTAATTGAAGTTCTCTTTTCCTTCAATAAACAATTCATTTTCTTTGTTCTCTGCAAGATATCATATCTTTCAAAGTCCTCTATTAGCTTATTACAGAAGGCCTTGTACATACATTTAAATATTTTTCTCCTGTTGGTTACCATATCATGGGTGATTTGAGTATTTTGAAAAACTTGTGATTTAAAAGAAAAAGTCATTATTTAATGGCTCCATGAATAGGCTGTTAATGTCACCAAAAACATGTTTGTTACTTGATGATAAACTCCTTAAGGACAGATATTTAGTGATCTTTAATTGAATTAGTGGACCCTCAAAAGATGTGAAAAAAAGTTGATGCAATCCTACTAACTTTTTCACTTTGATGTACAGGGCTTTTAATGTTTGTTTCAAATAACTTTTCTTTTTAATTTAATTTTTGCTAAGGCAATTGGGATTAAGTGACTTGCTCAGGGTCACACAACTAGGAAGTGTTAAGTGTCTGAGATCAAATTTCAACTCAGTTCCTCCTGACTTCAGGGCTGGTGCTCTATCCACTGCTCCAGCTAGCTGCCCAGGGAATATTCTGCTTTAAAACATGTTATCTATCCCAATTTGCCTCTAGTGCTGTCATTTCAGTGATGTCACCAAAAATTAAAATTTCAATGTAGATAATGATAAATATTGGAGGGGATGTAGGAAAACTGGGACACTAATACATTGTTGGGGGAGTTGTGAACTGATTCAAACATTCTGGAGAACAATTTGGTACTATGTCCAAAGGGCTATCAAACTGATCACACCCTTTGATCCAGCAGTGTTTCTACTGGATTTGTATCCCAATGAGGTCATAAATGAGGGAAAAGGATCCACATGTGCAAAAATGTTTGTGGCAGCCCTTTTTGTAATGGCAAGAAACTGGAAACTAAGTGGGTGCCCATCATTTGGAGAATGGCTGAATAAGTTATGGTTATATGAATGTTATGGAATATTATTGTTCTATAAGAAATGATTAGCAGGATGATTTCAGAGAGCTTGGAGAGAATTATATGAACTGATGCTAAGTGAAGTGAATAGAACCATTAGATCGTTGTACCCAGCAACTACAAGATTATGGGATGATCAATTCTGATGGACATGGCTTTTTTCAACAATGAGATGATTCAGGCCAGTTTCAATGGTCTTGTGGTGAAGAGAGCCATCTGCACCCAGAGGGAGGACTGTGAGGACTAAGTGTGGATCCCAACATAGTATTTTCACTCTTTTTGTGGGTGTTTGCTTGCATTTTGTTTTCTTTTTCATTTTTTTCCCTTTTTGATCTGATTTTTCTTGTGCAGAATAATTGTGAAAATATGTATAGAAGATTTTAGATGTTTAACATATATTTGACTACTTGCTGTCTAAAGGAGAGGGTAGTGGGAAAGAAGGGAAAATAATTTGGAACACAAGGTTTTGCAAGAGTGAATGTTGAAAATTATCTATGCATATGTTTTTAAAATAAAAAGCTTTAATAATTAAAAAAATTTCAATGTAAAATCTGCTAAGTTTATTTCAAAGGTTCAATGAACATTCTGCTTACCTGTAGGACCTGAGAATACCATAATTATTACCAGGTAAATACTGAAAATGTCCAAAAATTTCAAAATTCAGAGATGAAAATAGATGGAAATCAGAATCCATGGGTACTTATGAAAATAACCATTTTCTGCAGTTAAAATTCTAATGTAACAGACTGCTGTGTACTTTAAGAGTGACATAGAGGAGATGATATCCCAATGATCCTATGCTTATATTTATGTGTATCTCCTATGTCCATGACTGGGCTATAATAAAATAAGATGATAAGACATTATGACTATTGAAATAATCTTCCCATCAAATACAGATTCATTCCACAGAACTTTTTTTTCCCCTTTTAAGCTCAATGTATAGTTACTAAAGTTATCCCTACAAGCTGAAATTTAACAGCACTATAATTTTGCTTTACAGAGAACTCTACCCCTTTCACACCTGAAGTTTAAGATTAGAAGCAAAAATATAAGCATTCTTCTTACCAGGCAGGGCCTATAGGGCCATACAGTTTAAACAGTATTATGAAAAAAGTCAATTGTTAATACTATTAACTTAGACTTAGCAATTTTGAGCCTAAAGGAGACTACACAATCTACTTAAGTGTTAGAAGGGAAATACTTGAAAATTATAGGTATATTTTTCTAACAATGAGATGATTGAGGCCAGTTTCAATGATCTTGTGATGAAGAGAGCCATCTAGAACCAGAGAGAGGACTCAGGGAACTGAGTGTGGATCACAACATAATATTTTTACTCTTTTTGTTGCTGTTCATTTGCATTTTGTTTTCTTAATTCATTTTCTTTCCTTTTTGATCCAATTTTTCTTATGCAGCAAGATAATTGTAGAAATGTTTACATATGTCAGATTTGACATATATTTTAACATGTATAACATATATTGGATTGCTTGCCATCTAAGAGAGAGGATGGGGAGAAGGGGAAAATTTGGAACACAAAGCTATGCAAGGGTCAATGTTGAAAAATTATCCGTGCATATATTATGAAAATAAAAAGCTTTAATTAAAAAAAAAGAAAGAAAATTATGGGTCTAACTCTATACCAAGGTAAGGTCAAAATGGGTTCATGAATTAGACATAAAGAGTGATATTATAAAGAAATTAAAAGAATAAGGAATAGTTTACCTGATTTTTGGAGATAGGAGGAATTTATGACCAAAGCAAGAAATAGAGAACTTTATAAAATGCAAAATTGATCATTTTGATTACATTAAATTAAAATGTTTATGTACAAACAAAACCAACACAGCCAAAATTAGAAGAGAAGCAAAAAGCTGAGAAACAATTTTACAACCAATGTTTCTGAAAAACGCCTCATTTCTAAAATATATAGAGAACTGAGTCATATGAATAAGAATACATTCCCTAATTGATAAATGGTCAAAGAATATGAACAGGCAGTTTTCAGATGAAGAAATTAAATCTATCTATAGTCACATTTTTAAAAATGCCCTGAATTACTATTTAAAATGCTCTGACTGAAAAAAAATGCACATTAAAACACTTTGGGATACCATCTCACACTTATAAGATTGACTAAAATGACAGAAAAAAATGAAAAATGTTGGAGGGGTTGTGGGAAAACTGGGACACTAATAGACTGTTAGTAGAGCTGTGAACTGATCTAACCATTCTGGAGAGCAATTTGGAACTGCAACCAAAGGGCTATAAAACTGTGCATACCCTTTGATCAAGCAATATCACTGCTGGGTCTGTATCCCAAAGAAATCATAAAAAAAAAGAGAAAAGGACTCACAAATACAAAAATGTTTATAACAATTCTTTTTATGGTAACAAAGAATTGGAAATTGAGGGGATGTCCATTAAATGAGGAATGGCTGAACAAATTGTGGTATACAAATGCAGTGGAATACTATTATTCTATAAGAAGTGAGCAGGCAGATTTCAGAAAAATATGAAAAAAATTTATATGAGCTGATGCTAAGTGAAGTGAGCAGAAGCAGGAGGAAATTGTACACAGTAACATCAACATTATGTGATGATCAACTATGACAGACTTAGCTCTTCTTCACAATAGTGACCCAAGACAATTTCAAAAGACTTGTGATAGAAAATGCCACCCACCTCCAGAAACAAAACAATGGAGACTGAATGAAAACCAAAGCATACTATTTTGATGTGGTTTTTAAATTTTTTTTCTTGTGGTTTTTCTCTTTTTTTCTGATTCTTCTTTCGCAGCACAACTAATACGGAATTATATTTAACATAATTGTACATGTCTAACCTATATCAGATTGCTTGTGTCTGGGGAAGGGAAAGAGAAGGGAGGAAGGAGAAAAATTGGAATCAAAATCTTACAAAAATGAATGTTGAAAACTATCTTTACATGTAATTGGGACAAAAATAAAATGCTATTAAATAAAAAGATAAAAGGAAAGAAAGAAAAGGAAAGGAAAAGAAAAGAAAAAAAATTATGGTCCTAGTTTTCATTATACTGGTTCTTGCTCTTTGACTCACAAAGGGAGTTTTTTAAATTTACTTTAGTGAAACCTAGAGTAAAGAAATTTACTTTAGTGAAACCTAGAGTAAAGATTCTGTAAATATCTCTTTTGCTACAGATATTTTCCTTTTCTAATATCTTTAAGATATTACATATCACAAATAAAATTGTTTCATACTAGAGTTCTAAAATTTCTCAGAATAATGTCCACTTTCTGCTCAGCAGTAAAAAGCTTAAGAAGAAACCACTAGGAATTATGTGTTTTAAAGGAGATAATAAGTAACTTTTTAAAGGGGGTCAGGACTCCCACAAAAACCTATTTCATTTGTAGAATGGAACAAGCTTGGAGATGTTGCTGGAGAATTAAGCGGTTGCCCCTTTAAAAACACATTTCTTCTTTATCTCCACTCCGAAGCAGTGGCTTGGGTTTAATAAATGTTTGCTGCCTTTTTCTATCCAAGAAACAAATAACCTCACTTCATGCCTAATTTAGTCATTAAAAACAAGCCACCAGGATCAGAAATAGAATTTATTAGGAGAAAAAAAAGTAGGACTAGTAATAATCATCTTAGACAAAGTCAAACTTAAAGATTCAATCAAGAGAGAACTCTACATTATATGTGAGTCATATTAATATTGTTTTAGATGCATCTTTGCATATGGGTAAATGCATATGTATAAATGTCTGAATATATGTGAGTATATATGCCTGTAGGTCTAGGTGTGTGTGTGTATAGTTACATGTGTATGTGGGTGAGTCTGTGGGTAGGTATGAATATATGTATATATAAATACATCTGTATTTAACTAGCTGGCTTGGGGGAAATGGGAAGAATGAAAAGGAAAAAAAAA
>JAJPUD010001039.1:474651-494816 GCA_023553655.1 Myrmecobius fasciatus | reverse complement strand
AAAAAAAGGATGAAAATATAAAAATCCCTCTCCTCTTTCAAGGAACTGAAGAAAGCCTATTTGCCCTAGAGAAAGGACTTAAATTTTGCCACTTAACTGTCTATGTGACCTCAAACAGGCACTTACACTTATTGGGTTCCAGTTTCTACATCTGGGGAGTTGTACCAGATGATCTTTGAGTCCCTTTCAGATCTAAAGTTGCATTCCTTGCACAAGCCATTTAAACTTCTGGGTCCTTAGTTTTCCCATCTGTAAAAATGAGCAAGTGGAATGGAGGTGGGACTGTACTAAGTTGATTTGAAGGTCCTTTCCAGCTCTGTTTATGATCCTGCCTTTGTGATTATGGGAAGATCATTTCAATTCCTTGGACCTCACTTTCTTCCTTTGTCAAGTTGAAGAGAGGAAACACTTAGTTCTAGACCCATGATCAGACAGGACCTCACCCAAGAAGGCTTTCTTGGTTCCTAGGCTGAAATCAATAAGCTTTCATTACATCCTATACACTATACTTACAATGGAAACATGTAAAATTAAAACAAATCCTATCCTCAGGAAACTTAAATTTTATTGATGAGAATAAGAAGTGATGAATCTTTCTTCAATTGTCTACTTGTTCTCTTTCTCTGATCTCAATCATTAAACAAATATTAGCACCCACAATACACATGTTTCTGGAGTGGATATTGTAAGAAATACAAAATATCGCAGCATGTGTCACATGTTACCTTCTACAATGATTAGGGGGTTGCTAAATGTTAATAATTATTGTTAATAGTATCAACTTACAATCCTATAATTCTTTAGATGACATTTCATCTACTTTGAGAGATTATATATTCCTTGAGAGTAGCAAACGGGGCTTCTCTATCTTTCTATTAATAACAGCATCCTACATATAGCCTACAATTAAAGTGGCTGCTAAGAAAATGCTTTCTATAAAAATCTCAAAATCCTACAAAATTTCTACATCAATTATCTTTTTCAGTGATTCTCATTATCCAAAAAGGTAAGGTCCTTGAGGTCTGTTTCATTTGTCTTTGTACTCTGAACATTTGGCTCAGTGCTTACATATCATTGTTAAGTCACTTCTTTTTAATTTTTTTATTTTTGCTGAGACAATTGGAGTTGTGACTCGCCCAGGGCCACACATCTAGGAAGTGTTAAGTGTATGATGTGACATTTGAACTCAGGTCCTCCTGACTTCAGGACTGGTGCTCTATCCACTGCATCAACTAGCTGCCCCTATTAAGTCACTTCTTTTAGCCTTCATGACTCTATTTGGAATTTTCTTGATAGAGATACTGGGAATGGTTTGCCATTTTCTTCTCCAGATAAGGAAACTGAGGCAAACAGGGTCAAGTGAATTGCCCAGGATCACACAGCTAGTAAGTATCTGAGGCTGGATTTGAATTCAGGTCTTTCTGACTCCAGGTCCAGCACTCTATCTACCATACCATCCATTTGCCCTTTTCTCCATATAGTAGGCAGTTAATAAGTACTTGTTAAGTTTAACTTAGTTATTATAGTTAAATGACTTATAAAAGCGGGAGACATATGCTCTTCAAAGGCATCATGGGATAGTTTGTCCCAAGTAGAATACAGATGGAAGTGAGATTCCTTTAGGTGTTGTGATCCTCCGTACATTTGTGTTTGCAAATGACATTGGACTGGTTGAATCAAGCCCTCCTTGATGAGATTCATAATTACTCAAAAGCCATCTGTTTAACCATCCATATAGTTTAAAACAAACAGATGACAAATGCCTACTGCCCAGATGATTACATATAGTTGGCCAAGCAGCCCACTGAGTCTATGTCTCCATACATATGTCTTAGGCAGGAAATGCAGATGAACTAGCAACTCAGCCCAGAATTGAGTAGCAAGAAACTGGGTTAAATTGCATTTGGGAAATCATGGAGCATTTTCAAATACCTCAGGCCACTCCTAAGCACTCAGAAAGAAACATATTTTTCATCCACTTGTTCTTATTGTGTGGATAGTTAGGCCAATGTTTTTTTTTTGTTTGTTTTTGTTTTTGAATGGGTATTGATCTCATCTAAGGACAGTGAAATATTTTAGATTTTTATGAAAATATGGAATATATATGTATATACTTTAAATATTTCTGTATATTTATATCTGTATATGAATGAATGAAAAATCTTATGTTAAACATTTATTGTGTCAGACACTGTACTAAACATTGGAGATAAAAATATAATCAAGCAAGACAGTTGAGCAAGGGCAACTATGTAGTCTAGTGGATAAAGCTGGCCCTGGAGGCAGGAGGACCTGAATTCAAATCTAGCTTCAGATACATGACACTTTCTAGCTGTGTGATGCTTGTCAAGTCATTTAACCCTGATTGCCTCATTAAAAAAAAAGATAGTCCTGGCCACAGAGTTTATACTCTAATGAGGTAAGGAAAAGGAAAGGAGTAGGAGTATGGCAGAGAATTAATATGGTAGCATATTTCTAGACAACCCAAGTGGAAAACTTGCCTATCAGAACTTGAGATTGCAAGGGAAGGAGTCTGTTACAGTAGGAGAAGGCCAGAGTACACATAAAATGCTTTGTGTTTATATGTGTGTATATTCTCTTGAATGGGCAGCTAGGAGGTGTTGGGTCAGAGTCAGGAAGATTCATCTTTGTCAGTTCAAATTTGGCCTCAGACACTCACTTCCTAGCTGTATGATCCTGGGTAAGTCATCCATTTGCTTCAGTCTCCTCATCTGGAAAGTGAACTAGAGAAGGAAATGGCAAAGCACTCCAGTATCTTTGTCAAGAAAACTGCAAAAGGGGAAACGAAGAGTTGGAGACAATTGAATAAACCAAATGTCTTAAATATTCACAAAGAGGAAAAAAATTGAGGGAGAAGAGAATAAACAACCTCAATGAGTCTCTTCTGTAAGCCATGGCAGGAGGTTAAAGGGACAACCTAATATAGAACTCATTTTTTTAATGAAAGTATTTTATTTCACATGATATTTTCAGAACTCTGGAAAGATACCTTCTTACAGAATAGAACTCATTCATTAGGATATATACTTTTCATAGAATGGAAACCCTGTGAAGGCAGGGCTTGACATTTTTTATTTTATATCACAATTACCTAACATTGTGCCTGGAATACAGTAGGCAGATTGGTTGATAGAAACTGAAAAAGACTGCAAATAAGGTATAGAAAGAAGAGGAAAAGAAAATGAATGCCTTCTCAGGATAGGGCTTATTTTTGTCTTTTTTTCATTGCTGTTGTTTGTCTTTCATTTTCAAAGAGTAATAATGAGATCATGGGTGATGTCTTGACTTTTGAGTGCATCCCCAACACTTAGCATAGTGCCTAGTACTAAGTAATTAACAAACACTTGGATGTTGACTTGACTTGACTAACTAGTAAGTACTTAATAAACACTTGGCTGTTGACTTGACTAGCTAGTAAGTGCTTAATAAACATTTGGTTGTTGAGTTGACTTGAATAGATTGGTTTTCCTATAGGAAACTAGAATGACCCTTTAACAATGTCAAACTTGCCTTGGAAACCAAGACTCATAATGTAAATAGCATGATACTCTTGATCTTATGGCCATAATTTGGGGAACAGAATAGTCTCCAAAGAATTCAACATAATGATCACTTCTACATCAAATGGTTAAATAAGGGAACATAATGAAGAATCAAAGGAAGGGACATCATTGAAGAAAGTCTGTTTAACATACATTATTATCACTGGACTAAAAGCTTCCCAAGGGCTTACTCCCTCTGCTTTTTCCCCAGCATCTAGCCCAAGGTTTTCACACAATTGGAGTTAATGAGTGTCTCCTGAATGCCAGATCATTGAAAAGAAGTCACACATGCCCAGAAGTGACATAAAACTGCAATTTCATTCAATTCTTACAAAAATGGACTGCCTTTTCTGACATTTTCTGAGCTGCTTCAAACATAAACACACCTTGCTAGAGTTTTTCATTCTCCTACCCTCTTGGCAAAGAATGCTCCTCCTTCCTGGATTCACAATTTTTTTGCTTCATGCATGGTCTCTGCTGGGTTGTTAAACTATCCAAGAAGAATCTCCTTGGGGCTCACAAAGCTTCAGGATCAAAGGTGGAGATGAATCCCACACTGCAAGTTTCACCTTCTGCTACCGGATTGCATGGACCGCTTCTCTGAGTTTCTGACATACCTTTGGGCCTTAACAAGTGAGGCTCTATTTTTCTGTTAATCAATTTGGGGTTACATGCTGAAGCTCCTAGCCCTGATCTATTAAAGCAACAGACAGGACTTGCTGAATCCCATTTCTTAGGGACCACAAGTCAGAGAATACAGCAAGGAAATTATAGGGCATGATGAATCTGTAGACATTGTGTATATTGTCTCATGATAAGCAAATCAGAAACTGTTCCTCTGGGTTTGAAACATTCAATGCATAAGAAAATCATCTCATTTCTAGATAGTTAAAAATGGGATATACCTATATTAAGCAGCAGGTTCAAATCTGATCTCATACACTTAAAAACAAATCACTAATCTGTGCCTCAGATTCCTTATCTGTAAAATGGAGATAATAATAGGACCTGCTGATGGTTAAAGTGAATATTTCTATATGTACCCATCAGAATCAAGGATATCCTCAGAAATTACAATGAATACTGGTTTTCTCAAACAACATCAGTAACTCCAAAAATTAATTCAGAGGATGTGAACTTCATAAAAGTAAGAGAGAATGAAGGAAATGGAAGGGGAAAAGAACAGGAAAGAGAAAGAAGAATATGGAAAAAAAAGGAAGAAAGAGAACAGGAGAAAAATCAGAAGGAGAAAGAAAATGGAGATAACAGAAACAATTACATTTATTTGCCTTGTTTGGTTGTTTGTAAAATGGTGATAAGAAAAAAGATGGGGATGATAACAGAAACATAACTAATCACTTTCATTTGCCTCGGTTTCCTTGTTTGTAAAATGGGGGTAGTAACTACACCTACTTTATAGGATTGTTGTGAGAATCATATGAGATAACATATGTAAAGGACTGAGCATAGTGCCTGGCACATAGTAGGAATTTAACACATGCTTATTTCCTTCTCTTTGGGACTGTGACTATATCTCACTAATAAAAGGGTGGATTGAACTTCTTTCATAAAATAATTTTCATTGATGTTTTGTTTTCCTACCACTTAAATTTCCCACTAAATCCCTCTTCCTAACCTATCTCAGCCTCTTTTTAAAGACATAGGGTCAAGTGTCTTCTCATAGCTCTTCTTTAGAGCCAAACTTGGTCATGGTTAATTTGTAGCATTACCTGCAATGACTTTAAGATTCTATGCAGACATATGAGAGGTACAAATTTAAAGACATCACCACTCCAAATAATCCCATTGATTATTTGTACCCAACTTGTGGTGGTGTCTTCCAAGCTTATAGTGATCTGATTAGTCACAATTGGACACACTGTACCTTGACTCCAACATAGTGGTGCCATTTTGGTCCTTTTTAAGATTGTAGGACAACAACCAAGCATAGGTTGAGTGTATGAAGTCTGGATTATATGTATCAGACATCTCTCTCCATCTCTCCCCAGGCCTTCTCATTACCTCTCATCCCATGGTGCTTTCCACTTGGAAACATGGAATCTATTTATATCCAAAGGCATGTTACTGGTACCCACTGATCCATGGTTCACCACTTTGTGTATAAAATGTCAAACAAAACATTATTCAAATCCTCAGGTGACAACATTATCCCTTTCTATCCAACAGCACACACATACAAAGAAGCCACCACAAATATGAAGTTATCCTCAGATTCCAAGCTCTAAAGCCACTTGAGATGAATATTCGGAATTAAGAATCAAAACATCTTATGATTCTGAACAAAAAGGGTAAATTGGAAATCAGCCTCTGTACAGTCAAGTGACAGAGATGAGGGACTTGTCATCCAAAACACCCTAAATGCAGATCTGAATCAATTCATGTTCATTTGAATATCTCTGGATCTTTGAGGAATTAGAATCTTTCAGGACACAGACAGTGAAAATGAATAGAACTAAAGAACCAATCTCAAGGAGACAAAGCCTAGGGAATTAAGAGTTCTCTACGCTATCTCAAAGGGTGTTAAGGATGACCAGGGTTTCAAAAAGACAATTCCAATCTGGGTGGTAGAAATCTGAGCTCTGAGATTAGATAAACCAAAAAGTCAAGTCAAGCCAAGTGGATATTTTAGGGAGAGGGAACTTTGGAAGGTAGAAATATAAGGGACTATGAAAAGCAGGAAAACATATTTCAGTAAAAGGGATTCAGGCCAAGATGAAATGATCAGATTGCAATCCATGTTGTTTTCCTGTCAAACTTTTATCCCCACTTCTGACGTCTCTTTGTGGTTAATGTATGTGTTTCTTTAGTCCTGACCTTTACGGATTGGTCATAGGGGTCAGATCATAAGAAGATTCTATCATTCTCCCTAATGTTCAGAAGATATGCTTTCCCTTCTCCTTTCCCAGTTAGTCTGCAAGTACTTATTAAGTATTTTTATGTACCAGACAGCACACTAAGATCTGGAGATACAAATACAGTCTATGCCCTCACATTTTAATGGATGAGATGATATACAAATAATTAGATACATATAAGATATAAACAGAATAGATGGGAAGTAATATCCCAGGAGACGGTTACGTGGAACAGTGGATAGCATCCTGGCCCTAGGATCAGGAAAACCTGAGTCCAAATCTGGTCTCAGCTATGTGATCGTGGGCAAGTCACTTAACCTTAGTCTGCCTCAGTTTCTTTATCTGTAAAATGAGTTAGAAAAGAAAAAGGCAAACCACTCCAATATCTTTGCCAAGAAAACCTCATGGACACTCTGGTCTATGGAGTCATGAAGAGTAGGACATCAATAAAATACTGAACAACAATGGTGCTTTATCTGCAAGATACTTCTTCCTACCACACTTTTCTTCTGTCATCTTCACATCTGGAGTAGACTAGGACTCATGATCAAGTGCTGAATTATCATTGGTCAGGGATGTTGCAGAGAGGATTCTTGTTTAGGTTCATTCTCAGAGGAGGACAAGAGTAATATTTCATCCTATCTACCACCATCACCAGCAGCACCAGCACCACTAGCATCATCAGTACCAGTATTACCAGCACCACCACAGCACCATCATGTCTGCCTTCTTCTCCTTGTCTCCAACTCCCCTTGCAGAGGTCTCAAATTGCAAGGAGAGACCTAGTATACCTCCTTTAGAAAAAAAATTAGAAGGGTAGTTATGAGGACTGAATAGAACAATTCCCTTTCCTTGTAATAGTTACAAGAGGTTAAGTTAAAACAGAATTACATCATGTTCTTCCTTTTCTAAAAAAAGTACATAATTTTGAGATTGTTTTTTGTGCTTGACAGACACAGTCCTCACACAACAGGGAATAAAAGAAAAGTGCATGCAAAAAACAAATGAGGTAATATACCAAAAAATATTCTTTGTAAATGATGTCAAGAATGCCATGTGAACTTCTTAGCCAATAAAGTTAGTCATTTAAAGTTGCTGAGCCTCAGTTTCCTCAAGTGTAAAATGAGGATCTTGGATAACAAGTTCATGGAAGCCCCTTCCAGAAGTAATCTATTAGGCAATGACCTCTCTTGAACTCTGTTTCTTCATCAAAAAAAAAAATGCCAGAAGGTAGGGAAAGAATGGAAAGGGATTAGGGTACAGGGCCTTTGAGATTATTTCTAGATCTAAATATATAATTCTCTGAGCTCATATGCCTCAATTTATTCATTTGTCATGTCACTGGACTCCAAGACTTCAGAGACAACTCTAATGTTATGTTTCTATGATTAAAACCACAGTGAAGGTGGCCATTAGTCACTTAACCTCTCACTAGGTCCTTCAGGGAGGTATTCCAGAAGATATGTAGATATCTCTATTTAAGACAGAAGGCTTTCTCTGCATATCATGGACCCTTCTGGCAATCTGGTAAAGTCCATGGGCTCCTTCTCAGAAAAAAAAAACAATATTTTTAAGCACATAACTTCTATAGGATTATAAAGGAACAAAATTATATAGAAATGCAGGGTTATTTTTTTAAATTTTTAAATTACAGATCTCAGTTTGAGACCCCTGATTTAAGAGATCTTTGACATTTACCAAATGATTTTTCTCTACACTTACTTGATAAATACTCCATTTTCTTTCCTGGATCATCATCTGTTTCCTACCTTCCATATGTGGGTATATCACAGACTCTAATTTAGGTCTACTTCTTTTCTACCTCTCCCTTTTCACCCATAGTGATCTCATCTGTTTCTAGAGATCTAGCTAGTGACTCTTAGAAGATAGCTTCCTAATTTTTAGATCTGACCCTAGTCCCTTTCCCATCTTCATATCCAAGTTTTTTTTCTGACTTCACCAGTTTTCCTCACTTGAGTAAAATATGATGAGATTATTTGATTATCATATTATTAGTAAAAAGCAGGGTAGGATTGGGAGGGAGAGGTCACTTCAGATTTGGGATAGGGAGCGTTTGGCAGAATCAAGAAGGGCTTCATGGTAGAAGTGTCCTTTGACTTGAGCTTGAAGTCTGGGAATGACATCATCAGGGAGAGCCTGGAGTGGGGAGGGAAGGGGATCATTCCAGCCTAAAGAGTAATAAAAGGAAAATCAAACTGTTCCAAGAAGGGAGATGCCTCCAGGAGATCATGAGTAGACTTCTGTGACTGCAGCCAAGAGTTGGCTAGTTTCTGATCTTGCTTTATCAGATGGTGCCCTAAAAACCTCTCATTTCATCTCCATCTGTCTAAAATTAATATGTGGATACAGTTCTAAACAGCCAGCTCACCGCTTTTCGGTGGCAGCATCGGGAATGAATATTTGATTTGACGAGCTTGTCAAACTGTCATATCCTTCTGGTGTTGTTCTTTTCCATTGCTGTGGATATAATCCAAGATAATGCCCCTGCCTGTTCCCTGGCTCAGTCTACTCAGAGATGTCATGTGTATAGAGACCCTTGCTGGGATTCATCCAGGAGGATTCTGAGACTCTAGTAGGTGGGATGTTATATTGTTAGGTTGAAAGAAGAGGGAAGAATAGAAGAGAAAGGAATAGAAGCAAGTTCTTGAATGAATGAATGGGTATTCAGTAAGCATTTATTATATTCCAAGAACTGTGCTAAGTACTGGACAATTTTTAAAAATCATCAGAGTTTCTGCCCTCAAGGAACTTATGTTCTAACATAGAAGGCAACAATTTCAGAGGTATTATGGTCAATGATTATTTGATCAGGGAAATCATAGGGATGGTGTATGGAGCCATAATGCAATTGGCTATTTTCAATAATGCTAATATTAATTGGATTTCAATTCAAATTTAATTCAAAGATCAAGATGGGTGAATGTGTCTGTGTGCATAAGATCAAGTGTGTGTGTGTGTGTGTGTGTGTGTGTGCATTTGTGGTGGTGGTGCATGAAATAACCAAATAAGGCAATATACCAAGAAAATATTTTTTGTAAATGATGTCAAAAATGACTTGTGAACTTCTTAGTCAATGAAGTTAGTCATTTAAAGTTGTTGAACCTCAATTTCCTCAAATGTAAAATGAGGAGCTTGGACAACAAGGCCATGGAAGCCCCTTTCAGATGGCCTTAGAAAAGCATGGGTGGGTAAAGTCTTCAGTTGGTTAGACATGGGTTAGATCCATAAGATCACTTTTTTTCCTCTCCTTTTTTATCTTCTCTATTTCTTATGGATATTCCAAATTGTTACTTTCTCACTGAAGAGATTGCAATATACTAACCCTGTGCTTTGAGTTTGTGTACAAGCCTCTGTGAGTGAATATGTGTGTGTGTGTGTGTGTGTGTGTAATATTTGCACCATCCAATTCAGAGAGTCATTGAGGGACTAAATGGGAGTATATACACAAAGTATCTGGAACCCTTCTAGTGCTTCAGGGTATATAGCCATGTCTCATCATAGCCTCAAGCTGATGACGGTTTTTCCAAGGCTATACAAATAGAACACAAGTTCAAGAACAACCCACTGAACTGGAAGGACTCAGCTCACAGGACTGACAAGGGATGATGTTGTCTGGGGAATAGTCTAGATAATTTGAGATATGCTTTTCACTAGACTGACCAAAATGGGATGAATTTCCCAAACCTGAAAGGTCATGAATACCATCTATAATGACACAGTAGGGAGTGCCAGTGCTCACAGCAGGTGCCTTCACATAAAATAAATCACATCCTATTTACCCCCAAAACACACTTTTTAAAAATCAATATATAGATTTTTTTAAAAAAAGATATGTGATCTCTTCGATATGAGTTCTCTTTCTAATAATGCAGGACTCAGTCTATCATACATGCACTTATTATGTGACTTCCCTCCATGGACTCCTATAAATCATTCCCTTGATTTCTATTCCCCAATTTTCTCTTACCATGGTCAAAGCAATACATTTCTTGGTCTTCAGTTTCCTCATCTATAAAGTGAGGAAGTAGTTCTAGAAGACAATTGGGGTTCCTATAGCTCTAGATCTATGATTTCAAGAATCTCATTGGACCTCAGTTTCCTTTGCTGTAAAATGAAGGGGTGGGAATAGAAGGACTCTTATTTCCCTTCCATTTGTACATCTGTAGACCTTATGATCCTTTGGTGACTTAATCACCATCATGTAGGTTGTATATTCCCTTGATTATTACCTAATATCTAAATAAATTCTCTGCCAACCATCCCTCTCTCTTTTTTTAGGTGATGATCCCATTTTCCCCCATTCATGCCTTTCTTTGATGACACCTTTTGTACCAGTCATATAATCCAGTGATCTGTGCTTGCCTTGATCTGGGTTCTAAATGTAATTCTGACTGTAATCTTAAACTTATGAAGAATAGTGCTCTTAAAACAATAACCAAAAAAAATCTTCCAAATACACAAACAAAAAAAAAAAAAAGAAGAAGAAGAGAAACTGTTTTTTGTTTCAAAGAAACTCTTTAGGATAACTTACATACATGTAATATATCATATTGTGTTAGATGCTTTGTAATAATTATCTCATTTGAATCTCACAACAATCCCACGAAATGGGTGCTATTACTATCTCCATTTTACAGATGAGGAAACTGAGGCAAGTAGAGATTAATTGATTTGCCCAGGGTTCTGTAGCTAGTCAGTAGCCGAGGCCACATTCAAACTCAGGTCTTCCTGACTTCAGGCTCCACTATTACATACTGTTTAGCATGCTACAATTATGTATCTACATAATGGATTCTATTATACATGTATGGAGGAAGGCTTCCAGTATTTTGGATTTGGTGAACGTATTGGTTTGTATGGATCAGGCGCAAACAAATAGCTCATCACAGTTGGGCTTCCATCTGCATTGCTGGAGGGAAAACCCCACATTGATAAGATGGATCCTAGATATACTGGAGTATCTGGGAATATTTATTTATATATAATTTGTATGCATGTATATACATATATGTGTGTTGATATATTATATATAAATATATATATAGTAATTGTAGTATGATATAATCACCCACCAAAGAATCTGTATATTCATATTTATATACACTCACTCCATTTTCCATCTGAAGATGTGCTTGGGCTGAACTCCAGGGAACAAGATACCTCTCCCAGATAAGCTGATCACCAGAAATCTCTTATATCATGGGGTTCAACTCCACCTTAGATACTCATAACCTTCTACTTCCCTCAGTGGGCTCTCCTCTCTGATTGGAGGGCTGCAGGTAGAGCTCTAATCTCCTCCCAAAGATTCTTCATAGAGGGCTGAATCTGGACTTTGGGGTTCATTTGCTTTACATATGCAACTCTGCTTGGTCCAAATGCCATGGAATAAGATGCTCCTGATCCTGGTACCCCTTGACATCCTTCCTCTTCCCTTTTCTTTCCAGTTTCCTTGTATATATTGGTTTCCTCCATTAGACTGTAAGCTCTTTGAAGGCAGGAGCTGTGTTTCTTTTTCTTGTTTTTATCTCCAATGCTTAGCACAGTGCCTGACACATAGTAGGCACTCAATAAATATTTATTGAATTTAATTCAATATATAGACATAAATATATGCATATATATGCATGTATATATAACATATATACATATATATGTGTATATATATATGTATATATAACATATATACATATATATGTGTATATATATGCACATGAATGCAATCAAACTGAGTTAGTGGGAATACAAAGTAAAAAAAATCAGCCCTTTGATCCCCCTTGATCGCTACTACTAGGGCAACATGGTCACAATTATATCCCATTTGAATTTGATGTGTCAGATTGCAATCCAAATATGTACATATATGTGTTTATGTGGCTTACACGTTTCTGACCAATATCCATCCCCCTCTTTAGCTTCTTCCTCTTCAATTAGCATGATTCAAATTAAGAACAAAACCAACTTTAGATTGAGAGACCCTGGGTTCAAATCTCAGCTCTGGATGACCTTGATCAAATCCATGAAATTCTCCAAGTCTCAGTTCCCTCATCCACAGAATTAGGTAGTCAGTCTAGATAGCATCTGAAGGTACACACAGCTCTAACTCCATAATCTTGCAATTCTCTTGGCAGCAGAACCGGTGAAAAATTAAGTTTTCTCAGGACAGGTATGGAACAAAATGGAAAATGTGATGGAAAATGTGATGGGAAGCTCAGTCAGGCAGGGATAATATTCTATTGGGAGTGTAGCTGCGCCAAGAGAAGCTACTGCTGATAGCAAGAGATGCTTGGATAAAATAATGTGTTAATATCTATTCAGCACAATAACCACTCCCCCCTTCCTTCTCCTCTTGATGAGATTGTCACTTTTCTCTAAGGTGTACTCTTGGGAAGATGTTGATTTTTGTGGAAGGCCCTTCAGACAAGGATGAAGAGGAGAACAAAGAATCCTTTCTCTCTAGCTGAGTAGCTCTCCTCCATCAGGCAGGGATGGGAGAAAGAAGGATGGAGGGATAAATAGCACAAGAAAAATCTGAAATCAACTCTGATTTCTGACACATCAAATTCAAATGGGATATAATTGTGACCATATTGTCTCAGTAGTAGAGATAAACTCCTTGGGGTCAAGGACTGATTTCTTCTTTACTTTGTAGTCCCAGTATCTAACTTAGTGCTTGGTACAGAGCAGATACTCAAGGAGACTTTTTGAATTTAACTGATTTTGTTGGAACTTTTGTGAATCCTACTTCATTGGATTTACTTGCAATGTATTTTTAATTGGCAGTCTGGCTGGCTGAAAAAAATAAAATAAAACAAAAGCCTAAGGCTTAGAAGCAAAAAACCTCAACTTCTGGTTGTGCATCTTACTTTCTATGTTAGCCAGAGCAAGAAGGTTTCTCCTCTGATCCTCAGTTTCCCTAGTTCCCCATCTGTAAAAAGGGAACATTAACTTCACCGGATTATTGTGAGGAGGAAACCAAATTATGTTTGAAAATTGCTTTGTTAAGCTTAAAGGTACTGTGTTAACCAAACAATTATTTTTTCCAAAGTAAATTTGTCAAATGGGACTCTTCCTTTCTGAATACCTTCACTAAATTTTATTCAGCATCCCCCTTATTAATAAACTTTTCTAAATAATTTTGGGGAAGGAAGGTCAAGTTCATTTTTGATTGTGTGTTTCTGATTTCAGACAACTGAGTCAGGAAGACTCATCTTTCATGAGTTCAAATCCAGTCTCAGACACTTACTAGCTGTATTATCCTGGGCAAGCCACTTAATTCCATTTGCCTCAGTTCCCTCACCTCTAAAAGGAGTTGGAAAAAGGAAATCGGAAACCACTCCAGTATCTTTGCCAAGAAAATCTCAAATGGTGACATCAGCAACTACAAGAAGAATGTTTTCACATCACCTCCCAGTGCAATGTAAGCTCCTTAAGGACAAAGACTTTTCTTTTTTGTGCCATAATAGAGCACATAGTAGGCACTTGATAAATGCTTGTTAATTAGCTAATTGATATCATATATCATTTTAGTTTTTGGTTTGGTGCTTTTTTAGGGGGCTGAAAGTTAAATCCCATTCATTAATGTGACATGGCAGCCAGAAAGCTGACGTATTCTTGGGCTTTAGTAAGAGAAGCACTGCTTCCAGGAATAGGGAGCTGATACTTTCTCTGTATTCTCTCCTGTTCCGACCACATCTGGTATATTGTGCTCAAGTCTAGACATGGCATTTTAGAAAAGCTATGATAAGCTGGAGCAACTCCAGAAGGGGCAGATGGCATGGCTGAGGGCACTGAGAATTTTAACCTAGAGACTTCGAGAAGAGATTGCTAGCCTGAATGGTTTGAAGGGCTACTGGGAATAAATGGGATTAGACTTTATCTGCTTAGTCCAGGAGAACAGAATTAGGAACAAAAAAAGTAGGAATTAGTAATGAAGCAAGTAGGAACTGGACAAAAGAACCACTAGCATAGTATATGAGGGAAATGGCTTCCTCTTCATTGCAGTCTTTGACCAGAGGCTGGAGGAAGATCAGTTGGGAATTCTTTTTCAGGTATAGATTACATTAAATGTCTACTGAGATCTCATAAAGGGAATCTGAATGAAACCATTTCTAAAAGCTAGCTGAACTTTGTAAGCCCTGGGAAGCAAGGGAGATTTAAAATCAAAAGTTTAAAGTTAGAAGGAGCCATAGTCATCATCTTGTACAACTCCTTCATTTAATAGATGAGGAAATTGAGATGGTAAAAGGATTTTGTTCACAGTTACACAGGTAACAAGAAACATTGGTAAAATCTGAATACAGATCCCCTGACTCCAGAGTCAAGGATCTTTCCACTGTAGCACATGGCTCCTTGAAGCTAAGAGCATGGGAACAGTGGAAAGAACAGGAACTCTGAAGTCACAGGACCTGGTCTCAAATACTGCCTAAAGCTATATTTTAGGAAAGCCAGTTAATCTCTATGGACCTTCATTTTCTAGGCTATCTCTAGATTAGTGTAGAAATCAGAGAAAGACACCATAGAAAACCAAGGGAAGAAAGGAGACATAGAAAGTATTCATCCATATTCCCTGGAATATTTAAAGACATTTGACCAAAAATGGGGGGGGGGGAGAGACAGAGAGAGACAGAGACAGAGAGAGAGAGAGAGAGAGAGAGAGAGAGAGAGAGAGAGAGAGAGAAGAGAGAGGAGAAGAGAGAGGAGAAGGGGAAAGAGAGGGGGAGAGAGAGAAAAAAGAGGGAGGGAAGGACAGAGAGAAGGAGAGAGAGAAAGACATACAGAGAAAGAGACACACAAAGAGACAGAGCAAAAGAGACAGAGAGAAAGAGAGAGAAAAGGAGAGGGATAGACAGACAGAGGGGAAGAGGGAAAAAGGGAGAGAAAGAGAGTGAGGGGAGATAGAGAAAGAGAGACAGAGACACACACAGAGTGATATATACACATAAAGAGACAGAAGGACAGAGAGAGGGAGGGAGAAAGGAAAGAAGGGAGGGAGGGAAGCAGGGAGACAGAGACAGAGAGAGAGAGAGGGAGGGGGAGAGAGACACTCCGTGTGTGGGGGTGGAAGAGGGAAGGAGAGAGAGGGAAGGAGGGAGGGAGGAGGGGGTAAGGAGAGGGGGCGAGGGGGAAAGGGAAAGGAGAGAGGGAAGAGGGAGTGAAAGGGAGGGAAAGGGAAAGAGAAAGAGCCAGCATGTCCGGAAGTGGTTAACTCATAGTTTCCCTACTAAGGACTTGTCTCAGCTGCTCATCACCAGAATCTCCAGCTGATAATTATTAAGTTAAATTTTGGAGCGGTATTAGCATATGCAAAGCACCCTTCCTACCTCTGAAGTAACAATGATGACAAGAATAAATGTCCTGCTTGTATCATCCAGAGAGACTGAGGTGGGAGAACCTGAGGTATCCTTCAGACAACCTGGCTTACAATATTCAAAGCAAATATTCAATGAAAGCTGAGTATTCCATGGATGGAAAGAGAGATGGTCTCCAGACCGGGATAGTCTCAGCTCAAGTCCCATTTCTGACACCGACTGAGTGTGGAGCTTCCCAGGTGACTTTTCTAAGCCTGTAAGTCATATTCTCAAAGGGCATATAATGGCATTGACCTGCACTGGGACACCTGGAAGCTTCCTACACCGATCAGGTCACAGGTTTGGTATCTTTTCCTTTTCTTTAGAGATGGTCAAGCGTTCAGTCATTTATTTCAGTCATGCTCAACTCTTTGTGACCCTATTTGGGTTTTTTCCTGGCAGAGATATTGAACTGTTTTGCCATTTCCTTCTCCAGCTCATTTTCCAGCTGAAGAAACTGAGGCAAATAGGATTAAGTGACTTGGCTAAGGTCCCACAGCTAACAAATGTCTGAGGCTGGATGAAGCTCCCTGACTCCAGGACTCACAATCTATCCACAAAAATTTTGGGACTTGGGCAAATCATCATTTTTTTTTACTACACTCAATACTGTAAAATGATAAATAGTCAAACTCCTAATCTGAGTTCTTTACACCAATGAACTGACAAGTCTTAAATTCTATCTCTAAATATTCAGTAGGAATAAATCCACTCTCTCCCCCCCTCCAAAAATAAAAGAAATTGGCAGCAAAATTGGCAGCCTATCAAAAACTAGCTCCCATGTCATAGACTAATTCTTGAATAAAAAAATACCTGAAATCTTCCTGTGGAGCTCATTTACATAAGTGATGGTCTTCTTTCTCCCCCGCTTCCCACACACCTGGGCTATTTCATTGATGATATAGCGACTCATAAGTTATTAATAGTTTTTTCTCCAGATTGAGCCTTGTCTCCCTTTCCAAACTCAGCTCCCCTCCCTACCACATCACCACCAACACTTTTCATTCTCTGCACCTGTCTCCAAGTCACTTCAGCCATCAGAAAAGGGACTGAAAAAGCAAATAGCAGCCGATTCCCAGCCCGTGATGTCTGATCTCTGTTATGACATTTATCTTCGCTTGTGAGCAAAAATGAAGGGACTCAGAACTGGCTTCCTCCTCCTCCCCCTTTGAAAGGGATGTCATAACAGAGAAAAACCATCATTCCAAGGAATTGAGCACAGACCCTGCTATTAGAGCAGAATCTGAGCTCTCCAGAAAGAGGAGGTTGGGAGAAGTTTCGCCTTAAAGGACCCTACCTGGCTCCAGACACACAATGGTTTCCAAGTTCTTTTCTGTCTCTGAAGGGTAGTGATTGGGGAGGACCTCCGGAAGGGTGGAGGATCTCCAGGTGGAGATCACTACTTTTTTTAGTCTTTACTAAATAATCTTCATGGGATTTTAGAACACTAATGTGCATTAGAGCTTATCTAGTTTCATTTGGACAAAATTTTCTGAAGTTATCAGGGTACTAGAATCATTGGATCAAAGAGACAGAGAAGAAACTGAGACTTGGATGTTATTGTTCAGTCATCTCAATTAATCATTCCTTTCTCTTAATCTCCATGTCCTTTCAGGTTCAATGAAGGCGCTGGTCTAGATAAACTAATAACTCTTGGAGCTCTAGACTTAGGGTCAGTTGGGTGATAGATAGAACTCTACACTTGCAATTAGGAACATCTGAGTTCAAATTTTGCTTCAGCAACTACTAGCTCTGGTAGTTATAACCTTGGGTGCCATATAAAGTTTCTAAGACAAGAGACTCATGAATAGGATATTTCCACTTTTTGGAGGAAATAATAGATATGAGCTCACCACTGATGATTCAACAACCTGTGATTGTTGAGGGAATAACAAGTCTTGGTGGGGAAAGTGAAAAACATCCCATCTGTGGTCAGTGAATGCTCTCCCGGTGTGCTGAGGATTCACCCAGTATTGCAGCCCTTCTGGCAATAGCAAATTCTAGGCTGTTGTGGCCATAACATAGAGTATGAACTAGAAAGCAAAGTCTGGGAACTTTTCAAATGCAGTGAAGTGATTCTTACCACTTAACAACAGCAATAGAAATGACAGCAAGCGGGGTATCTAAGTATCTACCTTAGGTTTACAAATCACTTTGTAGGTATGTAATGCTCATGATAAGCCCATGAGTTAAGTGAATACAATAGAAATGACTGTTCCATGAGGAAATGGAACCTACAAGCTCGAGGTACCCAATTTCTAAGTATCAGGAGCAGAATTTGAATCCAGATCCCAATAGTTTCTAAGGTCAGGACTCTTGGCATTCTTCAAATTTCTTGCAAGGCTCATTGGTCTCAGATTGAGAAGAGACTTCAGACACTCCATGGGCCAAGCCCCTCCTTTTCCTGGGAGAGGTGATATGGTCCACTAGTCTGAACTGGGTCTGGAGTCAAAAGAAATGAGTCACTACTAAGTCACTTTCTAGCTGTGTGACTCCAGTGGACTAGTCACTTAATCCCATTTGCAGTCCCTTCAGCTATAAAATGGGTTTAAAAAAACAGGGCTGCTGTGAGGATCAAATAAGATCACATTTGTAAAAGGCTTAGCATAGTGTCAGGTACACAGTAGATGTTTAATAAATGCTTATTTATTTCTTTCCAGAGTTCTTCTGGTTCTAGTTCTAAGATTCTCTGAGAAGGACAACTCAGATCACAACTCCAGGTCTCCCAATCTAAATCTAGGACTGTTTTCACAGCACCACAACTGACCCTTCTAAATGCATAGGCTAATACATGGATGCATCTGAAATCCCTCTGCCACTCATCTGAAGCCAGGAGAAAAATAACCTTGCTACCTGCCATACAGAAGGAAACCTGGGCCCTACTCGCTGATAAGGACCTTTCACCCATTCCTCAGAGCCCTTGTAACCTCCAGATTAAATGACTGTAATTTAATAAGCTGCTGTGTTTCCCATGTGCTGCATGATACCAGAAGGTCAAGACCAGGCCAGCTAATGCATTTCTTTCAAAGGAGGACAAAATACAACGGGAACAGGATAGAAATATGAGAGGGAGAAGAGAGAGAAAAAGAGGGAATGAATGAAGGAGGGAGAGAGAGAGAGAAAGAAACAGAGAAGAGGGAGACAGAGAAAGAGAGGGAGACACAAAAAGAGACAGAGAGATGGAGACAGAAAGACAAAGAGAGAAAACAGACAGAGAAAAAGACAGAGGCAGAGAGACAGAGAGAAAAGAGAGACAGGGAGACAGAGAAAGAGAAGAGAGACAGAGTTAGAGAATCAGGAAGACAGAGACAGAAGCAACAGAAAGATAGAGACTGAGGAAAAAAGAAAGGAGGAAGAAGAAGAGGAGGAGGAGGAGAGCAGAGAGAAAGACAGATGGGGAAAGAGAGAGAAAGAGACAGAGACACAGAGAAGAAGAAAAAAGAAGAAGGAGGTGGAGGAGGAAGAAGAAAAATAGGAAAGAGGGAGAAAGGGAGTGAGAAAGGAAGTGAGGGAGAGGAAAAGGAAGGGGAGAGGAGGGGCTTTGAACCTGTACAAGTCAGGTTCTCATGTGTAATATGGGGGGAGAGGCAATATAGCTTAGCAGATGCCTCTGAATCAGAAATGCCTTTGAAATACATACTCTGTGACCCTGCATTCAAGGCTTCCCTTCTACTCCCCTTCTACTCCCTCAAACACTTTTCTAAGACTAGTTCTAGAGACGATACCTGCTTTGATTAAGACATTTTCCTCACCTGGGAGTTCTCTACAGCAATGATATTATAAGTCCAAACTCCATCCTAATAATAACAATAAAGAGTCGGCCAATACTTTTACAACCCTTTAAATCTGCTTGGGAAAAAAAGATTCAAGAGGACATCATCAAAACCTCTGAACCTGGGACAACTTGTATGATGTTGGGCAAGTCACTTTACTGACAAGGGCTTCCTCATCTACAAAAAAATAATGAGGGATGCCAGGCTGAAGCGATTTACTCTGAGACTCTTTCTAGCTCAGGAAGCTATGATCCTGTGATTCTGTATCCCTTTATATATAATACCTCCGATTCTCATCTGGCAAGATGGATACAATCATCACACCCATTTTCCAGGTGAGAATACTGAGAATACCAAGGTACTAAGAATACCTGGAGAAGTCCAGGTGAGAATGACTTGCCCAAGCTAGGTGGCTCAGTGGATAGCGCATCAGCCCTGAAGTCAGGAGGACCTGAGATCAAATCTGATCTCAGACACTTAATACTTCCTAGCTGTGTGACCCTGGGCAAGTCACTTAACCCCAATTGCCTCAGGAAAAAGAGAGAGAGAGAGAGAGAGAGAGAGAGAGAGAGAGAGAGAGAGAGA
>JAJPUD010001039.1:409155-466050 GCA_023553655.1 Myrmecobius fasciatus | reverse complement strand
TATATATATATATATATATATATATATATATATATATATATGCACACATATACAACATATAATATATATATATATGTATATATTATATATAATTTAAAATTTGCCATGCAAGTTCATGGATCTTTGATGTCTTGATATAGAACTCCTTTGAATGAGAAATATAGCCTAACATGGCAATCATTCCATCCTGTAACTGGAGGTTTTGATGGTTCAAGAAAAATTTCAACCTTCCCTCCTTGCTATAAGTAAATATTTCTTCACTTAAGCACTCTATGTCATTTCACAAATCTCCAAGAAAGCCATTGCTCATTACAGAATTATTTCATACAGACACAAAAATTCCATTTCATTCAAAAGGCAAAAATGACATGAGAAACAGTGTACTTGATGGGAGCCTTCAAACCAATTAATTCCACAGTAAGTTACCCAACACAAGACAAATCTCTGACCTTTTCCTGTAATCTATCTTGGTGTCATCTCAGTTTAATTATTTATGTCACCATTATATAGACACTACATAAAGATCTATTGAGTCATGTGTGATAACAACAAAATTCTTCATTGTGAAAACTGCCACCAAAATCTTTAGGCCATTAACTCTTAGCTGAGAAATGAGAGTAGAATTTCAGAGATTTAGCTGCTGTATGGTAGAAAGAGAACTGGGTGGGGATCTTTAAATGTGGTCTAGTCTCTACCCACAGTCACAGAATCTTAAGGATAAAATGGACTTCAGAGTTCATTGTTTCCAGTGACATCTGAAAGTGAGCCCCTTCCAGACATCAAGGCTCCACTGGGTGATTTCCAGTGATGGGAAGCCCACCAGACCCACAATCAAAAGATCACAGAGGCAGAGCTGTAAGGAAACTAAAAATCTTTTTTAGTTAAATCTCAGATGAGAAAAATGAGGGTCAGAGAATTGCCCAGCATACTGATTTGAATGCAGGTTCTCTGACTCGAGAAACAATAATCCAGTATTTAGAGTCAGAAGACGGGGGTTCAAATTCCAGCATTCATGAAACAGGAGTCAAGTCAGTTAACCTATTTGGGTCTCAGTTTCTTTACTTGTAAAATGGGGGAATTAGACTGGTCTCTTTCAACTCTATACCTATGATCTCATACTGCCATGACAACTATCCTAGAGCTCTTTGTTTTTCTTGATAAAGACAATCAATCATCTTTGTGATGTGCAAAGAACCCCATTAGGGAGTCCCAATTATGTCCTAAAAATAGGACCCCAGGATATAATCACTAATCTTGCTTCCTCCTAGTCCAGACCAATTCAGTGAGAGACAGCAAAGAAAACAAAAAGACTTCAAGGAAATCTATTCTCCTGGGATTCACAGTAAGCCAGGAGGGAAGTAGGAGGAATGACTGGTTGATATCCATTGATGTGTCCTTCTTACTGCTCAGAAAATCTCATCTGTTTATTAAAAGGATGACTCAAAGCAACCAAGGCATCCTGACTCCCCCGCCTGAGACACAGGGAGCTCTGGGTCCACAACCTCAGGCACTAATCAAAGGAGCCTGAATTACAAGGCAGTGATGGAAGAGACAGCTGGTAAAACCCCTGCCAGCTTTCTCAGGACCTTGTAGCAAAAGGGAAATTATTTTGTGAGAGAGCTGGAAAGACAATAAGCATATGGTATCGTGATGAGAATTTGTTCAGTTCTTTCAGTCCTGTCTGATTCTTCATGACCCCATTTGGGGTTTTCCTGACAAAGATACTGGAGTGATTTGTCATTTGCTTCTCTAGCTTATTGTGCAGATGAGGAAACTGAGGCAGACAGTGAAGTGACTTGCCCATGATCATATAGCAAGTAAGTATATGAGATTAGATTTGAAGGCAGGAAGATGAATCTTCCTGACTCCAGACCTAGCGCTCTATCAAATGCATCATCTAGCTGTTCTTCTGAATCCTCTGATTTTAGAGAGTAGTATTCTTTTTATTACATCAGGATATCTCCTTGCCCACAATAACACAACTAGAGAATACCAGGGGTCACACTAAAACTCATGTCTTTTGACTATGAGGTCTCATACTCATTCTCTGTGCTACAATGCTTGCTTTATTTTTTGATCCTGTATGGTACCCAGCAGGGTAAATCACATTTATGAGGGTCTTTTGAAAATGTTTGCTGTACGAACAGATGAAATGCCAGTTCACCCCCAATACTCACCCCAAAAAAACCAAACATCATGGGAGAAATGCAAGAGCTACAGGCTTAGAAAGGGAGCATCTGGGGTTGGAATTCTGGTTCAACTATTTACTGCCATTTGACCTTGAACAAGGCCCTTGCCCTGTGAAATGAAATACTTTCAAATTCTAGTTTTAGCTCTCATGGCCCAATGACCTAACAGCTCACTTACACCTTATAATATAGGTCTGAACTAGAAAGTTTAAATCAACATTGAGAATATCCGTATATTCTTGAGGATCAAGCAATCTCTATAAAGAAAACAACAAAAATAGAAGGAAAAAAATGGCCAAGGTCATTTGGATAGATATTAACAAGTTAATAGTCTTGCTTTCTTCAGTGGTCATCAGAAAGAAGGATAAACTAAGATGGAACTAGAATTCACTTTCTTGCTTCTTCTGATGGATATATTGGGGTTATCACAGAAGGGATTCTTGGTCAGATGCAGATCTGACTAAATGGTCTCTTGGGTTCCTTTCAACTTGGAAATTCTCTCATAATTGGTTCATAGCAATTTATTCTTGGAAGAAAACTTAAGGGGAAAAAATCTAACCCAACCCATCTAATTTGTAGATAAGAAAAATAAGGTGCAGAGGTTAATTGATAAACCTGAGGTGACAGAAGTAATAAGTATTAGAACTGGAATTAAAACCCATTTTGCTTGACTCCAAATCATCAGGGTCAGATTTGAAGGCCAATGAGTGTGCCTTATTTCATTTGGTAACTTCATGGTATGTTATACAGTAATTCACATGCTTCCCCCATGAGAAAGTAGGTTCCCAGAGGACAAGGAGGACTTTTATATTTCTTTGTATCTTTGGTGCTCAACAGAGAGCCCATCACATAGCCAGCCCTCAACCAGTGTGCATTTGACCAGATATGGGTACTTCAATGACTGCTGATTTGAAGTGAACTCCTATGGATTTCTTTATCCCCCACCAACCCATCTTTCCAGTTCTATTTGTGGGTTTTTTTACATATTATACAATCAGAATTTTCTATTTTATCTTTTTCTAATCATCTTTCTTTGGTTACGAAATGGCCCAATGGACCTGTAGCTACAGTTCCTTTCATTCATTCTCATTCTCTCATATTCATTCTCTCTCTCTTTCATTCCTCTTTCTCTCTTTCCCCTCCCTTTCTCTTCTTCCTCTTCTCTCTTTTCGTCTTCCTCCCTCCCTTTCTCTCCCCCCTTTTTCCCTCTTCCCTTCCTCCTCCCTTCCTTCTCCCTCTTTTAATGATAAGACCTTTTATATTGCCCATATAGTTAGAAGTTACTGTGATTTAGGATACAGGATGACTTTAATTTCTGGCAAAGGGCTTTCCAGAAGTTCTTCTCAAAAATAGTCTTTATATCAGTAGTTTCTATTCTTTGCTTAATCTAGCATATTACTATGATGTCTGTTTAATTGAAGTCCTAGGCTCTGAACGCTTTTGGCTGGTCCAACCAGAAACTTTTCAGCCCTAAAGAATGCAAAGGGCACCCCTAGGATTTCTTCTTGCATGGATTCTAGGATTTGCTCATGGCTTGGGTTTATTCTGCTTCACAGCTAGGTCCTTATACGTACAGAGCTAGCTACATGGTTAGCAGTGCTGTTGGAGAATTAAAAAAGGACAGTAAGAACAGAATGATAAATGTTGCAGAAAATCCTAACACTCTGCTCACAAACCATGAATGACAGAGGGAAATCGGAGAAGGCAGCCCATGCCAACCATCTTGGCAACAGGTGGGCTCACGGCTGGCAGCTGTCACTGAAGAACCCACACTTCTGTTAAAGGAACTGGCAAAGAGCTGAGAGTTTTCTGATGTCTCTTCCCTTCTCTCTCTGTGCCCACCATCATCAGCAGGATAAAAAGCTTTCATTATAGTTGGAAGGGAGGAGGATGGCAGGGACAGGGAGTTTCATCCTCTCTGGAGGGCAGATCCAGGACTATAGCTACGTTCCAATTACGGCAAATAATGAAGTGTAACGCTTATTCAGGCTCACACTATTTGAAGTTTTAATTATGGAAAATATGGTCATTGGCTCCATCCCTGGGGAAATATGCTGTGTGAATTCAAATAATGTCACCTCTTCATGGAATTCATTATTCTCATTAATTGGGACCTAGCTGGAAAGAGCAGAACAGACAATGGAGACATGGAAAGATGGTTGCATTTCAGTTCAGAGGATGTTAGTTTGAATCCTGTCTCTGCCACTTTCTGCTTGTGTAAACTTGAATAAGTCATTCCCTTTCTCTAAATGTCCATTTTCATCTGTAATAATAATAGCTAAGATGTATATAGTGCTACTATGGGATAAGTGCTGTGATAATAATTTTACAATTACTGTCACATTTGATCCTCACAACAATCTTATGAAGTAATTGCTATTATTATCCTATTTTACAGATGAGGAAACTGAGGCAAATAGGTAAAATGATTTGCCTAGGCTCTCATAGCTCATAAGCCTCTGAGATCACATTTGAATTCAGTTCTTTCTTCCAGAGTCCAGGTCTGGTGCCCTATTCATGGAGCCACTTAATAGTCCCACACTTTCTACCTTTCCATTCTTCTGTTCTTGAGCCCTACAACACTGGCTTTCTTGTTGTTTTTCAAATATGCTATTTCAGCTCCTGTCTTTGAGCCTCTGAATTGGTTATCCCTCATGACTGGAATAATCTCCCTCTTCATCTCCATCCCTTAATTGGCCCAACTTCCTTCGAGATGAAGCTCACATTCTACTTTCTGCTTGACCTTCCCAGCTACTAGCAATTTCCTTAGATTACTTTCCAGTTATTTGATAAATATATTTTTTTCAAATGTAGATATTTATTTAATATTTTCCCCAGTTACATTCAAAACAATTTTTTTACATTTGTTTTTAAATGTTTTTAATTCTAGGTTCTCTCCCTTATCTTCACATGATACCATATGTGAAGTTATACAAAACATTTCCATAAAAGTCATGTGGTAAAAGAAAACATAAATCTCCCACCCTAATGAAAATAAAAACCATCAAGATTTAAAAAAAGAGAGAAATAAAGAGAGAATGCTTCAGTCTGTATTCAGATATAATCAGCTCCTTCTCTGAGTACAGACAGAATTTTTCATCCTAAGTCCTTCAGAGTAGTTGTGAATGATTGTACTACTGAGAATATTAAAGTCATTTACAGCTGGTCATCTCCCAATATTGTTATTAATTTGTATGCAGTATATTTCATTTTGCTTGAGTTTGTGGAGGACTTTCTAAAAAGTTTCTAGGTAGTTGTATTTTTTTCCTGAGAGCATCCTGCTCATCATTTCCCATAGAAAAATAAAATCCCATTCCAAACAGTCTATTTGAGCCATGCCCTAATTGATGGACATCCCCTCAATTTACAATGTTTTTGCCCTGAGAAGAGAGCTGCTATGACTATTTTTTATACCTATAGGCCATTGTTTTTTTTGGAATCCCTTTTGATTTTCATGCCTACTAGTGGTGTTGTTAGGTCAAAGGGTAAGAAGAATTCACAGCTCTTTGGGCATGGATCATCTTTTGATCATTTATCAACTGGAGCATGACTCTTACTTTTTATAAATTTGACTCAGTTCTATGTTTGAGAAATTAGACCATATCAGAGAAACTTGCTTCAAAATTCTTTTTACAATTACTATTGCTAACTGTATTCCCCCCAGTTTATTCTCTCTCATCCTTTACCCTGTAACGCCTCAAAAGTATTTTGGTACTGAATACTCCCTCCCCTAAAAAGACCCCTTTTTATTATCCTCTCCACTTCCTAGATCCCATTCTCCTTCTATTTCCCTGCAGGGTACGACACTATATATTTTCTATTTACTATCATATTTACTATTTACTATCATATTTTGCTATATATCTTCTATTTACCCATTTGTTTCATATTTGTCTCTAATACAAAATAGTGACCTTACAGAGGGCAGGGACTTTTTCTGCTTTTCTGTGCATCTCCCTCACTTAGTACAGTTCCTGGTACATAGTAAGGTGCATAATAGATGCCAGTTTCTTGACTATTATTGCTCTTTTGGTGACTGGCATTTCTGATACCTGAGATTGCAGTTATCAATGTGATATTGCCAGAAGATTTGAGGACATGATTTATTTTTTTTCCAGAGATGTTTGAGGTGATACAATGCACTATGCAATTTTCAAAATGAAATCTAGCCTGTTCTCTTCATTCTATTTAATTTTGAAGCCAGATCACTGTCTATCTGCAGTGTTTTTTTCCAAGATGATGATTGCAGTAGGTTAAACCATTTATTATATTCTGGACAATAGGCATTTCTGTTCACTGTTTTTCATGTAGAGATAGCTAGACTGAACTTTTTGGACTCATTATGATTTCATTAAGGAGGATCCATAATGTTCTAGGATGCGATGCAATTAGCATAATGTTTTACACAAAGAATGCTTAGAGAGCAGTTGAGTAGGACATCAGTCAAGAAGGTTTTATTAAGTGCCTACTATATGCCAGTCAGCATACCACATGCTGAGAATACAAAGAGAGGGAAAACATATAACAGAAAAATATTGAAATCTGGGGCTAGGAGATCGACATTTAATTTCCAGCCCCATTATTTAGTGTCATAATCTCTCTCTGCATCTTGGATTCATCATGTATAAACTAAAGGTCTAGATGACCTCGATGTTTGACTTCTAGTTCTAAATCTATGTTCTGCAAGAAATTTCTCTTCTACTTTGACAATGCCCTTTGTTCCCTGTGATAGTAGTAAAAACCTTTATATTCTTTCTCATCTTCCTCTTCCTCATTTATATGTATATGATACTTTAAGACTGGTAAAGCACTTTATTTGCGTTATCTCATTTGATCCTAATAATAGTCTTTTTAAAATTTTTTTTTATTTTCACTCCAGATGTATTGTTGTTATTCACTTGTTTCAGTTGTGGTTTGCCATTTCCTTCTCCAATTCATTTTACAGATGAGGAAACTGAGGTAAACATAGTTAAGTTACTTGTGTCCAGTGTCTCTCAATTTATGCCTGAGGGTGTATTTTAACACAGGTCTTTCTCATTCCAGGCCCAGTGTTTTATCCACTGTACTAACTAACTGATCCCAGAGGTCTTTTTACTTAAATGCAACAAACAAACAAACACCCTCAGAGATTTAAGCAATATTTAAAATTTGTGAACTGTATGTATTTGTGTTTGCTAATATCTTTTGGGACAGATGCTATTGTCCCCATTTTACAGATGAAAAACTGAGATTATGACTCAGCTAGTAACCTAGCTAGTAGATAAATGAGAGAAGATTTGGATTCAGTTCTTCCTAATTTTAGGTCTGCTACTCTACCCACTTACAACCTGGCTATCTTTATGTCATTCTTCATATAATATTCATCATCAAAAAATCAAATGAAACTCTTTCTGTTGCCATGTCTATCAAGGATGGTCTGCTGAGGGATGAGAATAGGTAATTGTAATAATGATGATAATGAGAATTGTGTGTGTGCATGTGTATCTTAGGGTGTATTCTTTAATAATGAGCTGAAGATGGAAATGGTAAACCACTTCAGTATCTTTGCCAAGAAAACCCTAAATGGGGTCATGGAGAAATTAAAATGACTGAACAACAAAAGCCCTTTAATAGTATGTACTATTATTATAATCATGACAATATATTATTATTAATATATATAATAATGAAATTATTATTATTACCATTATATAAGTGAATAGAACTGTTCTAGGAGATAGGAAATTTGGGTTCAAGCCTCACTTCTACACAGACTGACTATATGATTCTGGGTCCCTCATTTACTGTCTCTCCCCTTTCTAATTACCTCTCTAAGACAATAAATTTCAGAGAAGGCTCTAGTAGAACAGGTTTCTTTATCTCATGGTTCCCTGTAAAAGGGTAAATACAGGTTTAATCAATCTCCCTAGCAGAATGTTTCCTTCTTGAAGATCATGGGGTTATTAGAGCTGGAAGGGACCTTGGAGTTCAGATCACCCCTCTGTTCTGACACTGGGTGTGAACAGGAGGCAGAACCTTGCTGTTCTGTGCCAGTAATCTCAACAGCAAGAACATTAGAATGGGAAAAAAGAGTCTGGGAGCTTCATCCTGACTTGACCATTAAGTTTCAGTGTCACTTTGTGCAAATCCCCTCCCCTCTCTGTGGATCTCTTTCTTCATCTGTAAAATGAACTTCTTAAAACAGATTATTGTGATAGTTATCCTTGTTCACCATTCCTCCGTAGTCCCTGGTGTCATTCAAAGCACACTCAATGTTACAGGGTAAAAGATAAGAGAGAATAAACTTGGGGGAATACAGTTAGCAATAGTAACTGTAAAAAGAATTTTGAAGCAAGTTTCTCTGATACGGTCTCATTTCTCAAACATAGAGAGAACTGAGTCAAATTTATAAAAAGTAAGAATCATGCTCCAATTGATAAATTGAAAAAAACCAATTTACTTGGGTTTTTAAAAAATAATTTATTTCTCTTAAGTAGCCCTGGATCCTTCACTCTGAACCAAATCTTGCACAATCAGACTTATCCAGCCCGTACCAGAGTACACACTCAAAGCAAAATCTCCGTATTAAGCACCAAAGCCTGGTTATGGCTTTGGAGTCAGTAAATCCCACGTTATGGGTCCCTTATTCCCCATCACTCTTCCTCCCCAGTACATATTGAGGACTGTGTGTTACTGTATCAGCTGACAAATTTACGGCCATAATGTGTATATAGATGCAGGGTGGCTAAGTTATGGAGAGTGCGGAAACTCCATCTCAGGACTTTCTGACTTTGGGGAGGTTAAATTCTCAGCCAGAGCCCAGCATTCATGATTTCTTCTGCAGCGAATGTCTCCAGTGAGAATAAATAAAGAGCATACCCTGACGGAAGGAGGCTTCCCTAGAAATAATTCCCCCCTGCAGTACATGTGTACAGTGTAATAGTAACTTGACAACTGGGCATATGCATGCCTTTCAAACAGTTTCCTTTTATTCATAGCATGCTGTCCCTAGGGCTCATTTTCAACCCCTGCTGAATTTCTGTGGCTTTGAGGGAGATGGGAGGGAAGGGGAAAAGATCAAGGAGGGAAGGGGTGAGGGAAGCAGAGAGAAGAGAAGGTGGATAGGGAACTAGAAAGAAGAGGTAAAAAAAGAGAGAGGGAGGACAAGGAAAGAAGTAGAAAGGGGAGGTAGAAGGGAATGGAGGGAAGAGGAAAATAAGGGGACATATGAGAATAAAAGAGGAGAGAGAGGGAGGGAAAAAAGAGGGAAGGGGGAAAGGGAGGGAAAGAAGAGGGAAGGGGGAAAGGGAGGGAGAGGGATGGGAAAGAGTATCACAGAAGGGAAGGACCATAAGGCCAAGAGTTGGAAAGGACCTTCACGGTCATGTAGACCAAACCTTCATTTTACAAAAAGAGAACTGAGATCCAGGAATTTAGGTGACATGATCAAATGCAGTAGAGAGAGTTAATGAAGGGGAAATAGTGAGGAAATAAGATGGAAAAGAGAAAGAGAGGAGAGATAAATGGGGGAGATGAGAGAGAGGGAGGGAAAGAGGTAGGGAGAAAGAGGAGGAGAGGGAGAGAGAGGAGGAGAGGGAGAGGGAAAAGTGAGAGAGAGATAAAGAAAAGGAGAAAAAGGAGGAGGAGGAAAGGGGGAAAGGGAGAGAGCAAAGAAGAGAGGGAGAGAGAGAAAGAGATAGAAAGGGAGGGAGAGAAAAAGAGAAAGAGAGAGAGAAAGGGGGGGAAGAAGAGAGATCAGAAAGGAGACATAAGGTATAAAGGAGCAAAATATAAGAGAGATGGAGAGAGAAAGAGATGAGAAGAACTAGGAAGAAGGAAATACAGTGAGCCAAGGGAATAGGGAGAGAGACATGACCAACTAACTCCATGACTGAAGCCTGCCAGGGGCTGCCTCTGGTGCAGCACCCACAGGGGCCAGAGCAGACAAACATCAAGCATGGAGAAAAGCTTCTCTCTCTCTGCACCTTTTACCTTGCTCAAGCCACGGCTGCTGGAAGACAAAGAAACAAGCCCGAGAGTTTTGCTCCCTCCATCACGGCCCAGCCCACCAGGAGCTGGCTTCCCCTCAGCCTCGCCCGTTTGTCAGTCCCTTCTAATTGCAGCATCTCTGCGGCTGGATCTGATGCAGGAAGCAGGAGGAGCCCGGCTTGACACGGGGGGCCCAGGCTGAGTTTGCAGGCCTGGCGCTTCAACAAATCATCCTTTGGCTGGGAAGCTGAGAAAGGGTGACATGGACATTATGGAAAGTCCATAAATATATAAGCCTGCTGTGGCCTTTCAGAAGACAGCTGCACATCTTAAGCAGATGTGAGAGCCGCAGAATTTCCAACCGCTTGGGATCTTGGGGTTGATCAATATAGTCGCTCCATCTTGAGAGTTTTTGCTCGGTTGTTTTGTTTCAGGTGGGGGTAAATTAAATATAGTTTCTTTGTCACTCTAAAAATATTGTCCTTGATAAAAGAAAGGTCCTGGACTGAACAGGGGGCATAGAGGAATCAGGTGGACTCATTTCTGCCCAGCTTTGTATTGACTTCCCAATTAAGAACCGAAGTTGGAACAAGGCTCTTGGGAGATTGTCAGGCAGCAAAATGTGTGTCTGGGGTGTTACATAGATCTCTACAGAGAGTTGGTCTGGACCAGTAATTCCATCTCTTTAGAGATACAGGTATTTAAAAATATTGCTAATTTCCCTTAATCCCCTGTAATTTCCTTTTTAGAGAATTACCTCATCCCCAGTGACTCACAAAAGCATTTGTGAATGATGCGAGATGTAGCTCCCCTTGACAACAACATTTCTCCTGCTCTTTTAAACGTTTGAGGGGAAGGATCAGAACTGTTTGTTTTTTAATCACACAGAGGTAAGAGACACACCGAAACAGTGAGAAGAATGGCTCTTTGGAGTCACCGACAGGAAAGATGGGCTTGGGACCCATTTCTGCCATCAACTGGAGGTCTTTAAGTAGAGACTGGATGGCCCTTTGCCAGTGAAGTTTAGGGGCAGTTGGTTGGAAATGAGTGAACTAGATGACCTCATGATTCTGTGACCAGTGTGACTTTGGATAAATAATTTCCTTTTTCAGGTCTCATCTTTGTCATCTGTTAGATAAATGAGGCAGCGAGGTGACTCAGGAGACACAATGGCAAAATAGAGTCAAGAAGAACTAAGTCTTGCCTCTGACATGATCCTGGGCAAGTCTGCCTGCCTTAGTTTTGAGATAATAAATTGCAAATAATAGCATCTACCTCTTAAAGTTGCTGTCATATCTCACACACATATGTGTTATTGTTATTGTAGATGTATATTATAGTTATTATTATCTATTAAGTCAGTTCTACTTTCCTCTTTAAATTTCCTTGAGAGGAAATTCTGTTCCCAAGCATTTCTCTGCCAACTGATTAATTTGAGCGGAAGAAAACAAAAAAAAAGACATAAACCTAACACTGTAAACTAATAGTTGACACTTATATAGCACTTACTCTGTGCCAGGCACTTTGCTAAGCACTTTACAAATATTATCTTATTTGATCTTCCCAACAGCCCTAGAAGAACAAAATATTTTCTCAGGGGATTAGTTAAGAAAGATAAACTTTCTTCATTAATAAATTATTAATGGCCAAAAGACAGTATTGTATAGTGTGTAATAAGTTGGCCACTGAGAGGAGAAAGATAGAGATAAAGAAAGACAGAGATAGAGAGGAGAAAGAGAAAGAGACAGAAAGACAGAGATAGGGAGGAAAGAGTCAGAGAGAAAAAGAGACACACTAAAAGTTAAGATGCACTGCACTGTTATTCCCATTTTACAGACAAGGAAAGTAAATTCAGAGAAGTGTTTTGACTATGCTCCATTGATTGCAGGTTTAAGAGGGGGACTTTCCACACTATCAGGATGCCTCTCTAAAGGTGGAATTGATGAGTAGATTCCATATGACATGTGGGGAGATGGGAAGAAGCAGAAAGGAAATCCCAAATGGGCAAAAAAGGTTGGTCTTGAGGTCCTGGGTCCTGGATGAGTTTAAAGAGACTCATTACCTGAAGACTGCCTCTAGATATGTTTTGCAGTCACAGCAGACACAAAGAGGTTTCAAGATGAGTCAGTAGAAGGGGCAATGGTCCCAGTGGAACTAAGTGGCCATATGGTGAATTTCAAGAAGGACTGGGTTTGAAGTCAACCTTGGACAGTGGCTAGCTGTGTGACCATGAGAAAAATCTTTAGTCTTTCTATTCCCCAATGAGTGTTAGAATGAGGTGGGTTGGACTTGTATGGTGGATAGAGAAGATTGGGCTTTTCAAATCCACCTCCAAAATACACTTCCTGTGTGGTACTCAGTGCACTGTGAACTTCAGTTTCCTCATCTGTAAAATGGGTAGTATTCAATGTCAATGGCCTCCAGCATCCCATGAAAATCTATGATCCTGGGGTAGCTGGGTAGCACAGTGGATAGAGCACCAGCCTTGAAGTCAGGAAGACCTGAATTCAAATCTGGTCTCAGACACTTAACATTCCCTAGCTGTGTGACCCTGGGCAAGTCACTTAACCCCAATTGCCTCAGCAAAAAGCAAATAAATAAATAAATAAATAAAAATGTATGATCCTTTGAAGGTAGTGAGGTGTTCTGGGATCTTCATCATCTTAGTTAAGTCATGTTGTTTCTGAAAAATGGAGATCTCTACCCAGCACGAAGAAACTATTAGATTGGAAATTGAAGGATCTCTGTTCAAACCCTGCATTGCCTCTTAATATTTGTCAAATCTTCATAATGAATCACTCTTTTTTTATTTAAATTTCCATTGCTAATGACTTAAAGGGTTTGCTGGCTAAGGGATGGGGACAATTTCTACTTATGGCCTGGTGTACTGGAAAAAGCATTGATTAATGCCAACACATTGAGGCCCTGGATGGCTCTAGCCATGTGAGTCTTCCCTATTATTAGAAATGTGGGACTAGAGAAGAATAGCAGCCAGTCACTGATTTTCTGCAGGCCAGTTTGAGTGATGGGATGGATAGTGGGAACAATGGCAGACTGGAAGTGGACAATTATTTGACAATAGAGTTCTTAGATCTCCTGACTCCAAATTCAAGACTTGTTTCCACTAGCCCACCCACAAAACTGATCAGCAGAAAGACAATGGAACTCTATGCCCCCTAACCATAGCACCACCCAATTTCCTACAAATAATTTCAGAACTATATTCTGCATTGCTGCTCTCTTTGTTACCTTGCACAAGGAATGACCCCTCTCTAAACCTCATATGATTCATTTGTGAAATGAGAGACTTAATTTAGGTGAATTCCTTCAATCTCATGTCCTATGATACCATGAGTGCTCCTTATGCACACTTACTTCCCTCTCTTCACACACACACACACACACACACACACACACACACACACACACACACACACACAAGCGAAAAGACTTATTTTATTTTTTTTAATCAGACTGCAACAGTGAACTATTTAGGAGAAAAGAAATTGGGAGGGGGGGGGAGAGAAACCATCCAATTTAACCACACTAAGCATTGAGGAAAGAAGAGAAAAGCAATATAAATGTTAATGGGAAATTGTCTGTTCAGTTATACTTGGACTAATCTACTCCAGTCCTGGCCAAAAAAGGCATTAAGCAGTTGGAGGGGGGAATGAGGAGGGGTGGAGAGGAAGAAAGCTGACAAGCTCAAATACTCAGGAATAACTGAAATGCTAAAATATTTAAAGTCCAAATGGGCAGCTATTGACAAATTGGAAGAATGGCTAACTCAAGGGCTAGGTTCAAATCCCACATCCATTTTTAACTAGCAACATAATGTTGGGCAAATCACTGGCTCCCTCTGAACTTCAGTTTTCCTCATCTGTAAAAATGAGGGAATTGGATCAATGGATTTCTAATGTTTTCAGGTTTTACTTGAATATCACCATAATATTTTTCTAGGAAAGACATTATCCTATCCTCAGTTATTCAGACAAAGGATTTTCTCTATATTTCATAATTTGTTTTTTTCTGTTTTTGGTTATGGATTCCTCCAAATTGTAGGATTTAAAGATGGAAAGGATTAAAGATTTTCCTGCCCTGGGGTTTTTAACCTGTGGGTTACCTGGGGTTCTAAACCTATGATCCAGGTATGAAATAAAAAGAAGATTGGGGGTGAATGAGGGAAAAAAAGGAGGGAGAGAGAGAGGAATGGAGAGAGGAGGAGGGAAAGAGACAGAGACACAGAGACACAGAGATATACATAGAGACAGAGAGAGACAGAGGCAGAGAGACAAAGACAGACACAGAAAGAGTATATAAAGAGAAAACAGATAAATAATAGGCAAGTAGATATACCATTGTATTTCAATATTAATGCCCACATTTTTAATTTTATTTGTTTTATGTGTTTAAAAATATTCTAAGACTGTTTAATATAATTAATACTATTCTAAAAAGTGGTTCAGAGATTTCACCAGCGTGATAAAGGATCCATCACATTCCCCCTATTCAAAAAAAAAACCTTCTGAAAAAAGTGCTACTTCTTCATTTTAGAGATGAGGAAACCACAAAGATAAGGATTTGCTCCAGATCATCTCACTAGTTAGCTGTACATGTACTGAGGACACTGAGGTTTCTGTTACCAATTGCTGTGCTCTTCTCACTCCTAATACAGATTTCAGTTTCACAGCTGAACAGTCATTAAAAAAAAAGATTTAGTTCTGGGATGTCTCCTCTGCTCATATTTTCCTCTGCTATCTCATTGTAGTATAAGGGTGACCCTGGATGCTCAGATACTATATGAGTGGAGCACAAGCTCTGGAAGTCCTCACCAAGTTGGAAAGGCTTCAAGCACAAGCCTTGGCCATGGTTTATGCATCTGTTGGCCAAGGATCTACCTAGTTAAGTGTGGAGGGTCTCATCACCAGATGGCTGGCCAGCAGGGGAATGGATTTTTTGGCCATTACAAGTCTCAAAGACTGTCTACTAAGGCAGGAAACAACCACAGTCTGATTGGTGGAGGAAGACCCCCCAAAAATGAAATTACGGATTCCTGTTTGACATGAAGCATTCTGTGATTATGGAGCTCTTATACCATATCTTGCCCACATATGTCCTACCTGTCCTGTGGACACCAACCACAGCCTGTATTTCAGTCTTAAATGAGAAGTTTCCAGAGTGTAGAAAATGGATCTATATTGTTATTTTTTAATGGTACACTGGCCCAGCAGGAAGACCGTAAGCTCCACGAGGGGACAGACCACATTTTATACCTTGTTTGTTTTCTGTTGGAACCTATCACAGTGCTTAGCACATTAAGTGATCCTTAGCAATATATACTTAATTTACAATATTAAAAATCTCCATATAGGGGCAGAAAGAACTTGGATGTAGAATGTGTGTAGGTGTTCAATGTTTGAGCTTTGAAAAAATGATTTGACATCTCCAAGCTTCAATTTGACAACCTGCAACAATCATCAAATAGTGATCAAACTTGGGTACACTGATAGAGGGATGTGGTCTAAAAATTGGACGAGATGCTTTTGGGTATCATGGGACAGTGGAGAGGGTGCTGATCTTAGAAACAGGAAGACAGTTTTACATCCCACCCTTAGATACTGATTTGTTGAGGGACAGTGGACAAGTCACAACATCTCAAGGACTTTGTCTCCCCATCTGCAAAATGATGGAGTTGGACTGAATGGCCTTCCAGATCCCTTCTATCTCTCGAGCTATGATCTTATGATTCTTTGATTAAAAAAAAGAGAGAGATGTCAAAAATAAGCACATTATTTTATCTGAATGGTGAAGGAGGAAAACATGGTTACATGTCTCTCATCTGAGCACCTGAATGCATTACAGTGAATGTGTCTGACAATGATTCCAAAGCCAATCTTCTATCCTCTACCAGGTACAGAAGAAGCCATGTTTTCCTGGCAAGAGGATGGGCAATTGCTTACTTTCAAATTTTACTTATCTAAATGAAGGATTAAAAAGATATATCAAATTATTGAATTGTTAATTACAGGAGTCTGGAGTCAGTGGAAATTTGAAGGAATAGAGGGACATGCTCAGACAAGTGTTTTCAAGACAAAGAATTTTGAGGAAAAATTTCCCAAAGATGAATTAGGTAGGGAAACATTTGCTCCATCTTGGAAATCATAGAATACAAGCAAGAATTAAAATGTAAGGCCCTTGAGAGGGCAGGGATAACCCTCCTTTTTTTCTTTGTTATACTTAGCATAGTGTCTAACAGATAGTGCATACTTAATAAATACTTACTGTTTATTTGATTTATCTAGTCCAATCAAAGAGAATGTATTCTAGGGTCTGGAACATCTCATCTAGGGCTTGCTAACATGAGATAACACAGGGGTCAATTCATTTTTATCTAACGGTTTTTATCCTGAAAACTATAGACATTCAGCTTTCAGGGGGTCCATGAATCTAGATGGGGGAAAACACATTTATATTCTCTAATTGAAATCCCAGATTGCTTTTAATTATAAATGTGTATGTATACACACACACACACACACATATATATATATATATATACACATACATACATATATATATGGAGAGAGAGTTGGAATACTAATACATTGTTGGTAAAGTTGTGAACTAACCATTCTAGAGAGCAATTTGGGACTATATGCAAAGGTCAATCAAATTATGCAAACCCTTAGATCCAGCAATACTAGGTTCATATGTCAAAAAGATGATAAAAGGAAAAAAGTTTCACATGTCCAAAACTATTTATAGCATCTCATTTTGTAGTGACAAAGAAATGGAAATTGAAAGGATGCACATTAATTGGTGAATGGCTGAACAAAGTTGTGGCACATGAATGTAATGGAATGTTGTTGTTTTATAAGAAATGAAGATCAGGCAGAGTTCAGAAAAACCTGGGAAGACTTACAGGACCTGATGCTGAGTAAAGTGAGCAGAACCAGGAGAACGATATACATAGTAATAGCAACATTGTACAATAATCAATCATGATAGACTTAGCTCTTATCAGCAATACAATGATCCAAGACAATTCCAAAAAGACTCATGATGGACAATGCTAGCCACATCCAGAGGAAAAGCTATGGAGTATGAATGTAGATGGGAATATTATCACTTTATTCTTGTTTTTTCTTTCTCATGGTTTTTCTCTTTTGTTCTGATTCTTCTATCATAACATGACTATGTTTAATATGCTTAATATGATTTATGGAAATATGTTTAATATGATTGTATATGTATAACCTACATCAAGTTGCTTGCTGTCTTGGAGAAGAAAGAAGGAAGGGAATAAGTGAGAAAAATTTGAAGCTCAAAATCACACAAAAATCGATGTTGAAAACTATTTTTACATATAATTAGAAAAATATTATTAAATGAAAAAATATTTTCAGAAGTGGTTAAATGAGTCACACACACACACACACACACACACACACACACACTTTTCTGTGGTTTTCTCATCTCAGAAGATCCCTCCTTCCCTCTACCTTCCTTACTCTACCAGAAGCTCCCTTCTGAGAAGTCCATTTTGAAGAAGTGCCTAAGCCAGTCATTCTGATCTCCCCCAACTCTGCTTCTGATTCTCTGGGACATACTACTATCCCTTCTTCCTCAAAACATACATCCTTTCTACCTCCCCTTTTTGTGTTGTCTCCCCCATTAGAATGTAAGCTCCTTGAAAGTAGATATTGTATGGGGCTTTCTTTTTATCCCCAGTGTTTAGCAGAGACTTGATTGCTTGTTGATGATATTTGTTCTCTATGAACAAGAAGAGCAAATTTAATCTCAATTCCATATAACAAATGTTTGAAGACCATCTCTCAGTCATTAGTATTCATTAAGCACTAAAAATGTGCCAGACTATGCAAAAAAGGGCAAAAACAAAAACCAACAATAAAATAGTGTCTACATCTTAAGAAGAACCCACAGTCCAATATCACTCAACATGTAAACAATGATGTATAAGCAAACTATAGACAAGTTAAACTGGCTCAGCCGGAAGAAACTAAGATGAAAGAACACTGGGAAAAGCTTCTTGCTGAAGCTTGGATTTGAGCTGAGATTGAAGGAAATCAAGGGAACCAGGAGAGAAAGCATTATAGGAATGGGGAATAACAACTAGAACACCTTTATTTTATGAAGAAGAAAACAAAACCAGAAGAGGGAACCAGAAGAGGGAAACAGATTCTTCTTGCATCCATTAACAAACTTGGGATTTGAACCTAGTGCTCTTTCTATTCAATCATACTGAATTACTCTCTACAATAACTCTGTCAGGGGATTTTCTAGCTTCTGATTAATTGACAGCTTGGGGCAGCCCATTCCCATAGGAGAAAGCTGGACAGGTTAGGAATCTTTTGCTATTATCAATACAAAATCTGCCTGCATGAAACTTCCATTAATTGGGCAATTCAACTACATGATTTGATAAGCCCACACAAAAGTGTCTAGTTCTGAGTCCTAATTCTGTTCCCTGTTATCACGCAGAAAAATTCCAGTCTCTGTCCCATAACACTTTTAAAAATTTGAAGTCATGATATGTGTTCCCCTTACCACTCTTATTTTTTCCCTATGATTCACAAAAGTCATTTATGTCTTTACATCTTTGAAAACAACTGGCTGAGTGCTGGCCACTCAGCAAGAGCCCAAACATTTCTTGATGTGGTTGGAGCCTAAGCAGTTGGCTCTAACAACCATTATATGGATTGACAGCAAGAGCCTGGCTTTTAACTGCCTATCTCTTTCTGGAAAAAGGTTTTGAAAAGGGGGTAGCATAGCACAGTGCATGGTCTGAGAAGGGACCAAGAATATATTGTCAACCTTTGGGTTGTGGGTAGCTTGGTCCAAACCTCTCCAACCTACTCTGAAAGCTGCCATTGAATTCAGATGCATTTAACAGAGATTTTGGAAGAGTTTTCTATTCAGTTTGGTGTCAGGGCATTTGATGATGAGAAAACAGTTAGTTCCTGGCTTCAAAGACCAAATAATCTTAGACATAAGAAAATGCAGAATGAATGGACACGAGGCAAAAAAAAATGAAAAGAAAGACCCATCAAACATACTGCTCTTTCCCCTAATCCATCTTCTACCTTCATAATTCTCCACAGGATGCTCCCTGTGTCTGGAATATTGGCCCTTCTCAATTCTGTTATTCAGAATCTCTGGCTCTCTTTGAGTCTCAAATCAAATTCTATCTGTTACAAGGACTTTTTCTCCAGTTATTGGTTTCCCCATCTCAAAATTACTCTGTGTGTGTGTGTGTGTGTGTGTGACCTAGCATATTTCCTATTCTGGTCCTTTTTCTGTTTTCTCTCTGATCAGAATATAAGCTCCTTGAGGTCAGAGGCTTTCTTGCTTTTGCATTGTTTTCCCCTGTACTTAGTAGTGGGCTTACCACTTGTGAAGGACTAACTTATTTATTCACTTATATATATGTGTATATATATGTACATATATATACACATATATATATATGAATAAATAAGTTAATAAATAAATTTTTCACTCATTCACACATAATCACAAATTGTACTTTCCCCAGTAGAATGTATCTTTGTCCACAGGGAGATTAATTTTATTTTTTGTCTCTTTATTCTCAGTGACAATCCTACAGTGATTAGGATACAATAGACATTAAAATTTTTGCCCAGTTGACATCTCAGAATAGAATCATGTATAATAATAGCTTACATTGGTATAGCATTTTAAAGTTTAAATGATCTCATTTACCCTGGAACAACCCTGTGAGGTAGCTGCTAAAGGCTTCTTTATTACCCATAATATTGATGAAGAAGATGAGGTTCTGGGAGGTTAAAGACTTATTCTTATTTAAACAGCTGGCAAATAACAAAGGCAGGATTCAAATCTAGATCTCTTGTGTTTCAGGGTTGGTTCTATATCCATTTTACCAGGCTGACTCTCTGTGATGAAAGTGTTGTAAGATATTAGTGAAATAAAGTTTTAGCAAAGGCTAAAGCGGGCTTTAGTAAAGACCTGGAGGAAGTCAGCTTTTGTTAATCACATGGTCTTTCTAGAACGATTAATTATTTTGTTTTATAAAATTTGCAAAATGAGAAAATTGAACAAAAACTGTAGATGGGTGACTCTAGAACCCATGGTCTCCAGTGAAGTCCTCTTCTGAACTCCTTCTGGTTTCCTAATTTCCCTTCCTATGACTTGATAACTCCACTGTGGTCAAAGACCTGTCCCTACTTTTAACCACAACTTTACAAGGACCATCCTCACCTACCCACCCAACAACCTTGATACTGGCTTCTTTATCCCATGCTTCCCAGTGGATGACTTTTCATAAAATAATAGAATATTGGACAGAGCTGTCAGTAGGAAATATTGCACCTGTGAAAAGGGATAAGACAATGTATATGTGATCTCAACTGGGCTTTGGCCATAGGAAAAGAGAATGTAGTCCCAGAAAACTGTGAGATTTTTATAATGCTGGTAACTTTTGAGAATTGGAGAAAAGAAAGCCGGTATTAAGAGCAGGAGAAGAGACACCTAGGATAAGCCTGATGGATAAGGGTAGAGAGGGGTCACTCTGAGTATACTCTCCAAGGGAGAAGAATTATATCTGGGGATGGTGTTTTCAGCTCCCTCTAAATTTCAGCCAACTGGGACAAAGTCCCCATGGTGTCATCCCAGTTACAGTCAGATGTTCTTCTTGGAAGGGACATTAGTGATAATCTTGTTCAGTGTACTAGTTTTGCAGATGAGGAAATCAAAGCCCACAAGAAGTGATTGATCCAGGATTGTACAGAATAGGTAGCAAAACTGGCCTCTGATCCCTGTTCTGCTAACTCTGAAGTCCATGATCTTTCCAGTGTACTACATAGTCTACCTTCTCTTTGACTTTGGATTACCCTACTGTGTTCCCACAGAAATTTGGGGAGAAAACAAAAATACCCAATAAACCATCTTTCCCAGCCCCCTTTCCTCCAAGCTTTTTCTTTTCTATTTCAAGGCAGAAACAGGGGGCTATTAACTTCTCCCATTCGCTATTCAAGTGAATTCTATGCTATCTCATATCCCAGAACCAATGCAGACAAAATCAACTTTAAACACAAAATTATTAGGCATCTATTCAAGTCAGAATTCAATCATCTCCAGGAGATTGAGAATTTGCACAAGAGACCAATTGCAGTAGGGTAATTTTACAATTGATAAAGCATCTGGGAAAGGAGGGGGGAGTCCCAGTTTCTCATCTTCACTGCCTGGATGCCAGCTGGACCATCCTCTCTGTTGTTCTCCTTATGCCAATTGCAAATCCCTGGCTTCCTACCTATCTTCCAGCAGTAGCAAAAGCATTGTTCTATTATCAGTTCATTACAAAAAGTGAGCTGTATCTAGATAAGAAAGTGAGCATCCAGCTCCCAATATAGGTAAATTTGATTAGTAAAAAGCAGTGTGGGGTTCTTGTTGTTATTTTTGTTTATTTATTTTTATAAATATGGTTTAGCTTGCCAAAGATTCCTTCCTCATTTCACCTTAGGTGTTAATATCTATACATACATCTATACATACATATTTTTAGGTTTATCACTTAAATTTGGTATTGTGACCATTGACATTCTCCATGAAGATGACACATCTTCCTCTCTCTTCCTGTACCCCACCTCTCTTACCTCTTCTTGTACCCCTGTCTACTTTCTCTCTTCCTCTTTCATTCTTTCCCTCTCTCCATTTCTCCATCTCTGTCTCTCTGTCTCTGTCTCTGTCTCTCTCTCTCTCTCTCTCTCACACACACACACACACACACACACTTATACGCAAGCAAAAATCCATGAAAAAGTCAAGCAGCATTTCAAAGATTCAATTTCTCATTTGTTATCACTCTGCTTGGCCCTCACTTGAAGCAAAAGTACAGAAAGGCAGGGAAGGGAAGGGAAGGAAGGAAAAAAGTGGATCACCTTTTAAGCTTGCAGGTGGGATGGCTACTCCTGCCCACTCACCAAGCCAAGTAATTTATTCCATTCATTACTTGGTTTGAGGAACTGGGGTAAAGGCCTCAACAGTGGGAAGTCACCTAGAAATGAGTTGTCAAGACCATTTGTAAGAAAGGCAGAGAGAGAAATTTATGTGCATCTCACAAGAGTGACCCCTGACAGTTTCTGCAGGTTTTTGAAGCATTTCCCTCAAAACTCCCCTGGGAGGTAAAGAGCATGAGTATTGTCATCCCCATTTAATAGATGAGAAACTTCAGAGAGCTGTGGCCATCCAGCTCATCTATGTATTGCAGACTGAGGGCTGGAGAGGTCCTTAGAATTCTAGTCCAGCCCTCTCATTTTACAGATGAGGAGACTGTGGCTTGTAGAAGGCAGGCCCATAGGCTTGTCCAAGCCCACAGAGGTCATAAGTAGAAGATTTAGGATTTGAGTTCAGGTCTTCAAAACCAGCAACTTTCATACTCTACTCAAGCCCAGGTCTTCCTGCTTGTGAAATAAGCCACATTTTACCACATAGATGGTACTAGATCTTAGAAGATAATGATAATTTTAAGATATTGAAATAGGAAATCGGAGTCCATTCAAGCAAATATTAAGGTCAGGACAAAATGGGAGAACAAATTGGGCTGGATGATTGAAGGAATGAAGGGGAGTTATAGGGGAAAAATGGAAGGGGCTCCATTAAGTTATACTAGACTCTCCCTTGTAGGAGGCTTTTGGAGAGAGGCTTGATGACAAGCTGATGCAAAAGGAGTTAAGAAACGATGACCTGATTTGAAGGCAGATAACTTGGATTGCAACCCAAGCTCAGCCATGTACTGTGTGATCCTAGAAAACTGCTTAACTACTCTTAGTCAAAAGGGGGATTGGTCCAGATGACTTCTCTTACCTCAGATTTTATTAAAAGGTGAAATATTTGTAAAAACATGACACAGTGCCTTGTACACAGTAGGCACTTAATAAATTCTTCTTCTTTTTCCCTTCTAAGGTACCTTCCAGTTTAAATCTAGAATGCTCAGAGTTTTCTTGTTGTGTATTATATTTGACTGCTGATTTATGATCTTATGTACTTCCCAAGTCAAAAATTATGCTGTTTCATGGGTCTGTCAGACAGCCTGTGGATAACTTCTGATATGAATTGTCAAAAGTGAGGGAAGAGGGGATCATCTTATTCCGAGAGAGAAATAATATAAGCAAAGACAGAATAATGAAGAAGCAAGATGTGTACATATATCCATAGGGTGATAGAAAGAGGTAGCTAGATTTGGAGTAATGAAGACCATGATAGGGAGAGATGGAAGAGGAGAACTTGGGAAGACCTTGCTAGATGGAGGACTTGCGATTGGGTACAGTGAGCAAGAAGGCATTATGAACAGTTTTTGTAAAGATGAAAGAATTACGTCAATTCAAGGTTCATGTTTCAAGCAGAGGATCAGATTAGAATATGAGTCTTAGGCTTCTTTTATAGGAACCCCCTTTGGCAGTTTGATGAAGCCTGTGGATCCCTTCTCAGAATCATGGCTTTATGTGAGCAAATTAAAATGTATAGGATTAGAAAGGAAACTAATTACATTGAGATGGTTATTTTAAAAAAAATAAAAAATAAAAAATTTTAGACTTCTTAGTAATCACTTTCTTATAGCTCTATCATTACAACAGTTTCCTTATCTCAAACCATTTGTCCATTCTGTTGCCAAAAAGATGCTCCTAAGGTTCTGATCATGTTACTCCTCTATTTGAGAAGCTTCAGAGGTTCCTTGTCACCCTCAAGGACAAAATACAAACTCCATAGTTTGTCTTTAAAGCTCTTTACAGCCTGGTTCTGTTTGACCTTTTCCAAGGTTACTGTCAATCATTCCTCATCAAACATTCTACATCCCAACCAAATTGGCTTCCTTGCTGTTCTTCAGGCAGGGCATTTGATCCCCATCACCATATCTTTGCCTTGCCTAGAAGTCATACTTTCTTCACCTATGTACCTCATGGAATCCTTAGATTTCTTCAAGGCTCAACTCAAGTGTCACACATTGTGTACAACATTTAATCTGATACCTCTCAGTTACTAGTGACACAGGAGTACACTTCAGAGGTGGGATTTGAACTCAAGTCTTCTTGACTCCAAGGTACGCTCACTATCCAACATACTGACTCTCACAACAACCAGTGAAACAGGAGATAGATGACCAAGGACATCCCTAAAGACTTGAGGAAAATTTAAAATAAAAGTTAGACTGAAAGTACTTTGTTAATATGACAGATGAGTTGAGGATGTTTTTCAAATCTCATTAAGGAGACTGAAATGTAAATAATGTAAAATAAGTTGTCATGAAATTAATTATAACATGTCCAATATAATATTGTCATAATGAAAAGCTGGAGATGTGTGCGGATTCTAGAAAAGAAAGACAATCAGAATCTGTCCATCAGGGTTGCTCTTAGTACTTTCAAGTAGGTGAGGAGATTCTTTAGGAAGTAATATTCCAGGTAGAGCAATAGAATGAGAGTTAGAGGACCTGGATTCAAATCCCACCTCTGAGGTATACTACTGTGTAAATCCTGGGCAATTCACTTGATTTTTGGGTCTTGGTTTTTCATTTCTAAAATAAAGAGCTTGAACTACTTGGTCTCTGAAGTCCTTTCCTACTCTCTTTATGACTGTGCAATCCTCACATTAAGGAAAGACATTTCATCAAACCAGAGGAAAGGAAGAAATATCGGTCAAGATTGAACACATGATTATAGAGATACAGAGATAGATAGACAGAGAGACTATTTTCTCTAATGCAGAATTCACCAGGCAACCCTTCTATTTACCAGCATAAATAATGCTAGTTATTTTGCCAAATACATCTTCTGTTCTAAAAAAAACAAACAAAAAACCATAAATGGCTGTTCAATGTCACTGCTGTCCTTTTGAACTATAGATCTCTAAATTATGTATAAAAAGTCAGGAAATGTCATGTGTCTCGTCCATCAGTTGAATCTTTTCTGAATTTAGTAAGAGGTAATCTCCCAGCTCTGATGTCTGCTGGCTTTTCTACCTTTCCCAAGGGCCATGGAGAGTGAATATGTTTCCCAACTATCACTTAGTGTATGTGTGGAGGGGGAATAGGAGGGATATAGAGAGGGACATTTAATTTCTTTGTGACCTCTATTAACTTCATTATCTGCCCCTTTTCTAGTGGCATTTGCCTATTTGTATTCATGATGTACCTCCAAAGTAGAATGTAAGCTCCGTGAAGGCAAAGGCCATCTGATTTTCATGTCTGCATCTCCTATACCTATCACAGTGCTTGGCACGTCACCTGTAAGTTCCTTTGTCAGTGAAGATTGCCTTCTTTGCAGTTTACTTATTTTAAAGTTAAGGCAAGAGGAAATACCTTGCCCAAGGTCACACTACCAGCAGCACTTGAATACAGGCCTTCCTCAAGGCAAAGCAGCAAGTCTTCAACAAGATCTTACTATTTACCAGACCCAGTGATAAGAAGAAAGGAAAAGCCAGTCCTTCACCCTCAAGAAGCTCATATTCTTTTTTTTTTTTTTTTTTTTTTTTTTTTGCTAAGGCAACTGGGGACTTGCTCAAAGTCACACACCTAGCAACTATTAAGTGTCTGAGGGTGGATTTGAATTCAGGTCCTCTTGACCTCAGGGCCAATTCTCTATCCACTGAGCCATCTAGTTGTTCCAAGAAGCTCATATTCTAATGATGGAGAAAAGATGCAAACAACTCCAAGGAGTGCTTTCTAGCTACTACATTATAATGCCTCTTGCCCAACACATTGTGTTTTTGAGTCATTCCAGTCCTGTCTGGCTGTCTATGACCCCATCTGGGGTTTTCTTGGCAAAGATACTACAATGCTTTGCTATCCCCTTCTCCAGCTCATTTTATAGTTAAGGAAACTGATACAAGTGACTTGTTCAGAATCACCCAGCTAGTAAAGTGTCTGAGGGTGGATTTGAACTCAGGAAAATGGATCTTCTTCCTTTCAGGTCTCACTATCCACTGCAGCGCCACCTAGCTGCTTGATACTTGGTCGCAATGCCTGTTGAATTGAATAAATTAGTCTCTGGCAAGTTTAGACAATTCCCTTCCCCACACAAGAACATATAATATGTATACACATGAATATATGTGGAGAAAGAGGGGGGGAGAGAGAGAAAGAGCAAGAGAGAGAAAGAGCGAGAGAGCGAGAGAGAGAGAGAGCGAGAGAGAGAGAGAGAGAGAGAGAGAGAGAGAAAGGAAGATGAGACAGAGAGAGAGCAAGAGAGATCCCTGCAAAACATGATCACTCCTGTAAGAGGTAAGGAGGATTTTTTTTTTTGCTGAGGCAATTGGGGTTAAGTGACTTGCCCAGGGTCACACAGCTAGTGAGTGTTTAGTGTCTGAGGCCAGATTTGAACTCAGTTCCTCCTGACCCTAGGGCTGGTGCTCTATCACTGAACAAAAGGAATTTTTAAAAGAGCAATGATTATCAACTTTGTCCCAGGTGGTAAAGATATCCTGGAAGGTTCCAAACTAGTTACCTAGGTAGGTAGCTGGGGCCTCTCTCTGACTATTGGTCAGCATTTTGTTGAATCAGCCGGTTTATTTTTACAAGATGGCTATAAAAGTTCTTAAATTGAGCTGACACGTTTGCCCTCCTTTATTTGCAACTTCAGTGCTAGGTCTTTATGCCCTCAAGTGCTATAAAGAAGCCATATGACACACCCATGAGAAACCCAATGAGAGCCTTTGCTAAAGGTGAAAGAATATTGAATTTATAATAAAGAAGTTTGGAGTTCAAAACTCATTTCTGCCACTTATATGACCTCCAGCAAGTCAATTAATAGTTTATTTCTTTATCTTTGGCATGGAGAAGTTGGACTACGTGACCCCAAAGCCTCTTTTAAAAAAGAGTTAATCATTTCTAGAATTGCAAATGGCCAAAAGAAAAAGTCTAAATTTGTAACCTGTTCTCCATTGCTGAGATAATAATAGGATTGTAGACATAATGCTGGGAGGGATTTCAAAAGCAATGAGTCCAATCCCTGAATTTAACATGAAAAAAACTGGAACCTAAGAGGGAAAAAGATCACATATGTAGAAAAAAAAAGAAAGAAAAGAAAAAAAAAAGAAAAAAAGAAAAAGAAAAGAAAATGAAAAAGAAAAAGAAGAAAAAGGAGGTAAGAATAAATACAGATTCTCCTACTGACCACATTTAAGACTTCCAGTTTGGGAGGGGTAGAAGGGTGAAGGGAAAAAGTATCCCCTCCCCTCAACACACACACTGTGAGACAAAAATACTGGCAGTTTCTGTATCCGAGAATTGTGTCCACCATGCATCCTCATAGATTGTTGGGCTTCATTTATCTTTATTCAGAAAGAATCTTGTGTCAGCACCTCCCAAGAGACTTGATACACAGTAGGTCCTCCTCTCTATCACAGCTCATTGGTGCTGATGAGAATGACAGTCCCTGACTTGAATGTATCCCAAGCCTGCATTGTCTGGTTCATTTGTTTTATATGTCCAAGTTTGTCTAAAATTCTGCATTTGAAAATCTCCTGAATCTTAAGAGATAATTTATAGAGCTTAGAAGCTGGGAGTTTCACCAAGAAGCCCAGAGCTTGGCTTCCTATCCATCTTCTTATAATTAATCAGTTTTATTTAAAAGGATGAAAAAAATATAAATCTTCAGACCAGGGAAAATGGATATGGCTTAGAAAACAATTATACACTATAGTCCCTGAGGGTTTGAGCTTTTCAGATGATCATTAAGGAAATAGATGGAGTTGATTTCAAAAAATAAAGTTCTAGCTTTTTCTTCTCCTTATCTCCCCCCACCCCATATGGTTGAAGAAAAACAAGAGGGAGGTTTTATTTTTTTTCCCTGAAGAAAATAAAAATCTATCCTTGAATGGACCATCTTCAGTTTCATTCAAACAAATTCTTTCTCACCCTTTGTCCATTCCTCTGGGAAACAAATCCAATGCACCATCTCAGACAGGCTGTTAGGAAACACATCAGTCACAGAATGTGGCTTGTTCATTATCTTGGTTATCTACAGCCTATTAAAGAAACAAGTACACTCACATGTAGGCCCATCGGACTAGGCTCACACTCAATTTCAGCTAATATTTTCTAAATTCTGAGATCATTTAAGTAGTGTTAGCTACTTCACATGTACTTAGAATCCTAGGTCCCCATCTTCTTACACTTTTTTATATGATAGATGAGAAAACTAAACCTCAAATGGGTAACATGACCTGCCTAAGGTTATATAAAAATTAATTCGTGGATTCATGTCTTCTAACTGGTATCCCTTCAATTGTGCCATATAATTTACATTATAGTTATGTACGTGTGTGGGTGCAAAATAGTAGTGGCTATTTCTAGGATAAAGTGAGGATAAAATGAGAATAATTTTAAAATACTTTGCAAACTTTAAACACTATATAAATATAAATAAAAAATTACAAATGTAAAAACTATAATAAAATTATTAAAGGCTATAAACAGTGTTAAAATAAAACATTACAAATACAGATAGAACACTATGTGAATATAAAACAATATATGTTATTATTATTAGTTTCTTCTAACTGGAATAAAATTTTCTTGAAGGAAGGGGCAATTAATCAATTGAAAAACATTTATCATGTCACTAGTACTGATGGGACACTATGCTAAATACCAGAGAATGCAAAAATTCCCCAACTCTTAAGATATTTCAGAATCTGGAGTGGAATGCCCTTGATTCTGAGAGTTTGGAATGGAGAAGGGGAAAAAAAATATTTATGTGGCCAGTCTCTTCTCCATTACCATCACAGTGAGGACTGCTACAAACTACAAGGTAAACCAAATTGTCTCTGATCTGTTGAGGGCATTTAGGAAGAAGGAGGGATGCAGTTTGGAAACTAATTCTACTCATCATCTACTTTATCTGAAGACAAAAATCACAGCTTTGTTATGACTGAATATGTGACCACAGGCAAACTACTTTTTCTCTCTGGCTCTGACCTTTCTCTTCTCTGTAGTGAGACAAATAAACTAAGGGATTTCTAAAATTCCTTCTCAGCTCTAAGATTCCATGACCCTAATAATCTATTTAAAAAATGCCAATTAGAGCATGACTACAAAACCAGACTTAGCCATAAGGTGATGCAAGACAAAAGCCTGGTCCTTAAAAGAAATTAGTGTTTCCTGCTAATCCTGTTTGTTTTAAAAACAGATTCAAGCACCTGGTTCTTCATGCTTGCTTCTGATGGTACACACATCTATCCTGCTCCAGTCATGGACAGGACCTTTTTCCTGAGGCTCTTTCTGGGAAGGCATTGTTTTATGCTTCCTTTGTAATTTTCCACAGCGTCTGGTAGGATGCTCTGGGTTCACTAGTTTCCCATCCAGCAAATGCTATTGACTGATCCTGAAAAAAGCTTTCCAATATTTCCAGTCAAAGGCCTCTATACAAAGTAGGTTTTATAAACCTACTTTCATTTCAAAAAGAAATGTCTGTAACCTTCAAGAGTGGTGTGTATTTGGTTGGTTGTTTTTTTTTTCCCTAAACTTTGAGTATCTTCAGGTGGAGGCCAGAAAATTAAGGGGCAGCTTTATATAGTCTCTACCCAGAACACAAGTGTGGAGGTGAGGAGACGGGAGTTCTAGAGTCAGGTCTGTGGTTTTATATGTTATTTTGAGCAGGTCTTTTCTACCTCCCTTCTCTAAACTTCAGTTTCTTCCTGCATGAGTGCTCTTTCATAAAATGAAAGGATGATCCTCAAGTTATTCTAGATCAAAGGTCCCTAAAAGAGAGACAGAGATGGAGACAGAGAGAAAGAGATAGACAGAGACATAGAGGCAGATACATAGACAGAGTGACAGAGACAGATAGAGACAGTGATAGTGAGTGAAAGACAGATACAGAGACAAAGTACCAGAGAGACAGATATACAGTGACAGTGACAGTGAGAGAGAGACAGAGAGACAGAACTTGTATGTGATGGATCTTTTCAGGAATCTGTTCTGTGAGGAGAACCTTATGTAAAAATCCTTCTACCTGGTCAGGTTGGTTACTCACATTTAGAGTTACTAAGGATCACTGAAAGGTTAAGTCAGTCACCAATCCACAAATTTAGAGATTTAAAATGTGCAAAGTGCTCTGCATGAATGGTCTCATTGATATATCACAACAACCTTAGATAGATAGGTGATAAAAATATCATTATGTCCATTTTACAGGTGAAAATACTGAGGCTTAGAAAAGTCAAATCACCTATCCATGATTACATAGTCATTGTCAAAGGCAGGATTTAGAAACAGGTCTTTCTGAAGCCAAGTCCAGCTCTCTGCTGACCTTCCTTAAGTCTAAGTATACATTTCCCAATATAGAATGGAAAAGGAGCATAGAAAGACTTGCAAAGACACTGATAGAGGAAATGTAAAGTATTAATGATCACATCAAGACTTCCTAATATTAAGAAAAATGACAAGACAGCCTAAAAAACAAACAAAATCAGACTCAATCAGAGCAGTGGGATTTTTTTTTCCTTCTGGACTAGATTTCCAATCTAGAAGGCCAATGGATATGGCCTTCTGATTTGCAATTTATGGTCTTAGATTCCCTACCTTGTTTCTGGAGTTGGGAGGAGGTATCAAACAAGTTGCCTATAACATTCCCCATTGTGGCCCGATCCAGATTAAAATATATTTGGAGAATATTGGGCAAAATAAATGAAATGCAATACAATGTAGACTATCAGTATGTGGTTTTCTAAGTAAATCTGTGGCCCACAGAGTTCCTTCTTGACTATTTAGTGGCCCACATTTCTTTTTGAATTTATATCACTGATCTGGATCATTGAGAGGTAAAGTGACTTTCTTGGGGTCACAGACAATATTTGTCATGAGACAGTACTTTGGCTTAGACCTTCAAGACTCCAAGGACACCTCTGTGCTTCAACCATCCTTTTTGACTCTTCTGACCCATGACAAAAAGAACACTATATTCCCCAAGTCTAATACCCTTCCATCATTTTGTAAAAGCTTCCATCAGGACAAAAGCCAACGCTGACAATGTTGGGTAAAGAAACAAGAGTTTTGTAGAGTGATGTTGCAATGATATTCACATACCTAATCATAACTTTTGACTCAAAAATTCTAGGTCTCAAACTCTTTTCCCTCAAGAAAACATCATAAAAGGCATAAAAGACCTATTTTTCCCCAAAATATTCCGATCAGTTCTATTTGTCATAGCAAAAAAAAATGAAAGAAGATATGTGTCCAACAGTTGAAGAATAGCTGAATAAATTATGGTATATTAATGTAATGGGATATAATAATGCCATAAACAAGAATGAATGTGAAGCATAAACAGAAATTTGTAATTACTTATATGAGTGCTAAAGAGGAAAGGCAGCAGAGATAAAGCTGTATATATATTTTCTATTTTTAAAAATATAAAGGGAAGCACTAAAGAAGAAAAGGAGAGGGGAAGGAAGGAAAGAGGGGAGAGAGGGAAGAAAAAAAAAGAAGCAGAAGGGAAAAGGGGATAGAGGAAAGAAAGAAAGGAAAAAAGAAAGGGAGAAATAATGGTGGGAAGGAGTAAGGAAATGAGGGTGTAAGAAAGGAAATGAGGTAAGAATGAAGGGAAGAAGAGAAGAAGAAATAGAGGGAAGAAGATAAAAGAAGGAAGAGAAGAAAAGGGGAGGGAATGAAGAGAGAGAAAGAAGAAGGGAGGAAGAGAGAATGGAAGAAAGGGAAAAAGGGAAAGATGGCAGAAAGGAGGAGAAAGAAAACAAAGGAATGGACAGAGGGAAGGAAGAAAGGAGGTAGAAAGATAGAAGGGGAAAGCAAGAAATTAGGTTCCAAAGTGGCAAAACTGTAAACAGGCTTAGAAAGGGACATAATGAAAACATTTTCTTTGTTAATTCATTTGGTTCAGTTAGAACCATAACATCAGAGGTGCAAGGTCATGCCATCCAACTCTCCCAACATAATAATGAAGAAGCTGCTTAGAAGGTCAGTTAAAAAGATTTCATAGAAACCATGCTCTTCTTAGATTTATACTTGGAAGGGTCGTAAGAGAGCATCTTTTCAAACCTTCTCAATTGATGGAGGGGGAAACAGACTCATAAGGATGAAATGACTTGTCTGAATTTATACAGATAATATAGAATAGTCATGATATGAACTCAGGACCTCTGACTCTCAAGAACATTCTCTCCATTCCCTTCCATTGCCTCTGCCCCCTGTACTAAGCATTTATTTGATTGATTTTGTTTACAGTTAGTAAGTTTATATTAAAAATGGTAAGGACTTATTGAAAAGTCTATACTATTCACACTGTGCCAGAGTTAGTAAGAGAGGCTGAAGAAGAGGGATGATGATTATTTCTCTGAGATAGAGCTAATCTATTGGCAGTCTGCAGGGCCTGGATCATAATTTAGTCAGGATTTCACTATTCATCTGAATTTCCATTCCAATCTGTCCTCTTGCATCTTTTTTCAAATTGCCCCCCAATCCACCCTTTCCTTTTGGGTTGGGAAGATGCTCAGATTCCCATATCATTCTCCTGGTCCCTAGTTCCATGTTTCACTTCTAAACTCACCATTCATCTCAAGCCCTAGAAGAATCCTTTACCATCAGCTCTCAGCTTCATTCCTCCCTGGCTCAGGCTTAAAAGCTTTCTTTGTTTTTTTTTTTTTTTTTTTTTGGCCCTTTTAATGCACCACAGTCTGAGAGAGAGTGTTTGAAGAAGAGCAAAATGAAAATGCTGCAGTGTAGATAACACCCCTTTCTTTGGTGTAGGCCATAAGAGGCAGCATTTGCATTTCCCCCAAAATCACACCAGTGAGTTTTCTACTGGATCTTCCTCATTAGTGAACTGATTTAATCACGTCCTGAAGAACAAATGGGCCAAAATGTCAATACCAGGGGGGAAGCCAAAACTGAGCATTTTATCTTCTCAAAACGATTTCTAACTTCAAGACCCGAAGCAACTAATTAAAAAGTATTTGAGTCTCAGTAAAGTAGGCAAGATGAAGTATGTTACAGTGTTGAATTTCAAAGTCACAAAAACCTAAGTTCAGAGCCTTAGACATTCAAGTTAATCTCTGGGAGCCTCATTTTCCTTATCTAGACATTGAGGGTGACAATAACAATACTCATCTCATGAAATCATTTGTAAGGGTCAAATTAGATCATTAATGTACACCTTGAAGAGAGCCACCAACTGCCATCATTAAGCAGTAATAGTATCATTAGTAATAGTCATTGCCACCATCACAGCCATAGCCAACAACTTTGTCAAGATGGCATGAACTCCTTCCTTTCTCCAAGCATTTCCTGACTCAAAACCAGCTGGATCTTAGAAGTCTGAAACTATACAGAAAATAATCCAACCTTGAAGTCCTGTATTACATTTATTTCAACTTATACACTGGAAAGGGGAAAGCATAGGGTAAAGGGGAACCAGCTTGGGACAAGATCACTAATCTAGACCCAATCTTTTTTTTTAAATTCCAAGACCTTCAATCCTTTAATGTAGCAGCTACTAAATCTTGTTTCATCCTGATTATGGCTCCACTATATTAGAATGGTTTCTTTCTGGATGCTTGAAGTATTTTCTCCTTGACCTGAGAGTTCTAGAATTTGTCTATAATATTCCTGGGAGTTTTCATCTTGGAATCTCTTTCAAGAGATGATTGGTAGATTCTTTCAATTTCTAATTTACTCTCTGGTTCTAGAATATCAGGACAGTTATCATTGATAATTTTCTGAAAGATAATGTCTAGATTCTTCTTTTTTTTAATCATGACTTAGGTAGATGAAGAATTTAAAAATGATCTTTTCGGAATCTATTTTCCATGTCAATTGTCTTTCTAATGAGATATTTCATATTTTTTTCATTGGTTTTTATTATTTTTGTTTTCTCATAAAGTCATTAGTTTCTGTTTGCTCAAATCTAATATTTAAGGAATTATTTTTTCAGTGAGCTTTTGTACTTCCTTTTCCATTTGGCAAAGTACTGCTTTTTAAGGCATTCTTCTCCTCATTAGCCTTTTGTACTTTCTTTTACATCACTCTTATTTCTCTAGCCAATTTTTACTCTACTTCTATTGCTTAATTTTCAAAATTCCTTTTAAGCTCTTCCATCATCTGAAACCAATTCTTATTTTTCTTGGAGGCTTTGAATATAAGAACTTTCACGTTGTTATTTTCTTCTGAGTGTGGATTTTGATCTTTCTTGTCAACATAGGTACTTTCTATGGTCAGAATCTTTTTCTGTTGCTTGCTCATTTTCCCAGTTGATTATTAGGCTTGCAATTCTTTGTAAAAGTAGGGCTCTTTTTCCAGTGAAGAGGGTACAATGTTCCAAGCTTCAGGGGTTTTGTGTATCTGTTTTCAGAGATTCTACTAGATTTCTGTAAATTTTCAATTCTTCGAAGGTGGTATGATCCAAAGAGAAGTGTATTTCTTACTCTTCTGTGAATGAGCACAGGCATTCTTTTCTGCTCTGGAAATCCTTTCTGGCTGTAAATTCTAGTGTGCTAATGCTCCTTCTCACCCTGAAATTATAAGCCAGGACTATATTCCAGACTGAGTATGGGCAAAACAATAGAGTTCTGTTTCAATGCTAGGAACCAGTGATCAGTTATTCAGCTTCCTTACCATCTGTGGGCTGAGACCTCTGGAAGCCACCATTCCAGCTGTCACTGCTATTGCTGCCAATTCATTGACTCCCAAGGTCCACTCCTAGTTTGCTGGTTTCCCAAGGGCCTCTCACCCTAATGCAACAAACCTTTCCTGCCAACTTTTCAAGTTGTCTTTGGCATCTTTGAGATCTGGAAACCACCAGAGCTGCCACTTACTCAGAGGCCTTAAGGCCTGCTCCACATTTTGTGGGGTCAGGGGTGTACTGGCGTGGCCTGTGCTGGGACTGTGTTGCTCTCATTCTGGTGCAACACTTTTCCTGCTGACTTTCTAAACTGTCTTTGGCTGGAAAATTGAGTCCATCTTTTTTTGTGGATTTCTACAATCCAAAATGTGTTTACAATCATTTTTAAAAGTTATTCGAAGGGGTTTGGTAGAGCTTGAGTGAGTCCTTGCCTTTACTCCATGATCTTGGCTCCACCTCCCCATCCAGTCTTTGTTATATACAATGATAGTGTCCAGAAAAGTTTCCTAGGGCTTGTGGAATCCCTCCCATCATTTCCCTGAAATTATCTTCGCAATGAATTTATCTTCTCTCCAAGCATGCTTTTATATGACCACAAAACAAAAAATTGTTCGTTATGGAAGAAATATTGCTATTCCTCTTTCTCTCTAAGGGTTTCTCCAACTTTTTGGAGTCAGGATCCTTTTGCATTATTTTTTTTTCTGAGGCTATTGGGGTTAAGTGATTTGCTCAGCGTCACACAGCTAGGAAGTGTTAAGTGTCTGGTACCAGATTTGAACTCAGGTCCTTCAGATTTCAGGGTGGTGCTCTATCCACTGTACCACCTAGCTGCCCTGACCCTTTTACATTCTTAAAAAATTTTGAGGAGCCACAAAGAACTTTGTTTATATGGATTATAGCTATAGATATTTACTATATTTAAAATAAAAATGCCTTTTTATTGTTATAAAATATTTTTGACTTCACTAATCCTTAAAAGTGTATTGGGGACCTCCAAAAGGACCACACTTTAAGAATCATTAATCTAGTGTATCTAACCTTATTTCACCAGTGACACCATTGCAACCCAGAAAGTTGGAGTGACTTTTTGAAAGTCACATGAGGAGATCGATTCAAACTCACGTATTTCAACAACATAGCAAACAATGAGAATTAATTATGCCCTCCTGGTTGAGAAATACTTTTTATCATTATCCTTAGACTCTTTTCCAGGCTTTCAGGATCACTGCTCTAGGATTAGTATCCTAATCTCCAAATTAATCAATACTGGCCCAGAGTCTCTTTTTCCTCAGTCAAGCATGCTCCTGTGGTTTCTTTGACACCCCTTATTTGTTCTTTTTTCCTCTACCAGATCAACAGTATCTCAAGTTTCAATAGATTTAGTCATGATCAATGGCATCTCAATGCAAATATATGATGTAGGACAGCAACAGAGTTAGTAAAAATGAAAAATACAGATCAAAGCTAATGAAAAATTAGCAGGAAATCTTTTTAAAAAGAATCATCTGTTTATACATAGATAATTAATTAATGGGCAGACTGGAATCCCAGAGGAAGTATCAAAAACTGTAGTTATTGTTGTTGTTGTTGTTGTTGTTGTGTATATTTGCATGTTTAATTGACTTAGAAAAGTACTTACCAAGTAGAAATGTTACAAGAAACAGTCTCATAAATAGCTGGCAGTCACCCAGCAAATGAGCATGAGCTCACCTCGTTTTACTCTGACACTCTATAATTTTATGATGAGTCAAGAGTCCCCACCTCCATCCAACCACCATCAAATATATCATAATCCTTCATGTCATCTCTGCTGGAGAAAAGACCATTTACTGTAGTTTTTTTCTTCCCACTTTACAAATTGCTCCTGAAGGTGGTAAGCCTCTAAAAGCTTACTCTGTTCCCTGAATACAAAAAAATCTAATTGCAGGGGTGAGAAAAGTATTCCTGAAGAAAAATCAAAAAAAAAAAAAAAAGGGAAGGACTACTCAAGTAAGGAGAATGAGGAATCTCCTGAAGTATGACTGGTTGGGTATCAACTCGAAATCAGAAGACATGATTTGATTTTGGAAGGACTGTTGGGACTCAGGAACAGCAGTGCATCCTTGGTGGAACTAGAGATTGGTGTAAACTTTCTTGAAAGTAATTTGGATTCTTTGGGGAAAGTCTTTAAAAGGAAAGTATGCTTTTACTCACAGATCCCAATAATGGCTGTCCAAGTCAAAGATAGAATGGAAGTCTCTATACACAACAAAATATTCACAGCAATTTTGGTAGAGAACAGCAGAAAAACATCCCTGAACAAAGTGGCTTTTTATAGAGAGAGGAGGGTTGAAAAATTGTGATCAATAAATTTAGAGGTAGAAGGGGTTTTGGAATTCACTAGGACCATTCATTTCACTTTCCTGATGAGGAAATTGAGATCCAAAGAGTTGAAGTGATATGTCCAAGGTCACAAAGAGTTAGATGTGGCAGAACAATGCAATGGAATAGAATTGCATCTAAGAAATGATAACAATGAGTAATTCAGAAAAAAAAAATCCAACCAAAACCCTCCATGACCTGATGCAGAGCAAGCACATCAAAGAGAAAATATATAGACAGTGACTCTAATGATGTAAATGAAAATAATACAAAATGACAGCTGAATTTAGATTGGCTGCCAGGGCCAATCTTGATTTCAGAGAACATATGAAGAAACAATCTTCCTGTGCAGAGCGTGGGTGGGGGGGTCTATGGCTACTGAATGCAGAAGACGTAGACAGATTTCAGTGCTTTTACTTCAGCTTTATGTATCATTTTTTATACAAGACAAAGTTGTCAGCTCTTAGGATCATAGAAAAAGAACTGGAAGAGGTTCAGAGTCCATCAAGTTTAGTCCTGTCATTTCACATAAGAGCAAATCAAGGCCAAAACAGGTTAACTGACCTATCCAACGTCACATAGAAAATAAGTATCAAAGATCACATTTGAATTCTCATCCTGTAGCTCCAGAGCTAATGTTCTTTGCAATGTACATGTAGAAATCGTGAATGGAGACAAATAAGCTCACATATTTTCATATATGGAGAGAGATATAGGTACATAGATCTTCATAGATGCAACTAGCTCTAAAACACAAAATAATTGTTTTATGATTAATCTCAGAATAAAAATAAAACACATTTAGGTATAGTATGATTTATTGATGTGTATACACATATGTGTTTACATATAGAAACACATCAATAAAATATTTTTAAGAGTAATAAAATATTATTTGACTCTCATAACAGAAATTAGGGGTTAAAAGTGATCTTAGAAGAAGTCATAGGATCAGGGAAGTTCGATGATTTTCTCAGAGTCACATTTGTAGTAACTTCCAGAGTAGAGAAATGCACCCGAGTCTCCTCTCCTTCCAAAGGTATGGATCTCATCAAATGATCTATTTCATGCCTGGAGCAGAAGTCACTGCATCATATTCCTGGCCCTTATTTGAAACACTATGGAATCTTATATACTTTTTTAGCTAATGCATCTCAAGAAATAATATGGAAATAGAAAAGGTCTGGAGAAGTACAAAGGAAAGATGCAAAGCAATGACAGGGTTGCCAAATGGTAATAGACTACAATGGTGGAAATTGATCATGCCAATGAGAAGGCAAAAATGAGTCAGGATCAAATCCCCAAAACCATGATCAGCAAAGAAAATGTGAACAGAGACTTTATCCACCAATCCCCCAAATGCAAGGGTGAGGAAAACACCACTTTGGCCTTTGAGCAAGGGAAGTTGAGATTAAAGAGGAACCAGTGCTACTTTTGACATCCATCATCCCCTGAAGTATTCTTCACAGGAAAGAAAATGGATTTATTTCCAAAAGGACCTGGAAAGTGCTAGGAATATTAGCAGAAATAACTTCTGAAGTACAAAGAGGGCTGGAGAGGCTTACAACATATGGGAAGATGAAGAGGAACATTCTGAAGGGTAGTGAAATAGAGGGATAACCTACTCTAAAAAATGTAAGTGATATTTCGTATAATGAGGCTGTCCAGTACAAAAACAAAGTATTAGGTTATGTCAAGGTGTGAGAGGATATCAGAGAATGGAGGGCCATCACAAGGACAAGAGTTTCCAGTGAGGGTTGGGATGGTCCTTGCAAAATGAAGGCTTCTGAGTGAGAGTGACAGAGGGTAGCAGAGCAGAAGGGTGAAAGGAAAAGCAGAGGGAGAAATGAGTGTACTAGCAGGTGATGGAGCATGACAGAGTGACAGGTTGTGATACAGTGTGAGACAGAGAAAGGAAGAAAACCAGACAGAGAAGAGTTTCAATGATGAATTTCATATATCTGTTGCTAGGCTATTTTTGTCCCTGTGTTTTGTTTTCCCCTCCCCTTTCCTAAAAAAAAAAATCAACATTTAGTAGAAAGAGAACTCCAGAGGGAAGGGAGAGAGTGAAAGTTCTGACCATGTAAATGAAGCACAGATGAAAATCTTCAGAACTAGTGTTAGAAGTTTGAAATCTAAATCCTTAATCTATTGAAATAAGAATGTGACAGATATATTTGTGTACATATATACATGTATTTTTTCCAGTAATCACCCTTCTCACATCCAATAACACTAGAAGATATCTTGCCATGTGTCAGAACTCTTTGTCATTTCCATGCTACATCACTTTCAATCTAGCCATCCAACTTAATCCCTGCCATCAGAACTGCCTGCATTCAGAATTCTGCCCTGGGGTCCCTGGGATATGATGAATGAGTTTTTCTTGACCAGAATCCAGACCACAATTTCAAGACTATAAAGTCTTATAGTACATCCCCCATCTTTTCCAGCTGCTCTTTAAGTGTTACCTTTCTCCATTAGAATACAAAATCCTCGATGGCATATTATGTCATAATTTGTTTCCCATACATTCATCTGTGCAGCACTGTACAGTACAGTACACTATCTAGTACACAGAAAGGATTTAATCAATGTTTTATAACTCAGTCAGTCAGTTAGCCAGCTAGCCACTGTATGCTTTGGCATAATAAAATGTCTAGCCCTCTAAAGTAGTTATTTTTGCCTATAAGAATAATGAAGTGAGGAAGAAAGACTACCCCACCTTTATTGTGCTTGTTTCTATAGTCATGGGCAGAGATTTCACTGGATATGGAACTTGGTGAATGAAACCAATCAATGAGATAGTCAACAAGCACTTATTAAGCTTGAATTGCTACCATACTCTGTTTGGGGTGTTGAACATACATACATACTTTTACACATGTAGACATACATATATTCATACACAATCCATGCCCTCTGAGAGCTTACTTTCTATCAAAATTCCATCTCCTAATGCATACAAGCACCTGGTCTGATCTGCAATCTATCTTCTTAGAGAGTCATCTGAACTAATACATTGTTGGTGGAGTTGTCAGATGATCCAATTATTTTGGAGGGCAATTTGGAACTATGGTCAAAGAGCTATAAAACTATGCATACCTTTTGATCCAGCAGTACCACTACTGGTTCTATATCCTAAAAAGATCATAAAAGAGAGGAAAAGACCCACATGTACAAAAATGTTTATAGCAGCTCTTTTTTGTGGTGGCAAAGAATTGGAAAATGAGTAGATGGGGAATAGCCAACTAAGTTATGGTATATGAAAGTAATGGAATATTACAGTTCTATAAAAATGATGAATAGGATGATTTTAGAAAGGCCTAGAAAGATTTATATGAACTGATGCTGAGCAAAACAAACAGAAACAGGAAAACATTGTACACAGCAATAACAAGTGTGTATGACAAGCAACTATGACAGACTTGGTTCTTCTCAGTGGTTCAGTGATCCAAGACATTTCCAATAAACTTTGTTTGGAAAAAATCATCCAAATACAGAGAGAAAACTATGGATACTGACTATATTTCAACACATAGTATTTTCACTTTTCACTTGTGTTCTTTTTTCTCTTATGGTTTTTCCCTTTTGTTTTGATTTTTCTCTCCGAACATGATGCATAAGGAAATGTGTTAAAAAAATATGAAGAACCAAAAAATATTGTTTTTTACATATAATTGGGAGAAAAAAGATAGAGAGATGTCTGAAGTGTGGATAGGCTAGGGAACTTGTCCATAGTCACATAGTCCCTACAATCAAAGATGGGACATGAACATCTGCCTACTTGACTACAGGAGTGAAGCTCTCCCTATGCTACCTCTCTCCTTGCTATTCTTTTGAATGGAATTATCCTTTCAAATTGGCCAATTAAAGGTCAAATCTGTCACCATCAACCATAGAAACTCTAACTCAAACTTACTTCTTTACAACATAACTAGAATTCAATAGGAAAACTCCCAACAAATTTGGACAAATAAGTTAAAATAACAACATAAAGTAATCATGAAAAAGTTATGAAGCCTTCTGTCTCCAAAGCAGAATGTAAAGTCTTGGAGGAGAGGAGATACATCTTTCCTTTCTTGGATAGAATTATGAAGTACAGTCTATCCTAGTCATTCTATAAGTAAAACAACCAAAGCTTGAGGCAATGTGAACAATTTCCCCCAGTGAGTTAAAAAGTCACATGGACAGCCAGAAAGCCTCTTTCAATAACTTTCTGAGTGCTAGAAAGGCTGAAGGGCGTAAAGCAATACCACCACTTTAGACTGAACCTCCTTGCCTCTGTCAATATTTATCTCTGTGGTCAATAAATCCTGATGTTCATCTTAATAGAAATCAATATCTACTTAATGGCAAAGGAATGGAAATTAAGCCCACCTATACCAGAGAGAGAAGAGGGGAGCTGTGATGAGATAGAAGTGGATAAAGCCAAGGAATATAGGCAGAGAATCAGTTCCACCTGGCAGGAGTGAGTAGAATAACTTTGGACCCAAGAGCAAGGCAATGTGAAGGTCAGCCTGCAGATGAGGCAGCAGTACAGTTAGAGAGAATGGTTTAGGATTATGGGGGTCACAGTTCCAAAATAAATCAAGAACTTTAATGGGATTTCAAAAGTAAAGGAAGGGGCGAGTTCCTTGATAGGTGATAGGATCATGGGAGGTCCCTCAGATGCATCTAAAAAATGGCTGTAGAAGAAATGTAGGAACACAATAGGGCATGGGGGCTACCAATATGTAGTCCACAAAGCTACCAATATGTAACCCACAAGCCAAATGAAGTCCAACTGAACCTACAAAATGTAAACTAAATAATTAAGAGGAGAGACTTTTTTTCCCCTGAGGTACCACCAATCATAATGCTTGGCATATAATAAACATGCTAATTAAATGTGTCATATGACATCATAGCTTAGTTTTTAAAAATGTTATTTGAGATTTATGTTCGTTTTCTTGGAGAACCTATGTTCATAGCTATAAGAGACCTCAAAAGAAATCTAGTATTATGATCTCATATTATAAATAAGGAAACTGAGCCCCAGGGAAATTAAGTGCAATATACAGATATTTAATCTGTCTGACCATTTAGGATAACAGATATAGAATAAGAATGACTCTCAGAGGGCGATCTAAACCCTTTAGTTTACAAATAAGAAAACTGATGCCAAGGGAGGTAAAGTTCCATAGTTAAAAATTTAATCTCTCTTGTAAAAAAAGATCCCAAATGGGGCAGCTAGGTGGTGCAGTGGATAGAACACCAGCCCTGAAGTCAGGAGGACCTGAGTTCAAATCTGACCTCACACTTCCTAGCTGTGTGACCCTGGGGAAGTCACTTAACCCTCCTTGCCTAAGCAAAAAAAAAAAAAAAAAAAAAAAAAAGATCTCAGATCTAGAAATTGGCCCCAAACATCACCAAACATCAATAAGTATAATAAATGTCTATTTTTAGACAATTGTATATATACTTTGGGAGGGGGGGCAAAGAAAATATAGAATTCTCATATTTCCTCATTTGTAAAACGTATCAGTTATACTAGATTTTTTTTATGGTTCCTTCCAGCTCCCAATCTAGGCTCTAAGTTGCCAAAGGAGTAAAACAGACAATAACACTTTGCTGTTGTCTAGGATGTTACGGGAAGCCTACTGGTATGAGGTGAGATAGATTTGAAGAACAAACAGAGAAGAAAGTGAAGGCATTTAATTAGGAGAGTTATGTGAACAAAGGAATGGACACAATAATGATAAAACTCTTCTGGAGAGAGGCTGGTATGGTTGAATTTGTATTGGGGAGTCGCAAGAGGGAAGGTTAGAAAAGGCAGTTTGGGGCCAGATTGTAAAGGGCCATGAATGCCAGCCTACGTTAGGGGATATAGAGAAATTTAAGTCCAACAGAGGTATTATCTGGAGATAAAGGGATGGATCTTTTCAGATGAAAAAAAAATTGAAAAGGAGATGGAACGGGGAATCCAGCAGCCTAGGTTTGGTTGGCAATACTCATAATATAATCCTAGGTAAGTAATCATCTGCCATTATTGACCTCCATTTCTCCAGCTATATCACACCATGGATATATTTTCCTTTCTTTCATAGAAAGATAAAATTTGTACATAAAGCATTCTATACTTCTTCAATAAGCATTTAGCATCTTTTAGGTGACAGACACTGTGTTTGGCACACTGGGGAAACAAAAATGAAACCATTTCTCGGTTTAAGATTATATTCTATTTGGGGGAAGAAAGGGAAACCTATAAACCTAAAAATAAACGCAAAATATATAAAAAGTAAATGTATAATAGCGTCCAGGGTTGAGGAGGGGCACTAGCGCTGGAAGAAATTGGAATAAATCTCATGTAGGAGTTGACATTTGAACTAAACCTTAAATGGGAACCCAAATGAATAAATTATCCAATGGAAGCCAAAATTAAGTGACAACCCCTATGTGAAGACTTTATTGAATTTCCAGCTCCTTTGTGCCTTTCCCAAGTAAAAATAACCTCATTTTTTTCTTTATGTATGAATACATATGCATACACAAATATATATAATCACACACATAAATTTGTGTGTTATGTGTATGCATAAGCACACACACATATGTAACATATTTGCTTATAACAAGATTTCCCTCCTCACAAAACAATAGAAGTTCCATTTCCCCTGCCCTACTCATATAACTTCTTTAGGGATTTTCTTTTTTTACATCACTGTGATATCTGGAAATATCCCACCTCTCCTCAGTCCATTCTTCATTGACATGGGACTTCAGCTTTGTCTGTGTGTCTGCAATGCTTTGCACAACTCCTGGACTCCTGGCAGGGGTTTAACACATGCTTTCAGAGGAACAGGATTTTAAAGAGTTACCTCTTCATCCTTATTCTTTGGTAAACACTGTTGATCATTTATTTGAGTGTATCTTTGAGTCAAGGTCTACTCTACTAATGCTGATATCTGAATTCCTTCCAACTGGTTCAAAAATCTAATTCTACAAATTCAACAGAATCAAGAAATTGCAGAATAAGAAGAGATTTGGGAAAAAAAAAACAAAACAAAACATCAAGTCTGCTAATACTGGAAAAGGAATCTCCTCTATTAACGTACCTGACAACTGGTCTTTCTACTCAGCCTCAAATTGTAGATCTTCCCATCTCTCCAGAGGGTAGGAAGTGATTGTATCTCAAAGAGACCCATTTCATTTTTGGACAGCTCCCATTTATTACAAAATTTTCTTTGATATAAATTCTAAATCTATCTCATTCCACTAAATGATTTCTGATAATAATAATAATAGTTATTATTATTATTATTATTATGACAATATCACATTCATCAGCCGGCTCAAATGCCACCTTTTGGAAGTTGCCTTTCACAGCTGTTCACCCCCCCACTCCCACTGCTTGCATCCTTCTTCTGTCATTATCTCCCATTTATTCTGTATACTTTTTAATTTTTTTTATTATTGAAGCTTTTTAATTTACAATACCTACGGAAGCAGAGCCAAGATGGTGGAGTGCGGACACAACTCTCTGTGATCTCCTCTGACCTTCTCTCAAACCAACAGCAGATTAATCCTCTAAACTAATTTTGGAGTCAAAGCACCCCCAAATATTTGGAGTACAACACATTCCCAGAAGAAGTTACCTTGGAGGAGCTTTGTAGCAGGTTTGTTCAGTGGGGCAGGGGGATACTTTGCCAAGCTCAGATGTCAGCACAGACAGGGCAGGAAGCTGGGCTGGGACTCAGAGTGTGGCAGTTTCTAAAAACCTGGGAAGTTTCTGTGAGCCTCTTGGCCATTCTGCCCTGATTGCAAGCAAATGCTTTGGCAGATCTGCCTTTTATAAAAGATAGATTGTAAACTACTGAGAATGCCAGACCTAGCCCCAATTGCCCAGCACCTGCAGGCACTCGGCCAAACTGCCCCAGGGCAAATTAAAGCAGCTGTTGCTCCTTTGCTTTGAACAGACCTCAAGCTTAAAAAAAAGAATAAAAAACAACAACAACAACAAAAAAGAACTCACCACAGACAGCTTTTATGGAGAGGGAGAAGAACAGACCTCAGATCCTGAGGTTCATAAAAATAAAGCAACTCCAGAGGAAGCCACAAAGGGAGACATAAGCTGGTCCCTATTTCACAAGGCTTTCCTGGAAGATTGCATAAAGAATCTCAAAAGAGAGTTAGAAGAAAAATGGGGAAATGAAATGAGATCATTGCAAGAAGGATATAATACCCTACAAAAGAGATATGAAAAAGACAGAAATTCACTGGAAAACAAAATTGATGAAATGGAAAAAGTATGCAATGAACAAATTGGCTAATTACAAAAGGAGCTAAAAAAGGTAATTAAAGGAAATTATAAACTAAAAATTAGAACTGAATAAATGAAAGTGAAGGAATCAATAAGACTTTAAGAATCAAACAAAAATGAAAAAATAGAAGAAAATATGAAATATGTCCTCGGAAAAACAACTGATCTGGAAAATAGATCTAGGAGAGACAATCTAAGGATTATTGGACTTCCTGAAAGCCATGATGAAAAAAAGAACCTAGACACTATCTTATAGGAAATCATGAAACAAAACTGCCTTGATGTTTTAGAATCAAAAAGTAAAGTAGCCATTGAGAGAATTCACCAATCACCTCCTGAAAGAGACCCCAAAATTAAATCCCCAAGGGATATCATGGCTAAATTTCAGGACTATTGCACCAAGGAAAACATATTGCAAGCAGCTAGAAAGAAATAATTCAAATACCACGGAAAGATAATTAGAACCACCCAGGATCTATCAGCTTCCACCTTAAAGGATCAAAGGCCCTAGAATCAGATATTCCAAAAGGCAAAGGAACTTGGATTACAGCCAAGAATAAGCTATCCATTTAGAAGGAGCATTATCTTCCAGGGAAGAAGATGGACATTTAACGACATAGGTGAATTTCACCTATTTCTAATGAAAATACCAGATCTGAACAAAAACAAATTTGACCTTCAAACACAGTACTCAAGAGAAGCATAAAAGGTAAAAAGGAAAGAATTCTTGAGAACTATATCTCTATTATGGGTATACTTAGAGGATGGGGGTATAATTTGATTTTATTTTGATAATATGAAAAAGAAACTAGAGGTGGAAAAGGGATCATATTGGAAAAAGAGGAAAAAGGAGGTTAAATAAGGTGAAAATCTTATGAAGAGCCATTTGGTACTGGCTAAGAAATAGAGTAGTCAATCAGTGGAATAGGATAGAATCACAGGACAAAATAGACAATAACTATAGTAATCTAGTGTTTAACAACCCCAAAGACCCCAGCTTTTGGGATAAGAACTCACTATATGGCAAAAACTGCTGGGAAAATTGGAAACTAGTATGGAAGAAATTAGGGCTTGACCCATACCTAACACCACATACCAAGAGAAGATCTAAATGGGTTCATGATTCAGACACAAAGAATGATATTATAAGCAAATTAGAGGAACATAGGATAGTTTACCTCTCAGACCTGTGGAGATGGAATAAATTTATGTCCAAAGAAGAACTGGAACTCTTAATAGAACACCAGATAGATAATTTTGATTATATTAAGTTAAAAAAATTTTGTACAAACAAAACTAATGCAGACAAGATTAGGAGGGAAGCAACAAATTGGGAAATCATCTTTACATTTAAGGGTTCTGATAAAGGCCTCATTTCTAAAATATATAGAGAATTGTATCATATTTATAAGAATTCAAGCCATTCTCCAATAGATAAATGGTCAAAAGATATGAACAGACAATTTTCAGATGATGAAATTAAAACTATTTCTAGTCATATGGAAAGGTGCTCCAAATCGCTACTGGTCAGAGAAATGCAAATTAAGACAACTCTGAGGTACCACTAAACACCTGTCAGATTGGCTAAAATGACAGGAAAAGATAATGACAAATGTTGGAGGGAATGTGGGAAAATTGGAACACTGATACATTGTTGGTGGAACTGTGAACAGATCCAACCATTCTGGAGAGCAATTTGGAGCTATGCTCAAAAAGTTATCAAACTGTGCATACCCTTTGACCCAGCAGTGTTTCTATTGGGCTTACATCCCAAAGTGATCTTAAAGGAAAGGGACCCACATGTGCAAGAATGTTTGTGGCAGCCCTTTTTGTAGTGGCTAGAAACTGGAAACTGAATGGATGCCCATCAGATGGAGAGTGGCTGAATAAATTATGATATATGAATATTATGGAATATTATTGCTCTGTAAGAAACGACCAACAAAATAATTTCAGAGAGGCCTGGAGAGACCTACATAAACTGATGCTGAGTGAAATGAGCAGAACCAGGAGATCATTATATACAGCAACAACAATACTATATGATGATCAAATCTGATGGACATGGTTCTCTTCAACAATGAGATGTTTCAAACCAGTTCCAGTTGTTCAGTGATGAAGAAAGCCACATACACCCAGGGAGAGGCCTGTGGGATCTGAGTGTAAATAACAACATAGCATTTTTGCACTCTCTATTGATATTTGCTTGCATTTTGTTTTCCTTCTCAAGTATTTTTTGTAGATATGATTTTTCTTGTACAGATTTTCTTGTACTTGTATAAATATGTATACATATAAAAATTACAATACATATACATTTATTGTGTATGTATTATAGTATAGTAAGAATATAGTAAGAAAAAATAAAACTTGAGAAGGAAAACAAAATGAAAGCAAACATCAACAGAAAGCCTGAAAATGTTATGTTGTGTTCCACACTCAGATGCCACAGGCCTCTCTCTGGGTATAGATGGCTTTCTTCATCACTGAACAACTGGAACTGGTTTGAATCATCTCATTGTTGCAGAGAGCCACGTCCATCAGAATTGATCATCATATAGTCTTGTTGTTGCCATGTATAATGATCTCCTGGTTCTGCTCACTTCCCTGAGCATCAGTTCATACAAGTCTCTCCAGGTCTCTCTGAAATTGTTCTGCTGGTCGTTTCTTACAGAACAATAATATTCCATAACATTCATATACCATAGTTTATTCAGCCATTCTCCAATTGATGGGCATCCATTCAGTTTCCAGTTTCTAGCCACTACAAAAAGGGCTGCCACAAACATTTTTGCACATGTGGGTCTCTTTTTCTCCTTAAGATCTCTTTGGGATATAAGCCCAGTAGAGACACTGCTGGGTTATTCTTTATTCTTCTTATAGTACACAGTTGTATTGACATTTTCTTGTGTTAGAATATAAGCTCTTTAGGTCAGAAACTATATTTTTGGTTTTCTTCATATCTCTAGGGCTTAGCCCAATGTCTGGCACATAGGAAGCACTTAATAATGTTTTTGTTGACTAACAACTGGAGTGTTAAGAAACATATTTGGAAAGATAATGATTAGCTGGAATGAGCCAAGAAAAGGCTGACCAGGATAGCAAATCATCACATCAGACCCTCAGGCACCTTGCCTGACATGGCCACTGTATCAGGCAGCTATGCTTGGCTATCACCACTTTTCTTTGTTAGAAAGGAAGGTTTATTTTGAAAGCGGATAGAGAGAGGTGGGATATTCCCAGATATTACTATAATGTAGCTGACTCAATTGATAAAGCTTTGCACATAGAGTCAGGAGATCTTTCAATGCCAGTCTAAATTTGTTACCCTGATTAAGTCACACAGCCTCTTTCTGCCTCTGTTTCTTAATCTATAAAACTGGAATAATAACAATACTACTTCCCAGGGTTGGTTGTGAGGATCAAATTGTTTTGTAAATTGTGAAAGTGCTTTATAATTGCAAGCAATAATGGTGATGATGATGATGATATAATGATGATGATGATGATGGTGGTGATGGTAGTGGTAGGGTAGGTGATGATAATGGTTATAAAAATAATTCATGTTACCTTTGAGATCCGCCTTGAATGCCAAATGATTCTAAAGGTGATTTAATACCATAATAAGAGCTGAGGTAGCTACAATAGCCTAAGGTTTACATAGTACATTAATCATCATTACTCTCTTCTAGCAAGTAGTACAGGAATTATTGCACCCATTGTATAGATATGGCTATTGAAATCCAGCAATATTTATTTTCAATTTCCCATATATATTTGCTTGTATATAACACTTTGCATATTATTTCCCTTATTAAACTGTGAGTTCCTTGAGAGAAGGGACTGCTTTTATCATTTTGTCATATACCCAGTACTTAGGATAATGTTTGGCAAGTAGTAAGTGATTTTAAATGTTTTCACAATGGATTGACTGATAGCATGTGGAAGTAACTTGCTCACTGTTACACAGGAAACATCAGAGCTGGGGCTAGAACCCAACAAAACCACTAATTCTAAGCCTGGCAGTGCCAGAATGCCTTTGCTAGCTTTGCCAAAAATCCTACCCCTATCAGAGAGGATGGCATTGCTCTCTCCATACCTATAAAGTGACTTTTCATTTCCTTAAACCCAATCCATTCTTTGAAATAATAGCATTCCCACCAGCCCTGAAGTCAGGAGGATCTGAGTTCAAATCTGATCTCAGTCACTTAACATTTCCTAGCCATGTGATCCTGAACAAGTCACTTAACAACCAACAACAACAAAAACAAAAACCAAAACCAAAACCAAACAAAAACCAAACCAAACAAAAACCCAGCATTCCCTTAATAAATCTACTAGCATGGAACTTCTTTACATATTGAACTGATAGATCAAACATTCAGAAAGCATGTATTAACTTCCTACTATATGTCACGTTCTTGTTGTGTACTAGAGAAAGAATTGGATTGAAAATCAGAAAGAAGTGGGTTGATGTCTCATCTCTGGTATAGCTTGGCTCTGCCCCCACTCCCCAGCAACTGACCTTTCAATGTGCCAGACAACTCTCAAAGACTTAACAAAGAGAGAAGATTTCTTCATTGAACATTCCCTTTACCTATAAAACTGAAGATCTGCTGCTCAAAATAATGTGAACTATATTGTCCTAAGCACTGAGACCAAAAAATAATACTTAAACACCTTTTGCATCTAAGATGCTTCCACCCTATAAGAAAGCAGAAAAGTATGAGGATGAACAAAAGGTTTTCCAGACCTCAGATCTTTGTCCCTCATCCCCTCCAAATAACTTGAAAAGTTGGGGACTTTGTTGTTTTTTTCAACACAGCAGAAGATCTTTGAGGCAAACAGACATCCAAAAAAGTTGAAGCTTTTCTCCTCTCCCCACCACTGTGATTCCACCCTCAAACCAATCCGAGAATTCTTCCAATGATATTTTCCCCTGAACTATAAGCGCAGAGCTGCTAATGCTTTTTTTTTTTTTTTTTGCTCTTGAACCAGGGCATGGAAATCTGGTACCTCACCTCCATAGTCTGTTTCCTGCCAATCCATTCTATAAAATGCTGCTGCCAGATTAATCTCCTTTCTACACACATCTTGGAAGGAGAGAGGTATCCACTGCTCTGAGCTTGTCACTCAACCATATCATCCCCTCTCTCCACTCGATACTGATTACAGAATCTAATCCAGACTCAGTCTGACATGGGATGTCCATTATTATGGGGAAGGGAAAGAGGGACAGATTTAGCTTTACAGTGAGGGAAAAATACTCTATCCATTGTTCAGTTATTTAACTAGTGTGCAACTATCCATGACCCCATTTGGCGTTTTCTAGGCAGAGATAAAAGAGTGGTTTGCCATTTCCTTCTCCAGCTTATTTGACAGATGAGGAAACTGAGGCAGACAGATTAAAATATGACCAAGCTCACACAGACTAAGACTCTAGATCAGGAGCTCTATGCATTGAGGTTGCACCTAGATGGCCCAGCCATGACATTCTAAACATTACAGCTGTCCAAAGCTGACAGACAACTTCAGAACCTCAATGAAGGTCTTTAGTCAAAAGTGAATGACAAACCTCAGAGATGACATTGAGATGATTAGGATCATAGAGCAAGGGCTGGAAGTGACCCTAGAGTACCTTAGTCTAGTCCCTTCGTTTTACATATGAGAAAAAAAAGATATCAAGGGAGTTTGGGCAATTTACCCATGGTTACATGGCCAGTAATCATCAGAAGAAGGGGAATTTAAATCCAGGTCATGCTGCCTCCAAGTCCGGCACACCATCCACCAGGATCATCTCTCCCATCACTCTGGGTCAGATTTGGTATTGGACTAAATTACCACTGAGACCCCTATCAGATGAGGGGTCTCAGTACCCTTAAAGCTTTGTTCTGTAAGACCTGTTCCCTAATTCCCATGTGAACAAGACAAAATGAGACTAAATTCCCTGGACAAATCCCTAATTTTCCTACCTCTACATCTTTGCTCAGATTTTGTGTGAAAAGTCCTCCCTTCTTAAAAATCAACTCAACATGTTGGTACCCCTAGCACCCTTCTAATTTTCAAAAAATCTTTCTTCTTAAAAGGGGTCATCGATTAGTGGGTGAAAAGTCTACAGATATCTTTAAACCCAATTCTCTTAGGAAAGAGAGGCACAAGGAAAGGAAAATTACTTGCCCAAGATCACACAAGTAGTATCCTAGATCTAGAACAAAAAGAGATCTTAGAGGCTTCCCAATCTAACAGACTCATTTTTAGGATATTTACTTGGAAGTCTAGGAAGGAAAAATCACTTCCACACACAAGGATAGAATCTGATAATCATAGAACCTTCTATCTAGAACTGAAAGGGAGTTTAGAGGTCATGCAATCCAACTCCTTTATTTTACTGATGAGGAAATTGAAGCCCCAAAGGTAAGATGGCTTACTCAGTATCACATATAGAATAAGCATCAGAGAACTCAGATCCTCTGATCCCACAGTATTCCCATTGCACCCTTCTATCTCCCTTCCATTGCTGAAATCCTTGCTCTTATTGGGTAAATAAAATACATCTTGTCCAATGGTACAGCCTCTCATATCTAAAGTATATTTGACCCCCTAAGTTGTTTTTCTCCTCTAAATTAATTTGATGATTAAATTCAACAAACATTTATTAATTATCCACTATAAGTGATGTACTTTTATAAGAAATGACATCTGACCTGTGCTGAGGAAGGCCCTTTCATTTCATTATCATGCTCTCTTTTTCCTTTGTATGTATTTTCTCTCCTCCCTTCCTAATCCCACTCATCTCTTGCTGAAGGATACAATGAACCTAGAGAGCCACTGTCTACCTAAATAGCATTTGGTGGATAGAGAACAGTGTCCTTTTTAATTATTCAAGAATGAACTGATCTGTAATTATATATGCAAATTTTGGCAAGATTTTTAGAGAAAAAATAATCACAAAAAAACATTATTTTTTAGGGTTTGACTAGACTAGATATTTCATATGTATAGGCTATGGTCCAGTTAATATATCTATTTGCTAAACAAGCATTTATAACGTACCTACTGTGTGCAGAACATTGTATTAGACAATGAGGATAAAAAGACAAAATTTAAATGGCCCCTGACCTCAAGGAGCTTATTGAAAGGGAGCAACAGACAGACATAAAATCAGTTGGAAAATGCATACAAAGAAAATACAACTTCAGGGATGAGCTCATGAGCAAGTGGATTCATCTTCCTTTGTTAGGTGGTGATTGAGCTAAGCTTTGAAAGACACTACAGGTTGCAAGGGTGGGAGGGGAGGATGGCATTAGTTTCAGGCAGAGAGATGGAAGAATGTTGCCCAGAGAACACCAAAGGAGCCAGTTTAGCTAAATCAAAGGAGGAGAGTAATAGGAGACAAGCAAAGACACTAGGGGGCTGGAGGCAAACTGGGAAATGCTTTAAAAGCCAAGGGAATTTATCCTTTCCTCTAGGGTCAAGGATAAGCAGCTGGAGCTACTTCAGCAGGGAGACACCAGTTTCTAACTGGACTTTAGGAATAGCCATTTGACAGTTATATGGTGAATAGATTGGGAGAAAAGAAATTAGTATACGGCTTCTCAATCTAAGATACATGAACTCAGGGATAGATTTCAGGGGCTTCATGAACTTGAATGGGGAAAATTATATATCTTAATTGTCATTATAATTGGTTTTCCTTTTATTCCTAGGTACTTTAGATATTTTAAAACATTATTCTGAGAAAGAGTCCATTTTGTTCAGCCTTTTGAATCCTTTCTGACTCTTGGTGACCCCATTTAGGGTTTTCTTGGCAAAGACACTGAAGTGCTTTGCCATTTCCTTCTCCAGCTCATTTTACAGAGGAGGAGATCAGAGGCAAATGGGGTCAAGTAACTTGTGTCTGAGACTCAATTGGAACTCAGGGAGATGAATCTTCCTGACTCCAGGCTTGGTACTCTTATGCTCTATAGCATTATGTAGTTGCCCATAAATTCATAGGTTTTATAAAATTACCAAAGTAATGGCACACACCCTTAAGTTTAGAACTACTGAACTGGTAGCAGTGAGACTAATTAGAAGAACTTTGAATTTGTCTAGATTAGTGTGATGAACACTAAACAAATGTATCTTTCAAGAAGATGCTAGATTTGTCATCAGAAGATATGGGTTCAAGGTAAGACTCTTACACTTACTGAATAGGTAACCTAAGTGAAATCACTTAACACTTAAACCTCATGTATGGGAGAAGGAGAATGAACCTCCAGGAGCCTGATTCTATATGAGAATCTATCAGAAATTAGGGCCTAATATTACTTTGAACTCCATTCCTTTTGAGATCCCCTATATAAGTTAACAACTTTGCTACTTAAAAGGAAGTTAGTGTTAATGGATTTGATGGTAAAGAATTGCTTTGTGTTTGGAAGTGGTTTAATTCCTTTTGAGAAATACATGTCTAATAGGTAATAGAGTTTTTTGTCCTAGAGAATTAATGCCATTTTCCACTAATTCAATCTCTCCTGTTTCCTTGGATCAGAGAATCAACAGCAGAATGCAAATAAAGTCTCTCTCTCTCTCTCTCTCTCTCTCTCTCTCTCTCTCTCTCTCTCTCTCTCTCTCTCTCTCTCTCTCGCGCGCTCTCTCTCTCTCTCTCTCTCTCTCTCTCTCTCTCTCTCTCTCTCTCTCTCTCTCTCTCTCTCTTCTCTTCTCTTCTCTTCTCTTCTCTTCTCTTCTCTTTTAATAAAAAAAGACATGAACAGTGTCTGCATAGCCCTAGAACTGGAAAAGGCCAATATGACAGCCAAAGGAGGGTTAATGGCATCCTACAAGGAGTTCTGAACGAAGGGGGCCTTAGAAGAGATAGAGGGGGGTGTGGGTTTTGTGAGAATCTTCATTTCAAAAGCAAACTAATCAGGACCTGCAGAGCCTCACAGTCTAGAAAGCCAGCAGGACTCAACAGGACTTCAGGTGCCATGCTGGGTAGAGAACAATCTTCAGGAAATAGGTACAATGCTTGCTAGCCCACCAGCTACGTTTCCAGGAGTGGGACTAGAATCATTAATTTCATTCAAATCCTTCCTCAGAAAGTTATTGGATATATTGGCCAAGCTACTTAACCTCTCTTAGTCTCAGTTTCCTAATCTGTAAAATGGGAGTGAGAATAGTACCTGATTCAGAAGGCTGTAAAAATCAAAAGAGGTAATGCAAAAAAATGCTCTGCAAATCTTGATATGCTATCTAGATGCTAGCTATCATTGCCCTGTTTTATTAGCTATTAATTTAATTCTGCAAGCACTTAGCCCCATTGGGCATTTATAGATGAAGAAAACAGAACCTAATCCCTGCCCTCAGAGGACTTAAACAAATAAAACAAATATTTATGGAAAAGGACAGGCAGAAAGTTAAGGTATTAGGATTGACCCTAAGCCCAAATGGAAGTGGGAAGTTTGTCCTTACCCACAATCTCTGGCTGGAGGTGTCAAGAACATGGGATCAGAATAAGGTAAACTAAATTCCAATCCTATCATGTATTACCAGTATAAACTGTAGCAGATCTCTTGTCCTCTCTGAGCTGAAGTTTCTTCATGGGTAAAATAATACAAAGATGGATTCAAAAGTCCTTTCTACTTCTGCCTCTATAATCGTTATGGACTTGAACCTCAATTTCTACATCTGAGAAATAAGTGAATTATGAGATAGTCTGTAAGGTCCTTTCCAGAAACCAATAAATTCAGCAGTCATCTTTTGATCTTCAGTATACTCTTTAGACAGAAATGGACAGAAAGTGATAGATGGGTCAAATTCAGAAAGGAAGAAGAGCAGAAGGAAAAAAAAAACTTTGTTTTGAGTGAGGAACATGTAGAGAGAATGATGGCAGAGAATAATACTCTGGAACAGAGGACTCCCATAAGAGAGTGGTGAGAGGCTACCTGAGGGGATTACAATCAAACATAGTTCAAACTTATCCAATAGCAATGAGAACACTGTGCCATGCAGTGAGAAGAGCATTGCCTCTGGTCCAAAATTCAAGTTCTGACTGATGTTTACTACCTGTGTGGCAATGGGCTAGTCCCTTAATCAATCCCTTTGTGTTTTCTTTTCCTCAACAATAAAATTATGGAAATAGTCTCAATCAACATAGGACCAAAGATTCAAAGCTAGAAGGTATCTCAAAGGCCTTTTAGTCAATTTTACTTGTGTTACAGAAGAGGAAACTGAGGTTTAAATGATTGAGGTGAGTTGATCAAGATTGTGCCAGAAAGTGCCAGAGGCGATCTCAATGGCACCTTCCAGCTCAAAATCTAAAAGCTTAATGGACTCCAAATTTGGAAATAACATATGAAATTCAGACTTGTGTTGTACAAGGGGGACATTTTTAACTGGAAAGTACAAACCCTAACCAGATAGTAGATGTCTGCATGATCTGTCTAGAAGGCACCTGTTTTTGAAACTTTCTCAGCCTTCTTCTTTGGTCTAATCCTTTCTCCATCTCCACTCCTACCTGCCCTAAATCTAGAGCACACAGTTGGGCTAATCATAGTAATGATGGGAAAAGTGTAAAAAAATGTGTGGGCCTTTTTTGGAGACTAAAGAGAATTTCATATGGCAAAAACCTTTAGCTTCCCTCTAATTTGGTTTCCTTACGTTGCCTAAGCACTAAGTCAACAATAAACACTGATTAAGTACCTACTATGTGCTAGAAATCCTATTAAGCTAAGAGGATACAAATGAAGGCAAAAAAAATAGCCCCTGAGCTCAAAAAACTCACAGTCTAATGGACTGTGAAGTAAGTCAATAAAATGCACCAGCTTTCAAGTTAGGGTTGTATGAAAGAAAATGCCCTTTTTCTCTCTCTCCTCCCAGGGGTCTTTAATTATCGCCCTCAGGATGCCAAGAGTGATGAGGACTGGAGGCATCTTCCATTGGAAGGAATCTGCAGAGGAGGATTATTCAACATTCCTGTCACTCACCTTAGCAGCAGCTAGCAAAGTTTCTTGGGGAGGGAGGAGGAGGCGGGAGAGAAGGTAGTCTGGGGGTCAGGGAGAGAGCAGAAAAATTAAAGCTCATTGCTGGGCTTGATGAAGATTAATATTTCCTCTCTAATGAGCTGAGGATGCTTATTTTTTGCTATTAATACCAAACCACTGAGGGGCAAAGACGGGAAACTTGAAGGGAACATGGAGGGGGGAAGATTTGAGTTTTTCTTAATGTATGAAAAACTATGGGGAAAGAAATGCCTCCAGAAAGTGTGGACATATTCCATGCTGCCCAATTATTGAGCTGAAAGCAGGAGTGAAAATTAAAACAGAAAATGTACTAATTTGGAATGAGGAGACACCAGCAAATGAATTCACCATAGTTTTAGTAAACTTACTGGGCTGGAATAGATGACCTTATACTTATTTACACACACACACACACACACACACACACACACACACACACACACACA
>JAJPUD010001039.1:367678-400269 GCA_023553655.1 Myrmecobius fasciatus | reverse complement strand
AGAAGGAAGGAAAGAAGAAAGGAAGGAAGGGAGGGAGGAAGGAAAAAGAAAAGGAAGGAAGGAAGGGAGGAAGGAAAGAAGAAAGGATGGAAAGGAGGAAGGGAGGGAGGGAGGAAGAAAGGGAAGAAGGAAGGGAGGAAAAGAGAGAAGGAAAGAGAGCAGGAATGCAAGTGCAAGTGCACATAAATTTATAATCCTGCCTTCAAGTAATTTATATTCTAAAGGGAAAAAGTAAAGGGAAATGGGAAAAAAGTATGCACATTGGAATGTCCCAATTAGATGAGGCAAAAAGTCTGAGGGGGACAGTGTTGCTAGGAGTATAGTAGTTTTCCAAAGAGTAGAGATATTGGGTGAAGACACAAGTTGGAAAGGACTTCAGTGATTGTCTCAATAAACCATCTCAGTTTAGGAAAATGAATGAGAGTTAAGTGACTTGCCTAATATCACAGAGGTAAGAGTAAAAGGAAAGATTTATTTTTATTTTTAATTTCTTGGATTTTTTTTAAGAGATGAGATTTAAATCAGGTCTTCTGATCCAAACCATCTATTCTTATTCCCTAACTTTAAAGATAAGAAGGAGACCAAGGTATTAAGAAAAGGAACCTGCCTAAGATAAGAGTAAATTCAAGTCCTCTGCCTTAAAACCACTATCTTTTCCTCTCTAACATGCTAATTGTCATGTTAATTGAATCTCCGTCTCCATGAGATACAATTCAATACCACTGGAAGGTATTGAATTGTATCTCATGGAGATGGAGATTCATCCACTGGAAGGATGAGATCACAGATTTCTAATCAGAAGGGATACTGAAGTCATTTTACTTTATTGGTCAGGAACCTGGGCCTTAGGAAGGTGATTCTCTCCAAGGGCAATGCTCTATTCACTTTGTAAGGTATCATAGAACTCAGTGAAATGGTTAAATAAAATCAATAAATATATTTAATTTTTAAAATCTTGTATTTTTTTTCAACTCCATAAAAGGAAAAGATGGATAAAGAATTGGAAAGGGCTTTCCCCAAAAGCCCTTAGCAGTTACTAAAAATGAAAAGGTAAACTTTGCTCCATATCAGATTTCCCCTGCTCTAGTGTTAGAAGGCTCTTTTCATCACATAAAAAGTTAATTTGCCACTGGATGTGTTTCAATTATTTTAGATATCTGGCCAATAGGTCTTCTCAAAGAATTTGTCACCTTCTCAGTCTTACCCTTTTCTACATCTTAAACAAATACCGTGCTATCAATCTTTGATTATAAACTGCCTGTGATTTTCTTGACTTCAGACTAGAAGAAAAATTGGGAAAGAAGTTCAGAGCACACAATATCCACGCAGCAGAAATAACTCACATGAACTCTCTTGGTAAATGATCAAATTCAAGGTATAAATATTCTTTCTAAAGCTTATAGATTTAAAAGATTTACAAAATTTTACCACTAAGAACTAGTGGTATCTGATTAAGCAGGCTGTCTTCCAAAGCAATCCCAATTAGGATCATAGGATTTTGATGTTTCTTAGTCCCAAGTCCATAAACTCATTTAATAGAGTAGAAAACAAGTTCCAGAGGCTCTATATTATTTACTGTATCAAATATAAAACCCTTGGAGTTTTCAAGCTCTTTGCAGCCTGGTCCCTTCCTATCTTTCCAGTCTCATAACCTATTGCTACTTTCTATACTCTTTAATGATCCAGCAACAGCGATCTTCCAGTTGAATGTCCAACATGGAATTTCTCTCTTAATTGTGTGTCTGGGACCCCTTTGGCTGGGATACCCTGCCTCCTCTACTCTACTGATTGACTTCCCAAACTTTCTTTAAGACACAGCTCAAATTCCACTTGGGTGTACAAAGCTGTTTACATCATGTTTTGTCCTTTGGAGAGTTCCATGAACACAAGGATTTTGTTTTTGTCTTTTTTTGTTTGTTTGTTTTCCTGCACTTCATACAGTACCTAACAGATATTAGGTACTTAGCAGATACTTGTCCCCTGGCTTTCCCCATGTCATACAGGGAGTAGATAACAGAGCTGGAAATCATGAGTTTTCACTCCTGAAGTTGCTGCTGTCACCTTTGTTCCCCAGTATATAAAACTGTCCTGAATGACAAAAGATGGGTGGCAGCTAGTTGATTGACTGTATTTGCTGCCTTTACATCAAGATTCTTCTGGCCTTGTGGTCTCCCAGTAAGAACTATGGGAAGAAGGGAAAAGACAGATAGGGTTGTGAGATGGTAGTTTTTCAACACCACCATTTTATCTTTCCCACTTGTCCTCTGTATATTCATTTTTAAATTTATTTTTTTCTTTTTCTACAAAATTTTAAATACATGGAGCCATAAGTTATTCTACCATGAGAAGCAAACTAATTTTTGGCTATACAAACTAATTAGTGAAAGTGGAAAAAAAAATCTACTTTCCATTTTAGTTCATAGCCAAAATCCTGGAGCTTATAATATCCTTTCTGAGAGACACAGTCAGGTCTTTGGAAAGGAGACAAAGTATGCTTTGCCGTTATTAAAAACAGTCCTATATCCTGATGTCAAGTAACGGTTAACATTGCTGGCAAAAGATATCCAGAGAGCAGCAGCATGCCTTCATTGCTTGGAAGTTTTGAGACCTTTTATTTGGGGGGAAAGAGGAAGGGATTGAAAGAATGGACATAGAGGAGGGGAAAGGGAGGCTTAGTGACCCACTGGAATGACTACTGGAACTTGAATCTCCACTCTGCAATCTGCTGTCTTCATAACCTTAGGCAAACCTTTAACTCCTCTGGGACTCGGTTTCCTCATCTGTGAAGAGGGTAGAGGGAGTAAATTAGATGATTTCTGAGGTTCTTTATAACTCTAAATGCACAATCTTACAAACAGTAGATGCTTGGGCAAAGGAGGAAGACCAGTCTCTATTCATGATGTGGACATATAAAATAACTGCATAATTTTAAAGAATCCTTTTTCTTTCCAAATCAAAGACAAGGTCTATGTTAGAGAATATAGAATTGGAAGGAACCTCATGAAATGGTGTATCGGAACAAAGGATGGGAGAGCTGGAAGGAAACTTGGAACAGAAAATGTCAAAGTGAGGAGAAATCTTAGAATAGTGTACAAGAGGTGCAAAGCTCCTTAGGATATAAAATAGAGTCAGAGCTGAGAGGAAAGGAAATGTCAGGGCTAGGGGAGACCTGAGAACAGAAAATGTCTGAAGTGGAGAGGGGCCTTAGAAAGAGAATGTCAGAGCTGAGAAGTACTTCAGAAGATGGAGTGTGAGATTTGGGAAAGACCTTAGAATGTAGAATATCAGAGAGAGAACAGAGCGTAGAGATTGCCTTTTTCAGTTTCTGTCATTTTATAAAGGAGACAGAAACTGATTTTTCCCAAGGTCACAGGGGTCTAAAGATAAATGTTAGAATTCAAAGCCTGACTTCCCACTCCAAAGTCAGGCTCTTTCCACTCCACTGACTCAAATTGATAGACATTTACCAGGAGCCCACAATGAACAGGCACTGTGATATGTGCAAAGAGAAAAAAAGTAGAAAGTTTCTATCACCATTTTGGACAACATCCTCTTCCATGTATTGACCCTCTATTGGAACAGAGCAACTAATCACTGCTCTCCCCAGTCCCCTACCCAATCTATCCACTGGCTCCATCCAGAATACAGCTCATTATATCATGATTTGAGATCGACTAGGATGACAAAACCACTCAGTGGTACACTGAATTGAGGATCAGAGGAACTGGGTTCAAATCTCCTATTCTGCTCTTTTCTAGGGCCAATCTCAAATCTCTGGGATGTCATTAGCTCCTGTGCCAAATGAAAGAGTCACATTAGGTCAGTGGTTCTTAACATCTCTATGTATGTCCTGGATATCTTTTAACATTCTGGGGAAATCTATCCATCCTTTCTCAGAATGTTTACTTCTTTTAAATCATTTTAAAACATATTTTAAGTAATAATAATTTAATGTTCTTAAATAATTAAGAAAATGCTAAAGATCAGTTAGAAGCTAATGAAATTAAAGATGGTGATTTCCCCCCATCAACCTTCCAAAGCCCCTTAAATTGATCCACAGATCCCGGGTTAAAAATTCCTGGATGAATAATCATCTCTAAGGTCCTTCTGAACACTCTGGCCCATTCTCTACCTTGGGCCCATGGTTGTTTGAAGACAGATTGCAGTTGATAAGACTATAGGCAGCTACGGCAACTGCAGGAATGACAAATGTTCCTGCAAACTTAAATCAGTTCAGAAATTAATATCCTGGGCCTGTTCATGACACCAGTTTTAAACGTTCAGACTCTGCCTCATCGGAAGGAATTTGGTTTTCAAATAAAGCAGACATTTCTCACCCGGGCTTGGCCACGTGACAGCACGGCTGACTCCAAACAGAGCCGGGTATGAATTATCTGAGGGCAAAGTGTGTGAACAATTTTCTGAATGGCTGAAAAGACCCTTTTTTTACACACCAATAATTCAATAACAGCTGAACACATATTCCTGAAGGACTTACACACACACACACACACACACACACACACACACACACACACACACTCCACTATCCCACAAATCCACATTCACCTCTAAGTGAAGGCAATAAGAATGTCCGAAAAGTGATTCTAGGAACACAGTAACAGATGGGATAGAAATACAAATGGAAATAAATTTACATCTCATTTGTTATGAGCTATAAGAGGCAGCAGGGCATGGTGGAGAGAATACTGAACTTGGAAGTCAGGAATATTTGGTTTTAAATGCTACTGCTGACCCAAACCAGCTACCTAATTATGAGCAAGCCAAACAGTGCTCTAAGATGGGGGTTCTAAACCTGTGTGTGTGTGTGTGTGTGTGTGTGTGTGTGTGTGTGTGTGTGTGTGTGAGAGAGAGAGAGAGAGACAGAGACAGAGAGAGAGACAGAGATGGAGAGAAAAATAGAGAGATGAAGAGAGAGACAGAGAGGAAAGATACAGAGAGAGACATGCACACAGAAAGAGAAACAGACAGAGATGGAGAGAGAAAGAGAGAGAGAGACAGAGACAAAGAGAAACAGAGACAGAGATACAGACAGAAGCAGAGAGAGACAGAGACAGAGAGGAAAGATACAGAGAGAGAGAGAGACAGACAGAAAGACAGAGACAGAGAGGAAAGATACAGAGACAGACAAACAGAGAGAGATAGAGAGAGAAATATATAGAGAGAGATGAAGTCAGAGACATGAGGAGAGGCAGAGATGAAAGATACAGAAAGACATATACAAAAAGAAAGCCAGAGATACAGAGATAGAGAGAGAGTCATAGAAAGACAGAGAGAGAGACAGATAGAGACACAGAGAAAGACAGAGAGAAAGAGATACACACACACACACACACACACACACACACACAGAGGGAGGGAGGAAAAGGAAAAGAGGGGGAGGGAAAAAGTAATTTTAAGGTTTGTAAAGCACTTTACAAATATGATCTCATTTGACCCTCACAGCATCTGTGGGAAACAGGTGCCATTGTTGTTTCCACTTTTGCAGATGCAGAAGCTGAGGCAGAAATAAAGTATTTTATGCACTGTGCTGCCAACTCACAACTCCCCTAGGAGATGGGTGGTATCATTACCTCCCTTTTACAAATTTGGAAAATGAGACTGAGAGGCAATGGGACTGGTCCAGGGTCACACGGTGAACGGATTTCTCTGGTAGTCAGAAGAAACACTAACTCCCTTCCCTTTGATTATAAGATGACACTCACTTCACTTTTCTGTTCTCTAGCAACCTCAAAGCATCACAGATCTATAATTCAAAAGAACCTCAGAGGCCATATAATCTAATATTTTCATTTTACAAATGAGAAACCTGAGAGAGAGATAAAGTTAGATGAAGTCACTTGCTCAAGACCACTTAGTTATCAAACATCAAAGAGAGTGCTCAGACTCCAGAGCATTCCACTCCTCTCATGTGAAAATGGATTCATTCTACAAATGGACTCCCGACTGCTTGGAATCCCTGATCTATACAAACTGTCCATGATTCCTAGAATGGAGCTCTTTCCCCATTTCTAGCTCTGAGAGCCCCCCAGTTTCAATCAAGGCTCAGCTCAACTCAATTCCATGGCTACACTACTCCCAAGTCCCCAAATCTTAGCATCCTTTCCCCCAAATCATTTTGTATTTACTGTGTAGGTATTGCTCATGTTGGTTCTTGCCCTAATAGAATGGAAGCTCTCTCAGGGCAGGGGAGGAGTTGTTGTCTCTATATTAGCAGTGACCAGCACAAATAGGCCCCTCATGAATGTCTGTGGGTTGAAGGAATCTCAGAATTGGAAGGGATTTCAGAATTTAGGAAATCAAGTTCCAACCAGTCTAGGAGGGACCTCCATAACCTGCCAGCAAATATAAGAGAAATTAACACCATTTGGGACTCCATTATTCCAGCAATGGAGAATTCACTACCTCCTAAAATAATTAGTTCTGTCATTGGATGGTTCAAACTTTTCCCTGCTTATTCTTATCTGAAAATTACCCTCTATCTTATTTTTGAATAGGACCAATGACATCAGAAGGTGCTAAGATGGATTTAAATGAGACAGAAACAAAAGTCGGAATGATTAGTGATGACCTAGGATGCAGTGGATGACCTTGACAGCTTCCTTGCCTGACCTAGCTCTGAGCACCCCATAAAGTCAGCTTTAACAGCTTTCATGGCCCTGGGAACTAACTGTTCTCCTCCACTCTTTGCACTGAGGGAAGTCTTCACATGCTTGGTAGACATTTCCATAATTCACTGATGGGTTGAAGCCTGCTGGTTACCCTCAAACGGCTGAGAGGGTATGAGGGGGTGACCACTGCACATCCCACAGTCTGTAGTTCCTTAGAGTTTCTAGCCAATCGTCTGAGATTCTAAATTCTGGGTATCAAAAAGAACAGATCTAGTCCTTACCATGTCTAGAACCAGGCATTTCCCTTACTTTCTAGCCCCTAACACTATCCTCCTTTCCCTTTTAGGTCTCCTCTGTATTTCCAATTTCCCAAGGTAGAATATCAGCTCCTTGAGGGTAGGAATGGTTTTGCTTGCTTGTATTATTAAATCTTCTAGACTTATTTCATTGTCTAACACAAAGTAAGTACTTAATAAATTCTCTCTCTCTCTCTCTCTTTTTCTCCACCCCCTCCCCCAATCCTTCTTTCATATGGCAACCTACCAGGAATTTCAAAAACTTCATTCTACCCCCCACAAGTATTCTCTTCTCTAGGATAATTTATTCCATTTTACTCCTAAAGAATAATAGATGAGGAGCAGCTAGGTGGTACAGTGCATAGAGTATCAGCCCTGAAGTCAGGAGGACCTGAGTTCAAACCTGGTTAATATTTCCTAGCTGTGTGACCCTGGGTAAGTCACTTAACCCCAATTGCCCCAGGGAAAAAAAGAATAGACCTCCTAGATCCTTACCGACTTTCAGGCCTTCATTTGTGTGCATTTTCCCCTCTGAAGTGGGTCTCAACTCTGCTTTCTGGGAAAACCAGTGAAATTAAACACACTTGTAAAAAAATGCCCCCACACTCTACATATTCAATCTCTCTTGATGTAGGCAGATTCTTTGCTTCTCATTTATGGCTTCACCTGCCTTGAAATGGAAAATTCGAGGGTGTCAATAAATGGATTGCGAAGTTGTTATGTTTAACTACAGAACCGGCAATGTCTCCATGGGCCTTTTTGGAAATGCAGTGAGTTTGGCAGCACTAGTCAGGGGACCTGCCTCTTCCAATAAACACACAGATTTGCTGCTGAGCCCCATCACCAGAAGAGGGAGGCAGCATGGCTTATTTTATGGGTTGATACCCTTTCCCTATATCATGGATCTCTCTTTATCCCTTTGGTTCCCCACCCCCCCTTAAAATTCTATTTTTATTAGTATGAAACAAAAGATGTAAAATCAGCAGCTCCCCCAAAATCCCATGCCATTTTTTTTCCTATTCAAATTCTCAGAACCCATGAAATCTATCCATGAAGCCCTTTAGAGTTCACACACCTCAGGTTATGAATCCCTGGTATAATGGGAGAAAAATAAATGTTGAGCAGTTGGATTCAAATGTCGGCTCTATCCCTGACTAGCTGTGTGATCTGGGGCAAATCATTTAACTTCTCTGGGTCTCACATTATTCATCTGAAAAATGATGGTGTAGGACTCAATAAGTAACCTCTCCCCCTGCCCATTCACCTCTACAAATATATCATCCATTGATTTATAAGGACAGAGTCTTGGGCCTAGAGTCAGGGAGATTTGGATTCAAATTTGGCTTCAGATGCTTACTAGCTGTGTGACTCTGAGCAAGTCACTTAACCCCATCTATATTAGTTCCTCATTTATAAAATTAATTATAAAATTAAAATTAGATCTAATTAAATCTAAATAAAATAAATAAATAATATTTATAAAATTAGGATACATCGGAGAAGGTCACTCCAGAGGTTTCTTTGCTAAGAAAACCCTATGGGATCATATAAAATTGGACATGACTAGATGACTAAGCAACACTAGAATAATTTATAATCCTAATGAGCCTCCCAGTAGGGAGTTATTCTCTCAGGCCCAATTGCTTAGCCTGGAGGTCAGTGAGCAATAGAGAGATCTTTCCCCCCAGCATGGAGGAAAATAGCTAAGCTGTGGAAGGGACAGACTGATCCCTTGAAAATCATCCTCTGTTTGGCTGCCCAAGATCAGGGAAGGTTGTCCTGGCAAGCAATTGTGACTTTGGAAGATTGGAGAGAGATTATAGATTGTCTTTGATGGAAGGCCAAGACATTGACATTTGATCCTAGAGGGAATAGTGAGCCAACAAGGGCTTTGCAGGAAGGGAGTAACCTAATCAGATGCAGAACATTAGGAGAATTATTGGGCAGCTGTGGAAGGAGAGACTGGAAAAAGATAATGGAGAAGATAGCAGAGGTGGAAAAATCCATGAGGAGGTCTGCCATGAGTGGTCAGTTCACACACACCCATAAACACATACACATGACCTCAATAAAGAAGCTTCCTTACTGATTTCCGTACTTCTATTTTCTCCTTTAATCATATATACATATAAATATATATGACATACACAGAGATATCCATGCATGTGAACATGTACATCACAATATGCACTGTATAACCCACACGTGTATATTATGTGCCTATGTATGGTGTGTTTACATATACACCCATAAATATATATGTGCATTAAACATATGTTTAGATAATATACCAGCAACAAAATAATGATAACAAAATTTACATTGCCCTTTAGAAAAACACTCATTTTCTGTTTGGTCTGTTTCTCTCTCTCTGTTTTTGTCTCTGTATGTGTCTGTTTCTGTCCCTCTTTCTGTCTCTTTCTTTCTCTCTATCTCTTTCTGTATCTCTATCTCTCTACCTCTCTGTCTCTGCCTGTCTGACTGTGTTGGTCTGTCTCTTTCTCCCTCTGTGTCTCTGTCTCTCTCTCTCTCTTCCTCCCTCTCTGACTCTCTCTTTCTCACTATCTCTTTGTGTTTCTTTCTCTGTCTCTCTCTTTCTCTCTTGTTCTGTCTCTCTATCTCTGTCTTTTTGTCTTTTTCTGTCTCTATATATTTGTCTCTATTTCTCTCTGTCTCTTTCTTTTTCTGTCTCTCCCTCTCTCTGCCTCTATGTCTTTGTCTCTTCTTCCTTCCCACTTTCCTTTCCTCCCTTTCCCCCTTTCTCTCTCCCTTTCCCCTTCCCTCCCTCCCTTTCTTTATCTTTCCTTCTCTCCCTCCCCTGTCTCTGACTCTGTCTCTGTCTCCACATGAATAAGGAAATGGCAAACCACTCCAGAGTTTTTGCCAAGAAAACCCCAAACGGGCTCACAAAGAGTTAGACATAATTGGAACAACTGAACAACTCTATATCTGTATCTATGGATCTCTCTCTCTCTCTCTCTTTATATATTTATATATATATATATATATATTTATATATACACATTTATATAAATATATAATGTATATATACATGTGTGTATGTGTACATGCATGCATATGCATGCATGTTTATGTATATATCTATGTTTGTATACAAATATTAAAATATATAAGTATGTATGTCTGTTTTCCTAACATGCTATGTATATATGTGTATATTTTCAAATTTGAACCTCACAACAAGCCAGGTAAAACAATACTATTATGCCCATTTCCTCATTTTATAGATTAAAAAGCCAGACTGACAAAGGTTCAGAACTTGTTCCCACTCACAAAATATGTGACTGAGTCAGGGTTCCGACTAAGGTCTCCTTGACCCCCTAATGTCAGTGTTCTCACACTAATCTTCTGAAGCTGCCATTGGGCATCCTTGTTTGGACAAGAAGGAAAAGGAATGAAGAGAAGCTTGTACCATCAATTCAAGTATTTATCACATGCAAATATACCCAATATATATGTGTAGAGAGAGACTGTATATATATATATATATATATATATATATATATACACACACACACATATATATAGGATGTATCTAGATATGTATGTGTGTATATATGTGTATATATACATATATGCACACAAAGACACACACACACACAGACACCCTAGGCTAAAAGGAGCCTCTGGGGGGAATCCAAGTCGGAGTTTCTTTCCCGTTGGCTGCACCCCCACATTTTCTTCCTCCCGTCCTCACCTTCGAAGCTTCCAGCAAAGAGGTAAATCCAGGTGACTGCTGGGATGAAGAGAACAGTCAGGGAGGCAGCCAGGAATTTCCGTCTCCCTCTGCAGATGCCCAGCATCCTCTCGGCAGTGGCAATCTCTCTCCACGGCGCCGTTCCTATGTTGGGAGCGTAGAGTCCCCAGCGTCCCTCATATTACTTTCTGAAAAGGAAGGGAAAGGAGAAACGGGTCAGAAATCATCAGCACGGTCATCTGTAACCCACGTCCAGACGTCCCCAGAGGAGTTTCTCTGCTCTCTGCCCATTTCCTTCTAGCTGCACCTTCTGGGGAATATATTGCATTCATTCAGAGCCCAGCAGGAGTGTTAAAAGGGGGAAAAAAGGCTGACATTTGTACAGTACTTTGAGACTCTTAAAGCCTTTTATGCATATTATCTTGTTTTGATTCCAACAACTTTGTGATATGGGTACTACAGGAAATATCCAAGCTCCTGCTACCATTTGTCACACCTGGTACAAGTTCCAAAGCTCACCAGGTCTGCAGCACTAAAAGCATCCAACTGTGGGCCCCAGGGAGCAGAGAGTCTCCTCTAGATCTTAGCTGATTCACTGTGGGGGGAGATAGAAGCAGAGCTCATGTGGGATACAGCAGCTGGAGGTGGGGGCAGGAACTGCACTTACCATCTGGGAACTTCCCATTTTAACTATTATTCTGATTTATTGGCTTCTCAGCTAAGTTGTTTCTATACTACTCCACTAAAGCGTTGCTAGCACCTGGTAAAATCTAGCACTCTAGGACAAATCATCAGTTGCCATGCCCTGGGTATAGCTCTAGGTATTATTAACCCTGAATTTACAAAGAAAGAGTATAAGGACACATAACAGGGCTCAACAACTCCAGTAATTAGATTGCACAATGGATAGAGCACCAGGCCTGAGAGTCAGGAACACCTGAGTTCAAGTCTAGCTTCAGACACTTATTAGGTATGTGACCACAGCCAAGTCACCTAATTAATGCTATGAGCCTCAGTTTCCTCATCTGTAAAATGAAATGGAGAAGGAAAGGGCAGATTTCTCACTTCAGTATCTCCACCAAGAAAACCTCAAATAGGGTCATGAAAAGTCAGACAGGACTCATCAATAAGTAGTGGGCATCCCTATGACGAAAATGCTTTAAGGTTTCCAAAGTGCTAATACACTATCTCATTGACTCTCACACTGATCCCTAGGAGGTAGGAGTTATTAGCAGTCCCATTTAGGAGACTGAGAGAGGGTCACATAAGATAGATCTTCCTGACTCTAGGCCTGGCTGCACCCACCTACCTACAGGCTTTTTCCAACTAGTGAGTTCATGGCAGAGCTCCCATTCTGGGCAAGAGCCCTAACCAATCAAGCCCAATTCTCTAAACTTAATCACCAAGTTCCCACCTGAATACTTTCTTTCACCTCTATTAGAATGCAAATTTCTAGAGGGCAATTTCTTCCTTGCATTTTTATCCCCAGCACTTTGCACAGTGGAGGGGACCTAGTTAAATGACTGATAAATGCTGGTCAACTGATTGGCTAGAACTTTGCTTCTTCTTTAGAGCAAAACGTTTAGAAATAGGTTTAGAAGGATCTCAAAAATCACCTGTTCCAACACAGACTTTAAGTGGAACCTCCCCTTATCACATTTCTGACAAGCAATTCTTATCAGAAGACCTCAAGTAAAAGGGAAGCCACTAATTACTCCTCCTCCTCTTTCTACCTCCACCAGCCCAGCACTACTATTACTACTACTACTAGTACTGCTACTATCACCTTCACTATTATTACTACTACTACTTCTTCCACTAGCACCACCATTACCACCAGCAGCAGCAGAACACAATTCTTGAAGGACTTAAAAACACATACACATATTTATACTATTACTACAACTTTATAAGAGTTATAATACTTAATATATTATGTATTATTAGCAAATTAACATATATATTATATATAATGTATTCTACATTGTAATTGTAGTTTGTAATAATAATTACTATTTGTAATTATAGTACTAATAGTAATAATTATTACTAACTATAATTTATTATATATAATATACTATTATATGTTAATTTTTATTAAAATATTTATTAAAAATAAATAATTCACATCCTATCACCCAGATTGTTATCAGGAAATCCCTTTGTAAACCTTAAAACACTATAAAAAAGTAATAATTATCATTACTTTTTAATCATATTTATATGTACCCACTTGTTATGTGAGTATAAGTATAGATATACATACACATATACACATACACATACATATATGTATATTTCTATACATGGCATAAGTTAAAGGTCCCTTAAAGATAGATATCATGTCTCCTTTCATCTCTACATCTACAGTACTGAGTACGGAACAATGCAATTTGCCCTATAATTGTCAGAGTTCAACCAAACACATGAAGTTCTTTTGACAGATTTTCTAAAGAGATTTCAGCCCCTTCCTCAATAACCTATTCACATATCTCTGTATCCATATACAAAGAATAGTCTTTTAATGCTCTAACCTAAATCCCTTTGTCTTTCATCTTAAGATAATTTACTTTACCTATCTTAGAAATGTCATGCACCCTTGTTCTCCACTTAAAATAGCCCAGAACAAAGAGTTACATCTGAAAATCCTGGACAAAGTCACAGCAAAGACAGAGGATCACAGAGTTATTAGAGTTAGAAAGAAGGGACCACCTGTGTCAACACCCTCATTTTACAAATGAAAAACTAAAACTGAAAAGAAATGCTTAAATCTCAGCATGGGAACAGAACTCAAAAGTCACAGATTGTGGCTTCATAGATTTGGAACTGGAAGACCCATCAGAAGTCATTTAATCCACTCCTTCCATTCCATTTTGTTTTAATCATTTTGTCAAGTGTCCAACTCTTTGTGACCCCATTTGGGGGTTTTATGGCAGAGACATTGGAGGGGCTGGCCATTTCCTTCTCCAACTCATTTTACTGATGAGAAAACTGAGGCAAACAGAGTTAAGTGACTTGCTTGAGGTCACAAAACTAGTAAGTGTCTGAGCTTATGGATATGAGTCTCTCTAACTCCAGGCTCAACACTGTCTGTATTGTCCCCCATAATTGAGGAAATTGAGGTCCTGAGGAGTGAAGTGATTCTCCCAGGTTACATAGGAAATAATTTATAAAGGCACAATTTGAACATCATTCCTGACTCCTATTGCACATTCTACCATGCTATGCTGTGACTCACTCCAACCCATCCCTGAACCTAGGGACTCCTTGCTATCATACTAGTAAATAGCTTTTATTCGAGAGAGGGCAGACTTCCTCCCTGACAAAATAATAAATTTTCTCATTTAGGGAGACTTTTAAAATTTCTTGCAGTCTTCTATTTTTCCTGATTTTGTCTTAGGACCAAACAGAAGAAGTTCTAGTCCTTATTCATATACTAACCCTTGAAATACTTGAAAAGAACTCCCGAAGCTTTTTTCCCCCCCTAAGTTAAAAATCGCCCATTCCTTCACCTGAGTCCCATATGAAGCAGCTGGAGAGTATAGTGGATAGAGCAACTGAACCAAGAATCAGGAAGACCTGCCTTCAAACCCAATCTTATTTACCTGTATGACCTTGGACAACTCCCTTAAATTCTGTTTGACTCAGTTTCCACATCTGAAAAAACACGCATAATAACATCATTTATCTACCAACCAGAGCTGTTGTAAGGATCAAATTAGATGATAACAATAACGGGCTTTGCAAATTTTAAAGTGTTATAAAAATGCTGGTTATTGAGACATTTCTTCCTTGGTTGCCTTTTAGCTAATCGATCTCCTTAAAATGGAGTTTTTCAGAACTGAACAGAATGCTCCAGATGTGAGGGCAGCCTACAAGGAGATCATGACCTCCTTAATCCTCAAAGCTAGATCTCTTTCTAAAGCATCCTTCCCAACTTCCCCAGCCCCAGAGGCTCTATCACACCTTGGACTTATACAGAGCTCACAAGCTCCTGAAGGATGAAGAACATGGCCAGCCTCAAGACAAATTAGAGGCAGAACTAGGACTCAAGACCTTGCCTTAAGTCAACAAGATATACATCTATGTATATATATGTAGGCATGTAAACACACAGAGATAAATATATATGTGTATATATGTACACACATATATATACACATATACATATATGTACACACATATACACATATATACATATATTGTGTGTGTGTGTATATATATATATATATATATATATATATATATATATATATATATATAAAGAAACAGAAGGAATCATACAAAGCTCTCTCTGCATTTCCCATCAGCTGCTGGGCTAAATTTTGACACTACAAATGTCATGCAGCCCGAGGATAAACTCATCACCTAAAATCTCATTATTTTGGAGATTGATTCAGCTTTGATGCTCAGAACCTTTTCAGCTCCTTCCAGTGCCCCTCCCCTCAGAGTGGAGAACCATTAAATTCTTCCAAAGCAGCTCTTTATATAAGACTCAGAATTTCCAACTAACTCTTCATTTCCCATCAGCTATTCTGTTTGCTTTTGACTCCTAGAACATCAATCAAGTTCCAGAGCCAAATACCTTCTCCATCTGCCTCATCCTTTTATCTGACGTCTTCTCCAGATAGATGGATAGTAAGCTCTTTGAAGGAAGGGACTGTTTTTTTCTAACTTCCATCCCCAGCACTTAGAAGGACAGTAGGAATTTAAATGCTGACTGTCTACTCAATTAAGTGCTTTGCAAACTTAAGTTGTGAGCATCAATACCGATGATTATTGCTATGCAGGTAGCATAAAATTCACAAATATCTATAATTTCTTCTTGCTTTCCTCGCCCCCGCCCCACCTGCAAATGTTCAATTTCAGAAGAAAGGAAGTTAATGGGCATGAAAATGCAACAGCTAAAACAGGGTCTGGGGAGGGGGGTTTGTTGTAATGACAGTTCTGGCTTCTGAAATTAAACACAGCGGGTAAGAAATTCCTACACGGGTTTTACTTTTGAATAAATCACACATCCTCGCTCTGGAAACACATTTGTTCCTTAAAACTCAATTCATAACAGAAAGTAGAATCGGGAACCAACATCACCTAATCACCACCAAGTGAGACTGAAAATCATTTCCAAATATGCAGATTCCACGGCTCTCCACACCAAAGTGGAGTCGCGTACCTGAGCGTGTTTGCACACTTCCCTTCCTCTTCTGGATGAGGGTCCCTAGAGCAGTCACAGGAGATGAAAGCAAACTTGTCTCGTACCCAGCAATTTCTCGGATATATAACTCAGCTTCCTTTCTTATGAACAGTAAAGGCAAGAGTGGGATGCTTTGGAGAGGCACTCGATACACTCCCTGATGCAAAAGGCTCTTTGTTACCTTCCTGTGTTATGACATGAAACTCTTCCATTAGTTTGGGGGTGATAGTAATGGCGTGAAAAACATTTGGATTTAATAAACATTTATTGAAGTCTACTCTGAGCAAAATTTTACTCCAGGAACTCTAATAAGACAAATGATTTTGTGATCACTGGCCATTCACTCCAATGACCCACATCCTAATCCATCTATTCCTGCATACTCTGGACAACTTTTTTCATGTCTTCTTCACATCATATGGATGTTACTCAGAAAAATAAAATAAAAATAGTTTAGTTCCTCAAGGAACTCCTCCTGTGAGTGGGAGAGAAGTAGGCTAAAATGTGATATTTGAACATTTAAGCTCAATACAATATAATGTGAGGATAGCAAGGGAATTGATGGGGGAATAAGATAAAATTTGTTTTCAGAGACATCATCTTGAAGAAAGTTGAAGGGAGGAGGTACTGAGGGGTGTAGATTGATAGTGATTAATGAAGGTGTGCAGGACAGTCTATGCAAAGACTCCATTGCAAGACCAATATGGAGCAGAAAGTGAATGAGGGTGGAATAAAGAAAGAAAAAAAAAAGGTATATTGTAACATGCTTTTAACACCAGCAAACTAGGGGGTTTTATTTTATACAAAGAAGAATTAGGTAGTCATGGGAGATTTTAGAGCAGGAGTATGATGAGCCCTGTCCATTTTGACAATTCTGTTGAGAATAGATTAAAGTGAGAAGAGATGTGAACCAAGGGATAGTTTGGGAAACAAGAAATGAAGGCTTCAAATCAAAATGGTAGGCAAGTTAGGAAGCTGAAAGGGATGTCATACTGGGCAAGATTGGGCAATTAGGAAAGTCTAGAAAGATGCGCATTTAGGGGGAGAATGGATTGATTACATAAGGCTACAACTCACAGTTTTTCAGAGGGAGGCGAAAAAGAAACAAGCATTTATTAACTGCCTACTATGTGCCAGCTAATAGGCTATGTACTTTACCAATATTTCATCTTCATAATAATCTCAGGAAGCAGGAACTATTATGGTCCCCACTTTAGAGATGGAGAAAAGGAGTCAGAGATTAAATGACTTGTCCAAGGTCACACAGCTAGTGTATGAAGCTGAATTTGAATCCACATCTTTGTGGCTCCAAGTCCAGCAATCTACACACTAAACCAACCATCTGGGTCTTGAAGAGATCATCCATTAGTCAGAGCCCAGAAGATGTTAGTAGGAGAATTTTATGAATCACCTTGAAGTTAAATGTTAAGGAATAGGGCAAAGTAGGTACCAGAAGTCCATAGGCAGAAAAAGGAACAAATCCCTGATGCTGGTTTACTCTCCAGTGAAATGGCAGAGGACTGGGTTTAAATCCAGACTCCCACATTTTATGAGTAATGTTGGAAAAGCCATTTAATCAATCAGAGAATTATTTCTTCAGTTACAACTAAGAGAGAAAAGATGGCCTTTAAAGCCCCATCCAGCTAGGATCTAATTCTAATTGAGAATCCTCCCCAAACTGTGATAAATGGGTCACAAGAGGTTTGGGGAATAAGGGCGAAAACAATTAGCTTTGAGATCTAATTCACTACTGGTCAAAGACTCCTGATTTATGCCCTTATTAAGGTCTTCTCACCTATTACCTTATTGATCACTCAAGTCATCATCCCTATGGGAGTTCCCTCAAGAAAACATAAGTTTCATGAAAGTAGAGAGTATCTGTGTCTTTGTCCCTAGTGATTAGCACAGTGCCTGACAGATTGCAAGATGTTCATAATACTTGCTAAAGTAGAGTTTAGGCATGGTAACTCTAATTCCCCCTTTACAATGTGGAAACTGAGGCACAATGAGTTTGCCCAATTTGGTCCAACTACTCAGTGGTGGAGCTGAGATGCAGATTTTGGTCTCTTGGCGTCAAGACCAATGCTATTTCTATGATGTCCCACGTAGAGTCCCAATGTATACTTCTAAAATTGTCTTTCTCTCATTCTTTCCCACACTTTCAGACTTTTCCCTGGGCTACTTCTACACTGTATCTATGTATCTATCTAGCTGTGTATGTATCGATATAAATAGATAATTATATAGACTGACACACAAAACAGGTAAATGATAGATGTAGATATAGCCTCTGACACAGGACATACACACAATTGATAGAAAATCTGGAGATAGAATGAAGCCTGATGTCATTCTGTCAGGGACCCTTTTCCAGCTTGGATTGTCTACTCCAAATGCCAATCCAGCCTCCCGTTGGCTAGTCCACTCTGATGAAATACTGCATGAAGCAATTTGCAAATCAGGTTGAAATTCAGTTTCTATTAGTGATTCTTAGTGTAAGCCTGAATGTCCTGTGACAGTGTTTGGACTGGATGTCTAATCATACCAAGCCAAGAGAGGAGGCAATGAAGTAGTATGGAATAAGCTTGAACTTTGGACAACGAGCTTCTGGATCCCAAACCATATACTTAGCTATATGATTCTGAGATCTACTTACCCTTCTTAGCTTCATTTTCCTAATGAGTAAAATGCTATAATTGCTCATATATATCTCTTTCTCAAGGTAGCTAGTTATTGGTAAGAAAAATACTATCTACCTTGAGAAACAGATATATACAAATAATTATAGCATTACGAATATAGCTGAGGAATATCATTAGGTTGGCCAAAGCATAAAGAATTTTCATTCCAGAATACTTCTAGAGGATTGTCCATATGGAGTGGAAGGATTTTGATCCATACTGGGGAAGAGACTATTCATAGTGAGAAAATTATATGTGTGTGTGTATCTATGCATATATATGTGCACATATATGTACATATATATGTGTGTACATATATACATACACATATGTACAAATACACAGACACAACCTTATATATATGCTGCTTCTGCTTCTTAATTTTCTTCTCCAACTTCCCCCTTCCTATTCCTCCTCTTTTTTTTTTTTTTTTTCCTGAGGCAATTGGGGTTAAGTGATTTGCCCAGGGTCACACAGCCAGGAAGTGTTAAGTATCTGAGACCAGATTTGAACTCAGGTCGTCCTGACTTCAGGGCTGGTGCTCTATCCACTGCTCCAAGTAGCTGCCCCCCTCCTCTTTCTTATTCAGGGGACAAAAGCAACACATTTGGCAAATTTCCACATATGTTTAAGCTGGATCAAAACCAGGAAAAGAGAGATGGGGTCTTGGAACTCCTCTGGGACGGGCACTGGCATAGAGTACTTCTGGGTGAGGAAATCTCTTCCACCCAATCAAGTTGGTGCCTCCTCTGAAAACTTCAATCTTAGAAAGTTGCTAGAACCCGGCTTCTTAAACTGTAAGTTTTGATTCCGTATGGGATCTCATAACTGAATGTGGAGGTCATGGACTTATAATTTATCATCAGTAAATATCTGATTTGTGTACCTATACTTATATATCCACTCTCATAAAAAGGGATTGAGAATGGAAAAAGTTGAAGAAGTCCTGGTCTCTAGAGTAAGAAGATGCTGAATAATGACTAAGAGCAAAAAACCCATATATGTTAGAGAGGATTTTCAAACTCAGGTTTCTAACTGTTCCCTTGATCACACCATCTGAAACTGGTCAGGCGACTTACAAATGAAGGAACTCGATTGGTGATTTGAGTCAAATTATCCTCAAACTCTTCTTCTCTGGTCATAGGATCGTAGATTTTGGGCTGGGAGGGAACTCTAGACCAATCTTAGCATTTTACAAAAGCTCTAAGGCACAAGGATGCAGTGTCTAATGCCCAAAGTCACACAGGCAGTAAATGGTCGAGCTGGGATTCGAATCTAGAGACGGCTCTCTTTCTACCAAACCCTGCTGGCGCTGGCATCTGACTAATGACCTTGGCTCCATGGCAGTCCACGGTCTCAGCGTGCCAGGAGACAGATGGGCATTTGGTCCTACATAGCCCATTTCTCAAGTCTCCCCCAGGCTCCGAGAAGGGTCCTACAATGAGATTCCTGCCCGTGCCAGGAATGCACCCGGTTCATCTTCTCACCCTAAGCCTGCTCCCTGAGCTCCTCGGAGTTAGATTGCATCGATCCTGCTGGGTTTCTTAATCCCCACCCCTCACATTACATTCTGCAGTCTGGAGGCTGCTTAATAAGGGCAGGTGTTCTAGTGTAATAGACTTGTCAATAGGCTCCTAGCAAAATGCCACCTTGGGGGCCATGCAGACAGAAGCTCCAAAGAGAAAAATCAAGGTGGAATCCAAATTCCCCACTTACAATATTTAACCTCCCTGAAGAATGTCTAGCCAAACTGATCTTTAATGCAAATTGATCTGTCTTGAGGGTGGACCCTTTTATTAGGTCAGGATAAAGCTTATCCACAGGACAGCTGATCTTGTAGATGCATGTGAAATAGGGCTCACTCTGGGCTGAGGTTGGCTTAGGAAGAACAGTCCCTTGCTCTAAGCACTTCCCACTCACTTCTCTCTTCCTTCCCTTAGAGTTACAGCCAAAGGGCCTCCCCCCTGGGCTTTCCCCACAGACCACTTCTGCACCCCTCACTTTCCAATAGAGCTGATGTGGCTTTTCTATCTCTAGCACTAGGCACAGAGTGACAAAACACAACACAGCCACAGATTGAAAGCTGAAAGCGGCCATCATAGATAGGTCCATAGCTGGAAGGGGCTTCCGAAGCTAGAGAGCTGCCCTCTTATTTTACAGAGAGGAAACTGAGACCTGGAGCAGTTAAAGGACTTGACCAACTTCACATTAGTTGTTGCTGTTATTTTTCTGTTTTCTTTTCTTTTTTGCCCAATCACATCCAACTCTATGACCTCATTTGGAGTTTTCTTGGCAGATATTGATAGGTTTTGTCATTTCCATTTCTAGATTATTTTACAGATGAGGAAACTGAGGCAAACAGGATCACACAGCTAGTAAGTGTGTGAGGCTGGGTTTAAACTTAGGTCTTCTGGTGCTCTATCCACTGAGTCAAGTACACTTGCAAGTACACACATGAATATGTATGCACATGCATTTATAGGTACATATGTTAATGTTTATATTTGTACATACAGTAATATATTAGATATCTACACATATACCCATTTATACATATACATACATCATATATCTACATATATATTTGTGTGTAAATGTATATTTGACTCATTTTTCTCTCCTTTCCCACCCCCTCTCCCTCCTTTTCCCCTCTCTCTCTTACTTCCTTTTCTCTCTGTTTCTGTCTCTGTATCTTTCCCTCCCATACCTCTGTCTCTTCTCCTCTCTCCTCCCCCTCTCTCATATGTGTATATATAATATGTACATATCTATCTATATGTGGATATATACACATACACACATATATATATACCATATAGTATAAACAAAAACTAATGTATTTGTATATGTATATATATATGAGGGTCATATATGTATGTAATATATATGTATATATAATATGTATATCTGTTGGAGGATATATACAATATATGCACACACATATACATATACATATATAGATACTATATAGTATAAACACATGCTATGGGATATGTATTTGTGAGATATATGTATGAAATGTATATGTATATATAATGTGTATATATATTTGAGGATATGTGTATGTATATGTGTATGTATGTATACAATATACATACATATGTATATTGTATACATACATACACATATACAATATACTTCTATATATGTAATATGTGTATATACATATATAGAAAAGCTATATAGCATAAACATGCTATAGGATGTCTATATGTGAGATATATGTATGAAATGTATATGTCTAACTATCTACAAATGCACAAATGTATTTATATGTGCCATATAGGAATGGACTGCCCATTAATACAAGATTATGACCACAACTTTCCATGCCCCTAGCAGTACATAAATCTTTGCCAAATGAGAGATAAAGATAATTCATGGCATGAGCTCAGAAATAGAAAAGAGCCCTGTGTATTGGAGTCACCCGGGAACAGAGTGAAATTGGATATGGTCCTTAAAGGAGGATGCTAAGCAAACAGTGGTGACAGGAGGGATTCTGGGCCAGGGGACACTAAGATGGCCAAATGAGAAGCGTAGAATGTGTTTCGTGGGCACAGGGAGGGCAGGAGTGACTCAGAGCTGGCTGGTTGGAGGCTTGGGCTCATATAATGGCTCAGAAGGCAGGTCAGAGGCAGAATAGATGGAGACAGGCTTAAGGACAAGGAGCTTCAGTGAACCCATGAGCATTTAGGTCCCATGAGCATTAAGGCACTCCCCAAAGGCAGGTGCTCTGCTGTGTTCTGGTGATAAAAAATAAATAAAATAAAAGAGAAAGTGTCCTGTCCTCAAGGAGCTTACATTCTAACACAGGCTGTCCCCAGAACCTCAGCTGAAGACATCTGGCACCCTGTGTATTTTTTGCACCAAATCTTCTCTTTCACGAGTTGGGGAGATTCCTAGCGAACAATGGCACACTGATCCTGCAGCTTGGTCTGCCCAGGGGAGCCAGTGGCTTGAAACAGTCCAGAGGTCAGTGTCCGAGCTGGGACCTGTGTCAGGCTCTAGATCTAATACAAAGGCCAGCTTTGTCCACGCTGTTTCTCTCATGAGTCACATATCAAGTGAACGTGAGGGGAAAGGCAGAGGCAGGAGGTGCCTGGTGATGGATAGAGAGTGGGCTTCAGAGCCAAGTTCAAATTCCCCCTTTGATCTGTACTGACTGGGGGCAAATGACTTAACCTTTCAGAGCTTGAAGCAATCCTCTAAGACTGGCAAGTTGTACAGAATCAATCAATCCATTGGCAAACATTTATTCCGTGTTTATTTCTTATTTATGTTAAATTATTCTATGCCTTTTATCCTTGAGTGGCTCACCTGCACCTGTAGAGGGAATTTCCTTGCCTAGAAGTTCCCTAAACAGATAAAATCACAGATTCAGAATCTATACCTGAATAGAAGATAATTTCTGGACTTTGAGGAGGGGAATCAGAGAAGACATCGGATAGGAAGCTGTTTCTGAGCCAAGTATTAGAGGAAGCTTGGAACTATAGGAAATTGGAGGTCAGGAGGGAGTGTATATCAGGGATGGGGAATAGCCCAGACAAAGACAGAGGGGAGGTAAAAGGGGGTGGCTGAGGTCCAACAAGGCTGTTTGGATCTCACCTCGGAGTGAATGATGGAGAATAAGGTATAATAAGCCTAGAAAGACAGGTGGGAGTCAGGTTACAGAGGGCTTTAAAAGCTAAAGAGAGTTCCTAGTGAATCCTAGTGGCAACAGGTAGCCAATGAAATTTGGATTTGGCCCTCCAGACTCAGCATCTTGAGAGCATTTTCATGGTTTGAGACAAAGTTGACTGGATTTATAGCTAAGAAATTTTATACATAATTCAGTCTGAATCACTCATTTTATAAATGAGGGCACTGAGACTCAGAGAGTGAAAAGGATTTGCCAAATGTCTTACACCTAAGGATCAATCATTACCAAAAACAAGAAAATGCCTACTATGTGCTAGGCACTTGGGCAAGTGTAGGAGCAACAAAGAGTAAAAATCAAATAATCCCTGTGTTAAAGGAAATTTGGTAACTGATATTTATACACATATACACATTACATACACATGTGTATAATTATATCTAAAACTATCTATACCTATCTATTTATCTATCAATCTACCTGTCTATTTATCAATCTACTTATCTATATGAGACAACTGGGTGGTACAACGGATAGAACAGAGCACTACGCTTGCAATCAGAAAAAAACATCTTCTTGAGTTCAAATTCAGTTGATTTTTACTAACTGTCACTCTGGGCAAGTCACTTAACATGGTTTGCCTCAGTTCATTGGTAAATTGAGCTGAAGAAGGAAATGGCAAACCACTCCAGTATTTTTGCCAAGATAACCTCAAATGGGGTTGCATAGAGTCGCCTGTGACTGAAACGATTGAACAACAACATCGATATGTTAAGCTTGTAAAGTTTTCAACATTTATTATCTCATTTAAGCCTTATAACAGTCCTGCGGGCAGATGATGCAATTATTAGTATTTTAATTTTAGAGAGGAGAAAATTCAAAAATGTTAAGTTGACTGGTTCAGAGTCAATACAACTTGCAGCAGAAGTATAATTTGAATTCACATCTTCCTTGCTCCAACTTCATATTATTTACTATGACACAGATTCTCTAGAACTTAAATAATTTGGTCAGGGTTTGAACTCAGGTCTTCAATCAATCAATCAATGTGCACAGATGAAGTATCTACTATGTTCCAGCACCTACTATGTGCTAAGCACTAGTCAGGGTATAAAATACAAAGAATGAAACAACCTAAGAGGCATCAGAAAGTCCCGAATTCAATGAACAGGAGAATGAGATATCAGATCAACAATTAAGGCAAATCTTTTGTTTTATGAGGCACTGAGACACTGGCAAGAGCCCTGAGCTTGGGGGAAAGATATTCAGGAATAAGTCCTACCACAAACACTAAGCAGCCCAATTTAGTTCACTAATGAGTGTCTTAATTTCTTTCTCTGGAAGATGGGACAATAATACTTATATTATCTGCCAGATAGAATTGTTATAACCAACTGGTTATATGAAACCAAGTAATTTCATAATGATAATTATTATCATTACTACAATAAAATAATATACAATATGCTCTAATATATAATGTATCATAAAACATGAAAATGATAATTATTACTACAGGTTATTATTATTATTACTATCCCTGTTTTTGAAAAAAAATCAATGGGTAGAAGTCACTGGGAAGATTTGCTCTCAAAATCAGGAAAATTTAAATCATGGAACAACCCGGTGGTACAGTGGATAGACCACTGGACCTGGAGTCCTCACACACTTCTCAGTTGTGTGATTTCATTTTCCCTATTTGCCTCAGTTTCTCATCTGTAAAATGACCAGGGGAAGGAAATGGCAAACCATGTCAATATCTCTGCCAAGAAAGCCCAAAATGGGGTCATGAATATTTGGGCATGACTGAAGCAACTGAGTAACCAAACAAAACAGCAAAAGGAACATCTGATAATGATCATTCGTTTTACCAAAAGCAGATGCTCGTTGAGATGAATTGTGGGCTATCACTGGCCAGAGGGCCACTGAAAGAAACTAAAAACATTTTGAAGCATTGGCAAAGAGCAATAACTAGAGCATCATCTTACCAGGAAAGTGAACAAGCTTTATTAATCACTTATGAGGTACATGACACTAAGTTTTGAGCTCGCTAGAAACATTCCTAGAATGACGAACAATTGATCATTTTGTAGCTAATTTGGCAAAAATGGAAAAGTGTTGTTATTGGAAAACAATCTTTCAGAGCCTGTTGCTAACACTCCCTTGGTGATACCTTAGACAAGCTATTTGACTACTATGGACCTTAATTTTCCCATCTAAAAGGGGAAAAAGTTGGCCTAGATGGTCTGTGACACACTCTTCAGGTCTGAATTAATGATGCTAATAATTTTTGAGCCCAGTTTCCATTCTCACAGTATTGGAAATCTCCTTTAAAACAAAAGGAAAGGTGTTCTGCTTTCCCCTGGATTTGACAATTATCCAATTATCCTTAGTATATACACAAGGGGATAAAAAGATAAATCAAGTCCATTATGAATGGAAGAATTCAATTCAGAAAGCAAACCAGACTACTTCCTCACAATTAATTATACTCCTTGGTTTAAAAGGTGTCATATGTGCCTGTCACCTAATCTCTTTCAAGTAACATGAACAGTTACTAAATGACTCGTCATTAAACTTGGAAGACAGGAAAGGAAAAAGGAAGGAAAAAAAAAGGATAATTTTGTCTTCCTGTGGAGAAGGTAAACTAGGGAATTCTGCTTATGGGTCTGAAGATTCCTTCATGTATATTAATCACCATATTTTTTGGGGGGAGGCATCTGAAAATTTTATGGACTGCCTGGTTCCTAATGTTGGTTTTGCTTTTCCAGCTCTTGGTTGGGGAGATAAAACAAACAAAAAGGCATCAACAGTAAAAGAAATCTTTCACTAATGTTAATGCCATCTCTGAAGTCGGAGATTAAGTCATCGGATTCGAGCCTTCAGAAAAAAAAAATTGGTGGGATGGATGTGGCTTACAGCAAACATAAGAGATATGTGGAGCATAAAATAAATAGTCTAGTTAATAAGTGCCAGTTCATTAGTTGTGGGCCTGTCAGGAGAACCCAATAGCCGTGATAACATGAGGCTTTCTCCCATCTCGGAAGTCAGACTAAGTGCCTTCCATTTTTATCACCCAATCCATAACCCCGCTGTCTTGCTTCCCCGAATCAATAGCTTGGTGGTTTTGGTAGCCAATAAATTTGTCTCCCTGGAGACATTTTTTTTTTTAAATTCTCCCTGCGCCATGTGAAGAAAAGGGAATAAGGTAAATTGCCATTCTCTCATCATTTGTTTTTCCAATCTATAATATCACATTGGTGTGTTATACAAGTCAACAGCAGAAAGAACTATTTTTTTTTTACATTCCTACACACAGTCTTTGAAAGCTTCCCAGAAAATTTCCCTGTAGAGCTATCAGAAGAGTTCGATGTGATTATCAGATTCATAAGTTAAATTTCACGGACTTCACACTGCAGGACATGCTGGCCTGTAGCTCTATTAATGTGACACTAGATGGCAGGTCATTTCCAGACTTCAAAAAAAAAAAAAAAATCCACTCAGAATTTTACAAGTGGAAAAAAATCTTGATATTATCTCCTCTAGTTCTTTGCATGAAGCATGGATCCTCTTTTCCAGAATCCCTGAAAATCTATGGGGTCTATGACCTTTCCCAAACTCTAATTTCTGCTGAAAGATCTCAGGTGACTCAAAACTCTATACTTCTTCATCTGACTCTTAGTGATAGAAAGACCTTAGAGGTCAATTGTACCATAAGTGAAACAGTCTCAGATAGGTTCTAATTTTCTCAAGATTATGTGACTAATCAATGACTGACCCAATGCTAACCTGATTCTCCTGACTATTGTAAAGATCACTGCATTTGAAGTCAGAGGTCTAGGCTTCAAATGACAGATCTTGTCAATTATTACATGTAATTGACAAGTCATTACCCCTTTAAGGGATTTATCTTCATCACATGTAAGATGAAGAGTCTGGACCAGATGACCTTTGAGATCTCTTTTAGTTCTAAATTTATGAGCCTAGGTATGAGTCTCTGGGTCTGAGTATTTTTTATCTGTAGAAGAAATGGATTGGATTAAATGTCCTCTAAGTTACCATGAAGTTCTAGATATATAATCTTAATGAATATTGCAGGTGAGATTTCAAGGAATAGGGTCTCAGGATGAGAAGATGCCTCAGAATCCATCTGTTTCTATAAATATCAGAGTGAGAATGCACTCCACAGCAGTCCCAATAAGTGGTCTTCCTATGTCCATTTGGAGAACTGAGAAGTAATTGACTACTCCATTGTTATTATATTATTAGAATTATTAGAATATTTCTCTTTCTATCATGTCCCAAACTTTCCAGTTGTTTCCATGGCTTTTGGGAGCTACTCAGGAAAAAAAATCCAATGCTTTGTCTATTTGGCAGTTATTCAAGTCCCTTTTTAGTTTATTAGTTTTTAGGCAAACCATCTTCATTACTTTTAACTACTTGTTGTATGGCATCTTCATCTTTGTCTTTCATCTCCCTTACAAACAAATGCAATTTTAGATAACTTTCAGGTTTCAACTGGCAGCCATTATACTTTCAAAGAGAAGAAAAGAGAGAAGTGATAAACATTGGAGGGGGTTGTGGGAAGATAAGTACATAGATCTAGTTTTAGTGCCTATATCAATTGTCTTCATTATGTTTTAAAAACAATTTGTAATTAAACTAAAAAGGTCTCTATACCATACATTCACTTTGATCTAGCAATAACACCAATAATCAGAGGGAAAGGTTCTATATATAAAAATATTTGTAGTCTTCCTGATTCCCAGCCCAGTATACAATCCATTGTGACACCTAGCTGTACTGGAGGATAAGTAGATATACATAAATTGGGCAATGGCTGGATAAATTAAATGGAATTGAGTGTTATTGCATCATAAGAAAGAATGAATTTGAAATATTTAGAAAAAAATTGGGAATAAGACAAAGGGAAATAGGAGAAAAAGCTGCAAAACAAGCATCACAATCTAAGCAGAACTGTAGCCTTAAACCTGAAAGTGATCATTTATATAGGAGCCAACCAAAACTTCAGGTGAGGAATCAATCATTAATTATTTATGAAGCACTTGGGTACCTACTGCATAGAGAGGTGGGGCTGAAGTCAGGAAGTCTCATCTTCTTAAGTTCAAATCCAGCTTTGGATAATTACTCACTGGGTGGCTCTGAGCAAGTCACTTCACCTTGTTTGTCTCAGTTTTTTCATCTATAAAATGAGGTGAAATGAAATGGCAAACAACTTCAGTATCTTTGCCAAGAAAAGTTCAAATGGAGTCACAAAGAGTTGGACAAGACTGAAAAGTGACTGGACAATAACAGCATTAAGCACCCATGGTTTACCAGGCTCTGTGCTAAGTGAGACAAAGAATGAAACAATCCCTACTCTCAAGGAGTTTACAATATGCAGGAGAGATAATATGCATATAATATAATTACATTAATAAGTGTGTAGAGATAGATGCTTAATCAATTTGAGGCAATTTTGGAAGGAAGGCCCTAGCATTTGGGGGGAATCAGGAAAGACTTCATGGAAAAGATGGTGCTTGATCTGAGTCAAAGGAAGGGGAGCAATGAAATGATGATGGAATGTCACACATGAGAAACAGGATGTAGATCGGTAGATTGGTATGATTTCACAATGGATTACAGAAAGGAGAGTTATTTGTAACAAGGCTGGGTTTAAATTTCAAAGGAGTTTATATTTTATTTTAGAATCCAGACTCTTACTTAAAAAGGAATCTGTGGAATGATTTCAGGAGATGTGTCAACCTGGATAAGAAAGGAGACTAAATCTCTATTCCAATATAATTGGTTTTCTTTGTCACCCTCTCTATTTTACGATGCACATTTAATACAAATTCTGAAAAGGTGCTAGATTACCAAAAAAGTCTATGACTTGAAGAAAGTTATGATTCTGCTCTAGAAGGCAAGAGAGTTGATTGAGAAGGGGAATAACACAGTCAGATCTTCACTTAAAAAAAGTTACTTTGGCAGCAATGAGAAGGATGGCTGAGAGAGGGGTGCAACTGGAGAAAGTGGCTTCATTTATCCAAGTGATGAGAACCTGATAGGTACATGAGCAAAAAGAAAGGGTCAGATGTGAAAGATGTTGTGGAGAAAGGACAACAAGATTTGGTAAAGGGTTCAACTGGGTAAGGTTAGGGAAAGAATTGTGTTAAATACCAGGTTATGAACCTGATGGTGAGACACGTTTCTTAGCTCTTGCAGAGAAGTGGTGATACATGGATGTAGAAGAAAGTAAACATATATAGATTTATATCTGTATAGAAAGATGATCTATAGAAATTTATGCATGTAGGTATATACCCATATATATGGTCCTCATCATCTCCCCCCATGTCTGTCTGTCTGTCTTTCCTCCTTGTCTTCCTTCTCCTCCTCCTCGTCTTCCTTCTCCTCCTCCTCATCTTCCTTCTCCTCCTCCTCATCTTCCTTCTCCTCCTCCTCTTCCTCTTCTTCCCTCCCTCTCTCTCTCTTTTCCTCTCCTCCCTCTCTTCTCCCATTCCATTTCCAGTTCTCTCTCTCTCTCTCTCTCTCTCTCTCTCTCTCTCTCTCTCTCTCTTCCTCCTCCTCCTCCTCCTCCTCCTCCTCCTCCTCTCCCTCTCTTCTCTTTTCCTCTCTTCCTCTCCATTCTCTCTTTGAATATAATAGTATAGCATTTACATACTACTTTAAACATTTACATACATACTACATACTAAAAGCATTTTATCTATTTGATAGATATCTCATTTGATATCATTCAATCAGGAAGTTATCTCACTTGATTTTTACAAAGAGAGATTAAGTGAATTTACAAAGCTATTAAATGTCTCAAGGAGGATTTGAACTCAAATCTTCCTGACTCCTGGCCCATAGTCCAAGCCCACCTAACTATCTAAAAATATATCTAGAAATAAGCATATGTTTGTAGATATATATAAAATGTATGTACTTATATCTATGTATATATTTCTGTATACGCTGTATATTCAACATGTATGTATAACATGATTTATTTACCCATATTTGCATGAAATGTATATGTTTGGATTTTAAATTTATTCTCTAGATGTATTTCTTCCAGCTACTTGCCGTGCAGTAGATTTTTAAAAGTCAAGTATTGAACATCAGCTCCAGATGCCAAACAGTCTTGTTGTACCTTTGTACATTTTCTTTGAAAACTTCTGTAGTTGAAAAATGCACCCCCTCCTTCCTCCTGCATTCGGCTGGTTCTGTGTTTCTCTGAACTTAACTGGATTTGCCCTGATGAAGGAGCTAGGGGTGCATCTCTGTGCCCATATATAAAGCTATCCCCCTTTAGCAGGACATGTCAGAACCTCCACTCTGATCAGCATTGCCTCTGAAAACCAACATCTTTCCCTTTAATTCTATTAAATTTCATCTTACTCATTTCAATCTATCATTTGAGCCTGTCAAGATCTTTTTGGATCTTCCCTGGGGCTCTCCCCTGGAGGAGCTGTCCTTTCCAGCTTTCTTATATCCTTTAATTTGATAAGCATGCATTCTCTACCTTCATCCAAGTCATTGCAGAAAATACCTAACAAAAGAGAGCCAAAGAGGACAGTCCAAGGGACTTCCCTTCCAGCAAAATATTGATCCAGTAATAAACACTGTTTGAGGTTGGCTGGGCAACTCCTTCCAAATCCTTCCAATGAAATCATCCTTTCCTTTGAAAGCCCTACTCAGATAACAGCCCCTCCATGAAAAGTTCCTTGATCACTTGAAAAGGACTTTGCCAGCTCAAAGTCTATGAGCACTTTGCTCAAACTTTTCCCCTTTATTTGCTTCTTTCTCCATCAAACAGTACCTAAGCTCACAGATTTGGAACTGGAAGGGGTCTTAAAGATCATCTAATTCAACCTCTTCAGTTTATAAAAAAGGAAACTGAGTCCTGGAGGAGCTTAAATAACTTCAATGATAATTTAGTCTAGTCCCTACCCCTTTCATTTAATAGATAAGGATGTTGAGGTTCAGAGAGCTTAAGAGACTTCATAGATTTAGAGCAGAAAGGGGTCTCAGAAGCTAATCTCCTCATTTCTCAGAGGAGGAACTTAAGTCCAAGAGAGGGTAAAGAACTTCAAAAGACAATAACACCATCAATTCAGAGCTGGAAGGAAACTCAGAGAACAACTGATCCATTTCCATCATTTTAAACATGAAGAAATGGGAGCCAAGAGAGGTAAAAGGATTTGCCCAGAGTCACACAGATAAGAAGTATCTCAAATAGGATTTGAATGCAGGTCACATTGACTCCAAGGACAGGCTCTACCCTCTACACCACATTCTCCATCCAATTGGAAGCTCCTCAAGAGCAGGGCAAATGTCATATTTCATTGTGACCCATGCATCTTGAACAGGGTCATGTCTGCAAAATAGCCTTAAGAAATTATAATTCAATTATATTGTCATCTGGACACTTTATCTCACCCCCAAGGAAACTTCATGAAATTCCTTGCTAAAATCCAAGTATCCTAAACCTAAGGAGGAATCAGAGTTAGAGTTTTAGGGTACCAGGGAGAGGCCCTGGTTCTGGAGTCCAAAGTCCTGGGTTCAAATCCCATCTCTGTTGTTTAATACTTATAAGTCCCTTGTACAAGGCCCTCACTACCCCTTCACACTTCCTTCATCACTGGACTAGGTGACCCCAAAGAGCCTTTTCCAGTCTAAATGTGTGACTCCTTTGGGAATTCTAGGGCTGGGAAAAAATGAAGTCAGTCTGATGATGAGTCATGGCTCATAGTTGTCACCATGTCACTTTCTAAGGCTGCACAAATCATTCTTTGAATAATACAGTCTAGAATTTAGCCCAAGATTATGGTTTAAACAATCTTCCTTCTTCTCCCTTTTAAAATTTGGATGTCTGCCTGTCCCCAGTGTAATGGCAAAGCTCTATCTCAGTCACTGCAGTTGTTCAAAAGTAATCAAATGTGTTTTGCCAGTAGCCAGTGCCAGTCATCAAAGTGAAGGACAAGATAATAATCTTTGTACCACTTTGGTTTCCATTGCGGGGATAATTTATTTCAGTCACTTCAAATTAACAAATATTTCTTAAATTACCTACTATGTGTATGGCATAATGAGAGGGGAAAGGAAAAGAGGAGAGAGGGAGAGGGAGAACGAGGGGAGAAAAGAAAGGGAAGGGAAAAGAAGGGAGAAGAGAAAAAAGAAAGGAGGAGAAAGAGAGGAGAAAGAAAAGTCCCTGTCTACAGAATGCTAGCATTCCATGGTACAGATTAAACAAATGGATCTGTAATTATAAGATCACTTAAGGAGAGAGTAACAGGGTGTGCAGAGAGGAGGAGATGCCTTGTTTTCAAAGCTCCATTCTGGTGCCTCTTCCATAATCTGTCCCGAGCTGTTAGTGACAGAGAGAGAGAGAGAGAGAGAGAGAGAGAGAGAGAGAGAGAGAGAGA
>JAJPUD010001039.1:349168-367668 GCA_023553655.1 Myrmecobius fasciatus | reverse complement strand
AGAGAGAGAGAGAGAGAGAGAGAGAGAGAGAGAGAGAGAGAGAGAGAGAAACAGAGACAGAGAGAGAGAGAGAAACAGAGACAGAGATAGGCAGAGAGACACAGAGACAGAGATGAGAGAGACAGAGATGAGAAAAAGAGAGATACACAGAGAGAGACAGAGATAGAGAAAGAGACAGAGACGAGAGAGTGAGAGAGAGAGAACTAGCAAGAGAGAGAGAGAGAGAGAGAGGAGAGGAGGAGGGATGATGGGCAGCCTTACACACAGCAGGGACTTAATATAATTGTGCTGAATTGAATCACTCCAACCAGTCTCTGGCAGGTCCAAATGAAGAAAACCAACCTTCCAAAGTATATCTGAAGTGATCACGGACTGGGTTGGGAGAAAAATAATAATAACATACACCCTAATTTGTTCTTGTTTACAATACTTTTTAAGCTGTTGGTCAAAGCAAATGAGTTTGTCCGCCAGATGAGATCCCAATTTTCTAAGTTCATTAACAGTTGATGAACAGAAGGGGTCACCCTGGTGATTTAATATTTTGGCCTTGACTCTTGTCAAAGCCACTTAAAAAACAAACCTGTCAAGGCAGAAAGGAAATGTTATTTGATCCAATTTGTGTCCCATTTACGTACAAACTGCCAGCAAGAATCTGTTTGCTATTTACACATGTCACACTTTATTAGGGTACTTTGACCACCGCAGGATGACTCAAAACACGAAAAAAAAAAAAAAAGAAAAAAAGAAAAGGGAATGCTAGAATGGTTTTAAATAGTCTGGACTGGAAGCTTCTAAAAACCTCAAATCAGGAAGGAAACATTCTGGGATGATCTATGTTCAGCCCAGTATATCAATTTTCCTCACCTATATGACCTTGGCTAAGGTAATGAATTTAATTTCCTCATCTTTAAAATGGAGATAATAATAGTAATGCTGCTGCTGCTGATAATAATAATAACAAAAATCTGAGTCAAAAGGTGGGAGTTCTAGTCTGGCCATGTGATTTTAAGGAAATTACAACTTTTCTGAGTGTGGGGGTATGACTTGATAATCTTTACAAACCCTAAAATCATAGATTTAGAAGAAAAGAACACAGCTAATATGTGTCTAACAGGAACTGAATTCAAGTGTTATTGATTCTAAACCCATAGTTTTTGTTATTGCTCAGTTATGTCCAACTCTTCATGACCCTTTTAGGGGTTTTCCTGGCAGAGATACTGGAATGGTTTTGCCTTTTCTTTCTCCAGCTTATTTTACAGATGAGGAAACTGAGGCAAACAGGGTTGACTTTCTTAGGGTTTCACAGTTAGTATCTGAGACTAAATTTGAACTCAGGTTCAAATCAGCCTTGTTGCCTCCAGGCCTAGTACTCTATCACCTAGCTGGCTGTAGTACTAGCTAGCTAGCTAGCTAGCTCTAGGGTGACTTTATTGTGTAGGCATAACACAATCACCTCCTAGTGTGTTATTTATGTATTCTACTATTAAAGGCCACTGAGACAAGGATCCCTTTCTTTTTCCTTCTTCCTCCAATGGAACCTTTGAGCTATAAGGGGGAAGGACCTTGAGAGACCTTGTAATCCAACTCCCCTCATTTTTATAGATAAGGAAGTGAATCAGTATTTACCTAGCCTTATTTCCCTTCATGCTTCCTCTCCCACCTCCTTTACAATATCTGTTTTCCATTTCTAGAATACAGATCTTCCTCTTGTCCATCTCTCTGAATCCCTAAATTCATTGAAGACTCAAAGATTTTATCTAAAGCCTTGCATCAGATCCTTCTAACTGCTAGAAATTGCTCTCCTTGTAGCTATTTTCTATATATGTATTCATATTTTCTTTTATAGTAGGAAGTGTTTGTTTTTTAATTGTATTTGAATGTAAATTTTGGAAGGACTAGGAGCATAACTTATGAGGCAATTTGGTGGTACAATTAGGTGAATACAATCAGTAGATAAAGTTTTGGCTTTAGACATCTGAATATTGAGTTCAAATCTAGCCTCAGATACTTACTAATTGTGTGACCTTGGACATAACACTTAACCTCTTCCTCAGTTTCCTCAACAGTAAAAAGGGGAATAATGATATTATTTACCTCCTATGCCTCTTGTGGGGATCAAATGAAAAAATGACTTTAAAGTGCTTAGCACAATATTTGGAACACAGTAGGTGCTTAATTCATGCTTGCTTCCCTCCTTCCTTGCTCTCAACTTGATCAAGGCTAGTGCCATAAAAGGTATTTTACTTTTGTCTTTGTATGGCTAGCATATATAAGGGGCTTAATAAATGCTTGTTGTTTGATTGACTCTTAGGAATATTTCAATTGAACCAGGAGACCCAAGTTCTGATTCTGGTCCTGATTCTGCCACTAATTTCCTGTGAAGCCTTCAGAAAGTCAGTTCAACTCTTCTGGACTCAGTATTTTCCTCCGTAGCAAGTTTTCACAGTAAATGATTTTGAAGATCCCATTTTGTCTTCCAACCAGAAGGTCTCTTCCATCTTTAAATCCTCTGTCTTATGATGTTAAGAGTCTGAGCCCTCTTTTACTGTGTTTCTAAATGACACCATCAGAAAGTACTTTGAAAGACTAAGAATATGTTCTATAAATATATGGAATAATCATTCACTTCAAATTAACAAACGGCCTTTTTTATTAAAAAGTGAAAATCAGCAACAAGGAGAAATGAGGCATTCATCAAAGCCATCACCTTTGTTGATCTTCGTCCTAGTTAAAGGCTTAAGTAGGCTACCCTATTAAGATGCACATAAAGACAGTTTCTAAACCATCATAGAGGCCCGTGTTAAGTAGGATACTCTATTTTTTCCTTCCATTAAAATCATTTTGAGGAGGAAGAGAGACAAAAAGATCCTCTGATCTGATGTAATGAATAGATGAAGACGGAAACTCCATTGTATTTCTCTGTCTGTGGTGCTAGTCAGCATACTATGGGAAAGGGCAGAAGGGGACCCAGAAAGGTGAGAAGTGATTAGTAGCGGGACACAAAGGGATACATACCAAATTGAAAATCATATGACTTGGGTTCCAATTCTGAATTTTGTCACTAGCACACTCAAAATAGTGACTTTGGACAAATAACTTAGCTACTCATGGCCAAAATGAGGTTCAATTAAGTGACTTTAACAATTGTAAATTTATGATCTCCTAAAGTGAGGCTCTTAACATGGGGTCAACAGGTCCCTGAGAAATGAACTTGGCTCAGGGGAAAAGTACAATTTCCTTTGTAATACAATCTGACAATAGACCAATACATGTTTTTTTTTTTCCTTTCAAGACATTCCACTTCTCACCCTGTGCTTTTGTAGAGACTGTTAGTCTCCCATATCTGGACTGTGTTTTTTTGAAACTTCCAGAATCCTTCATTCCCTTCAAGGCTCAGCTCAAATGCTATTTCCATATAAAATGACAGACTCAAGATTTCATAATTTTTGGACTCCAGTATTATCATCCCTACTTTATAGATGAGGAAAATTTACCTGATTTACTCACTTGTTCCAATGCCCTTCACAATGAATATGTTTTGTATGTATCTTGTGAAAATTGATCTTTGCATATGTTGTATCCCCTAAGTAGAAGGTAAACTCCTTAAGGACAGGAATTATATCAGTGTCTTTATTTCTGTCTTCAGGATCTAGAATAGTACTGCTTAATATATGTTAGATCATGATTGATCAAACAATAAAATTTATTAAATGCTTACTATGTGCTATGTAGTGTGCTTAAAAAAATGAGCTCAACGTTAAAAAATTACCCATGCATATGTTTTGAAAATTAAAAAAAAAGCTTTAATAAAACAAAAAACCTGAGCATACAAAAAAAGGCAAGAAATAGCCTCTGCCCTCAAGGAGTTCACAATCTAATAGAGATAACATGAAAACAAATATATGCATAGCAAGCTATATAAAGATAAATGGGAAATGATTAAAAGAGGGAAGGCACTACTAGAATTAAGAGAGATTGGAAAAGTCTGCCCACAAAAAATGGGATTTAGTTGGGAAGCCAAGAAAGCTAGTAGACAGAGTTGAAAAGGGAAAGCATTCTTTGCATAGGGAAGAAGCAGAGAGAAAATAAATAAAGTCAAAAGATGGAGTATCTTGTTTGTGGCATAGACAGGAGGCAAGTGTTACTGGATTGAAGGAAATTAGAAATTACATTGTGAGCTTTTCAAAGCAGTAACTGCCTCTTGCCTCTTGAGGATACATATCCCCAGTGTTTAGCAAAGTGTCTGTACACAGTAGGCACTTAAATGTTTATTGATTGATTTATTGGACATCATTTTCATTGAGATGACATTATTTAGTCACTAGTTTTTTCAATAATTATCTAATTTATAATGTCCCTCCCTACTCTGATCTCAGCTCTGCCACAAACTACTTCTGTGATTCTGAGCAAATAAACTCCCTGTGCCTTAGTTTTTTCATTTGTAAATGAGAGGGTAGGATTAGATGGCTTCCGAGGTCCTCTTCAGCTCTAAATTCATATTGCATTGAATCTATCCTAACTGGTGGATAAGTACAAACTCATAATTCTATAGCTTGCTCTAAATAAAATATTACTTACCTATCCACTAGGATACCAACCAGTGCTGACTCAGTCCAGACATCTTACTTTTCTGCTCTATGCCTCATCCCGTTATATTCATCCAATTTATTTTTCTATTTTTTGATCTTGCTTTAGGGGCAAAAACCCAAATTGATGCTATTCTTGCTAATAGAGAAGAGTGAGAATTACTACCTCAAGGCTCTGTTCATCATCTTTGTGATGATCTAAACCCAAACTTCCTTCCCTGGATATCACTTCTCTGTGTTGTTTAATCACATTAGAAATGAAATTCCCTAAAGCCAAGATTGGCTTTGTTACTGTCCATCTTCTCGATATTTAGCACACTCTCTGGCACTAAAAGATATTTTAAAAATGCTTTCTGATTAAGTTCATTTACTCATTAATGGATCCTCCTCATCACACTAGTACGTGTCCACGTACACACACATACACTGACCATATAGGAAATTCTTCGATATATTGAGGGACTCTTGCCTGTTCTATCTTCTCATTCTTTTTGAGTATCTCCTCCACAGGCACATGTCCAATGAAGCAGGGCCTTCCTCTACATCTCACCATTCACAGCTATATACCAATAGATTGTTCATCACTTCATATCTGATATAGAACCCACTTCATTTTCATACATGTTTTTGATTACATTATTTCCATCACTTTTCTGCCTGTTCAAATCTTCATTAGTAATGCAGCCATAGGGGCCATGCTTTTTTCAGTTGCCTTTTAAAATGTCAAAATTAAAGTAGCTTTCCTCACACAGTATTGATTCTTTTTGTTTGACTGTTTTTGTTTTTTTCCTGGTACAGGAGAGGCTCAATTAACGGTGGGGTGGAGAGGTTGGGGACAAGATGTGAGCATATCCAGAAATAACTATGGTATAAAAACAAATGGCATCAATAAATTTTATATATTTTTAAAGGCTTACTGAGCACAAACATGCTTTTTGAAGTCCCTAGGTCCACTGGGCATCAGCTTATTTATTCCCCTGAACTAAGTGACCTCCAGAAATCCCTTTAAATGCTATTATTCTCATTCCCTACCTCACAGAAAGTCACAGCTCACTTCCATTTCTTGAACATTATCCATTTTCTAAAGAATAGCAGCTAACAGTCTATGACTTATAAAGATCTTTTCTTATAATTGGGAGTCATTCTAGAAAATGCCAATATAGTTATAACCCATTTTACAGATGAGGAAATCAAGGCTTAGAGATATGAAGTTATGTGTTCAAGGTCATTCAGATAACCGTACCCTCTGCTTCTGGACTAAAAAGGCAGCAACAAATACAACACATTAAATATACAGTTAAAGCCCTATGTGTTCTCACTCTGAATTTTGGTGACTCAGGAATGGAAGATGAGCTACTGTGAAAAAATACTGATTGACAGTCGCATAGTGTTGCTTGCCCTTAGAAGAACAGCCAAAGCACCTGGGAAATATCTTTTGGAAAATCCTGAAAGTGGGATTGTGAACTTTCAGTGGGTTCCTGACAGTTAAGGGCAAGAAAGGTTTCCTGTAATCTACAGCTCTTGATTTACTTAACAATTCCTATCTTTGCTTAAGGTATGAAGCCGCATAAGATCATATGAGCTTGTTGCTGTATTCTGAATGAATGACCTTGGATCTGTCTTTTGTTCAGATTATTTCCAATCTGGTATTATTGTGTGTGCAGTTGAATCAGTCTAATATATTTGCATTAGGTCCTGTACATATGTTTATGTGCCTTATCAAGAAAGTCAAGTGTCCATTAACCTTAAATCTTATCCTGCACTGAGCAAAGCACTTTCCACAGAGGAAATTTTTAATAAAGTGACAAATTCACAGATCAAGAACTGGAAGAGACCTCAAGGGCAATCAAGTCCAACTAAAGATTTGCTAAGATCTTGTGTCAATGCAAGGAGTTGAACACAGGTCTTCCAGACACCCAATCAAGAACCTTTTTGATTATACTGATAAGGGTATAACTTCTAGGGGAAATATTTTAATAATTTTAAGGTCCCATGACCTTAAATTTGAGTAGTCTGTCAATGATTTTAAAATCTTTTGGCTTTAGAATCAGTGATACTGAGGTTTCGCTCCCTACCTTAGAGTGCTATTGTTCTAACAATGTCTATAGATGATTCTAAAGTCTTCTGGCCTTAAGGTAATCCTACAAATATTGTTAACTGTCAGATACATAATCTACTGGTCTGTGATAAGCAAATTCCTGAGACCCACTCCTCATATAAAATGAGCATATCAGTGACATGAAGGACTGGATAAATTTGTCTCCTTGCTCCTGGTTCTTTGCTAAATCCTTTTGGAACGTAGCCCGCTTCAATTGGTGTTACAATCAAAATAAACTTTGCTCCTTGACTTGGAGATGGGTTCAAGTCTTTAAATTCTTTTGAGACACTTCATGACACTGATCTGTGAGCCTCAACTTTTTGGGGTCCCTTCTGAGCCTCAACAGTACCATTCTCTCCCCTCAATTTTTTTTTAGCAAAGGATGCCTGTCCTTGAATTAATTAAATTCTTGTTGCTGAGAAGTATGACTTCTCAAGGCAGTATGACATCACTGAGATGGCTTTGAATCCAATGAAGAATGTATATTCTTCCAAAGCAGGAATTATTGTGACACATTGTAGGCACCTAGTAGGTGTTTGCTTACGCTACTGAAATTCATACTACTACCCCTCCTCCATTACCCTTTCCTCAATTCTGGAACTATGAGCCATGATTAACTATTGCATTGTTCCTGGATGGAGTATGTCAATCTACCCTCCTATGGAAATAATCCATTCACCATTCCTATAGTTTTTTGACCAAACTGTCCTTCTCTGGCTACCATTCTTGTTTATGTATTATCTCCCCCATTAAAATGTAAGCTGCTTCCAATCAGGGACTGTCTTTGCTTTTATATTTGTACGCCAAGCACTTGGCACTTGATTTTTTAGTCATTCCCTCACTGGATTTATAGCCTTGAGAGAGAGTATTTAGTGAACATCTGGAAAGAGAAGCAGTAATCACAAAGATCCAGTGGGACTCCATCAAGAACAAACTAACTTCATTTTCTTTATGACTTGGTTAGTAGATTGCATTCTATTCACTGCTCACTCAATTCCAGCCTCAAACATTTCCTAACTGTGTGACCCTGAAGAAAGTCACTCAAACTCTGGTTACCACAGACTCTCATCTGCAAGATGGAGATAACAAAAGCACCTATCTCCTGGAATTGTTGTGAGGATAAAATGATATGATGTTTGCAAACCTTTAAAGTAATATTATTACTGCTGGTGCTGGTGGTAGCTACAACTACTAATACTAAAACTACCATTATCACCACCACCATCATCCCTAGCACCTCTTCCTCCTCCATATTATTACTCACTCCTATCACCATCACCATTTACTACTACCACTACCATTTCTATTACTATTAATGTCACTATCACCACTACCTAGAAATAGTCATAGTATTCATCCTGTCCCATGCATTTTATACTCTTTCTCTTTGACAGATTTCTCCTGCAAATCAGCCAGAGAGGACCACCAGAGGTCTTAAGGGTCTTTCTAGAACTCTCTTGTCATTGCATGGACCCCAATGAAGCATCCCTTTCTATTAATCTAAGTTCTTTGTGCTTTAACCAAACTGGATTGTTTACTCATGCTTGCACGTGTACCAAATTTACCTTCTCTGCTTCTCTTCCCTCTCATGCTGTTTATTTTTGTGTAGAATATTTTTCAATTGTCAAAGCTCTTTCCTTCCATCATGAACTGCATTAAAGAGCTTAGAGATCACACAGAGAATGTGTGTGACACTTGATCTCAACTCTGAGAATAGCTTTGTTGCCATTCCATATTTCTGCCTCTCATTTTACAGATAAAGTAAATAAGACTTAGAAAGGTTAAGTTACTGCCCAATAACCACACACAAAGAAAATGGCAGAGGCAGAATTCAGATCCATGTCTTCTGATTCCAAATATAATATCTTTCCACTACATTCACTAATTATCTGAGTAGCCCTCAAATGGAATGGGCTAGCTTGAGAGTAATTTTTCCTGACCATGAAGTTCTTCAAACTCTTGATAGATAAAAACTCATACTTTTTTATAGCTTTTGTTATCTCAAAAACATTTCCCACTCCCCTTACAATCACCCAAAATGGAAGGTAGTATCAATATCATTATTCTCATTTTCAGATGAGGAAACAAAGGCACAGAGATGAGGCAACTTATCCAGGAATCACATAACTAGAATAAAATGTCAGTGGTAGAATTTCAGTCGAACTCACATGGTATAACTTTTTAGGTACAGAATATGATTGAACAAAGATACAGAGGGAGAGAATATTGAAAGGGAATAGATAAGTTTTAGAAACTGGACCAAATCATTGTTTATCCAGGCTATCACTTAGACAAAATGAAAATCTCAGCCATGAGCTAATCAGACACAATCATCACTTACTGTCCACAAACAAACCAACAAAAAAAATTCACAGAGGACACATGAGAGCTACTTCCACAAATTTCTGATCCATTTTTTGTTAGAGTGCACATCTAGAATATTTATTTTATTATCTCCAGTACTTTTAGTTGTCATGTCAGTTCTTTTTAAAATGCATACAGAAGAAGAAATGCCCTTCGAAGGTGAACACTTGGCAAACTCTGCCAAATCCAGATGGTAATAACTTTTTTATTGACCATGAATTACATTCCCTTAAGAGAGAATCTACAAGGTTTAGATAGACTCTTTTACTGACTAAGGAACAAGTCTGGTAAATAATACTAAGACGCAACTTATCCAGAGGTTAGACCTCTGTCAACCTCATAGAATCATGAGGTCTCAGAGTAGTCAAAGAACTCAGGTCTTTGTGAGGATCCAATAACAATTTGGGAAAAAAAATCTTGATCAGGAAGTATCCTTTGCAAACAAGTTCATTCCACTTGGTGACAGCTTGGATTATTAGTGTGGTCAATTGAAAAAGAATATTTGTTTTTTAGTTCTTTGAGGGCAAAGGCCTTCTTTTGCTTTTCCTTATTTCCCCATTCAAAGATTCTGATTCAAAGAATTCAAAGAAACTGAATTTGAATTTTGGACACAATACTCTAAATAAGATAGAGGGAGGAGGGAGAACAAAAAGCTCCGACTTTGTTGGTCCTGGATCTGATGCCTCTGAATATTAAAACAGTTCCAGCTATTGTTAATTCACATACTTTACTGCCTATATGATGCTGGGCAAGTCAATCATTTACCTCCTCTGTAAAACAAAGGAGTTGGACTCAGTAGTCACTCCCTGCTCTAAAGCTATGATCTTATGAACACCGAGGTTCAGAGAAGTGAGTCAATTTGTCCAAATTCACACAGGGAAGGTAGCAGCAGAGACAGCATGGAAATTTTCGTCTCCTGGTTCTACTTTCTCTGGTCTTCATGCAACACCATGTTACTTTGACCTTGAAAAGCATCATAGTTACAGCTATTGCAGTGCACAACTGTGGGACACATACACACATACAACTTTCCTCCAATATCTTCTCTTTAAGAAGAGCAGAAAATGAGGGCTGGGGAAAGCAAATGACTGGCCAGTCTCTCAGAAATGCCATGAAGATTAATTAGGTGTTTACCAAGTACTTAATGCATCTCAGAGTCTGCTCCATGGTGGTATGGTTATGTTAGCATTAGCAGTCCAGAGAGGTGTGGGAGACAGACTGGTCACTGACAGGCCAAATCTGTGGCCTTGGACCACTGTGGCCATATCACTTTTAAAAAAAAACTGCTGAAAAAAAAACAGGCGGAGGGGGGAAAGAAAGCCCCCTATCATCTGAAAAAGTCTATTCAATTTGTGCAAACTTAAATTAAGAAGGACCAAATAAAGCTAAGCTCTCTTTTGTAATGAGTGATACCCACTGTAATAGATAGAAAGAAACTCTCTTCAATGAGGTTTTCTTTTTTTTTTTTAGTTCTTAGGTCTAGCCTCTATTTGTATTTAAATCTGGAATTTAAAATGGATTTTATTTGATCACCACAATGGCTTTGTGAAAAAGGAGAGGCCAAAAGGCTTAGTCTAACCCAGAAATCAGAGTGTTCAATGACCTCTGGCAGAAGGGATGCTGAACTAAGAATCAATCCTGTCACTTCAGGAGCCACTTATAATTTTCAGAAAGAATGAAAACCTTGCTTCTTTAAATAGAATATTTTTCAATTCCACTTATAATGTATGCAGTTTCTTCTATTTCCTTAACACTATAGCTATTTGATTACCTCAAAAGGCAAGCTTTGCTGTTTCTTCTGAAGGACAAAACTACTTACTCCCTCCCTAAAATTCTAATCATAAAAGAAAAAAGGGGATGAGCGGGTAGAGCATGTGGAAAGAATAGAACCTTCTTTACTTGCATGCAAATATCACTAATAAGCAAGATTAAAGAGAAGAACAAAGGAAAAATTGGGGTAGAAGTGGCATTCTCTGAAGAAAAACACAGACTTAATTTCCAAATTTTGTATTAAGCTGCTACTTTCTGGTTACCAGATTTTGAATGAGTCACATCCTCTCTCTACTCCACAAGTTTCCTCCACTGTAAGGTGAGAAGATGGAACACATTACAGAAATTTGAATTGGAAAAGATCTCTGAAATGACCTAGTCCAACCCAGATCATTTTTATTAACCTTTTAAAAATATCATTTTTCAATTATGGAATAAACAATATTTCCATAACATAATAAAACATAATTTAAAATAAAATTGCAAATCTATTATGTACAACTTGCTTTTTCTTTAAAATGTATAATAAAGTTATCATGCAAGGTTTTTTTTCCTCCCTTTACTTAAATGGGTACAGACACAAATAGGTATATGCTTGTAAAATTTTTCTACACATAATTCTATTTATCAATTCTTTCTCTAGAAGCAGATAGCATCTTTCTAATATGTCCTCTATAGTCAATTTGGGTATTTATAATAGTCAAAATGATTTATTTGTTCAAATTCATTCTTAAAACACTATTGCTATAACTATACAATGTTCTTCTGGTTCTGCTTATTTCACTCTTCATTCTTTCATGTGTCTTTCTGGGTTTTTCTAAGATCATTGAGTACATTATTCCTTATAGCATCACAATCATATACCCATTCCCCAGTCTGGAGAGCTTGTAAATTTCTGACTCACTCCACCATCTTCCCAGAATGTCCTCCCAACCCAGACCTGAGCAAAGAAAATCTTCTGCCATTCCACCCCTGCCATTCATGGACAGTTCCCTCATCATATTTTTGTGGCAGACTGTTCATTTAGATAGCATTAACTACTTAGGATATTTCCCAGTCCATTAATAAGTTAGAATCTATGTCTCAGCCACTGATATTGTTCCCAGTTACTCTTTTTTTGAGAGGGAAGGAACAAACATTTTCCTTCTATATGACAACCCTTCAAATAATTGATCTATCTTATTAGTCCTAATGTCTTTCCAGGCCAATAGAAATCAAAGAACTACAGTCACATGGAAGTGACATAAAGAGCATCAAATCCAACTTCATCATTATACAAATGAGGAGACTGAGACACAGAAGTGCTAGATGTCTCCAATGTTCCTCCTAGTTCTCTCTCTTCTCTCTCTCTTTTTTTCTCCCTGTCATATATCTACCCACACACTCTTGGAATAACAGTTGAGAATAGATCTATCAATACTGGGAGAGAAACAGAGTCCAAATATGTTGTATCAGAAAGGATGAAGATAACTTACTCTTGACATGGATGTTCTCATAGATGTTTTCCCGACAGACACATCCAGGTGTGTGAAATTCACAAGAGGCTCTGAGTATTTGCATATCATCTGCATGTAGTTTGTGAAGACTTGACAGATTGTACCATCTTTTCTCAAGAAAGTGTTTGAGTTAAAACAGCATGACTTCACAAAGGGCTGAATAATATAAAGGAAAGGACTCTGGTCTGAACTCAAGATATTTAACCTAGTTCTGTCACTAACTTTCTTTTTTAATTTTAATTTTTTTAGATTATATATGTTCATTCATTTTTATTATTTAGTTCCATAAGAGTCATGTTGGAGAAGAAAAGGAAACAAACAAAACATGAGAAAGAAAATGATCAAAAAAAGAGAAGAAAAATAGGGTGAAAATTGTATACTTTGATTTGCATTCAATCTCCATAGTTTTCTATCTGGATGCATTTGACATTTTCCTTCACAAGTCTATTAAGATTATCTTGAATCACCTCAATGCTGAAAAGAGCCAAGTTTATCACATTTGATCATCATATAATCTTGTTGTTGCGTACAATGTTTTCCTGATTCTGCTCATTTCACTCAGCATCAACTTGTGTGAGTCTTTCCAGGCTTTTTTGAATTCAGACTATTCATCATTTTTTAAACTGAACAATAGTATTCCAATACATTCATATACCATAACTTACCCAGTCATTCCACAATTAATGGGCATTCATTCATTTTCCAATTCTTTGCCACTACAAGAGGGGCTACAAACATTTTTTGCACATGGGGTCCTTTTCCCTCTTTTATGGTCTTTTTGGGATAGACCTCGTAAAAGCCAATAACTTTCTAAGTGAACTCAATTAAATCATCTTTCTTCCTCCACTATGTCCTGGTCCTCAGTTTCCTCAAGTCTCTAATAATGGGAATAATGAAACTTTCATAACCGAAGGTTACACATTAATTAAGTAGCAAATTGCATATATAAAGGTCAGTAATTACCATCTGACCAGGGACATATCTGCAAAAATATTATTTTGTTGGAATAGTATACATACCTGATATTAGACAGTATCATAACTGATCTTTAGGGTCCAATTTAACTCAGCAAAGTCTATGGGATATATGTGAAAAACTTCATATTTATATTTCAAGTGGGAAAAAATTGAGATTCAGAGATATCAGTCGACAAGTCCAGAGTCACAGAGTCTGAAGCAGAATTGGAACCAGGGATTTCCATCTTAAAGTTCAGCTGTATCTACTGCCCACATGAATGGAATGGCAATTCCTTAAATCTCAAACACAAATGAAGATCACTGATCCACATATAAGGATCTCTATGGGCTGGGTACTGAGTTTTTAAATGTAATATTATTTTGCATTTGTTTTGTTAAATATTTCCCAATTATATTCCAATTTGTTTCAGAGTGCCTTTAGGAATGTTCTGGGACATATATGACTCACTGGTCACAAGTCTGACACATCTAGCTTAAATCTTTGGCCACAGGTCTCATTTCATGATGCTCATTCCGTGAGTGCCCACCAAATTTCAAAGATTTTTTCATAAGTAAATCATATGGAAAAACCTGTCTCCAAAGGGCCTAGAAATCAGGTCATATGAAGATTTATTCAAGAAAGTAGAGATGTTTGGCCTAGAAAGGATAGTACTTGCAAAAGGTAATGTTCTGGCAAAGCTGAATAAGTAGGAACAGGCGAAACCAGATGCTTGCTAAATCAAGAAAAGAGAGGAGGGAATGGTCACAGTGTGCCTCTGGTAGGAAATGTTAGGATTTTCAAATATAAGTCCCATCTTCTAAAAACACAAGACAGAGATATCAAGAAAGTTGGAAGGATGGAAGGATAGATAGATAGATAGATAGATAGATAGATAGATAGATAGATAGATGATAGATATTTTAATACAGTACCTAAGCAATATAGTAGATAAAGTACTAGATTGATAATCAAGTTAGAGTTGAATTTAAATCCTAAAATACTTACTAGTTATGTGACCTAGACAAGTTATTCCAACCTTCTCAGCCCCCCTTATCTGTAGAATGGGAATAATAATAGCACCTACTTCACAAGGCTATTATTGAATTAGATGGTATGTAAAAGGCACTTTGCTACCCTAAAGCATGATAGAAATGCTAGCAGCTATGATCGCTATACTTGTCACCACTATTATTATCCAAGATAGGGAGACATACCCAGGAACCCATTATGGAAACACCTGATTCTTCTAGAGCTCAGACTGCTGACAGAAGGCTAGGTAGCAAGCAAATGACAATTAAGTTTTAAAGATTAAGGGCTACTACATATTCAGAGTTGCAAAGACCAGCAATGCTAGGATTTTTTAATTTAAGAAAAAAAAAGATGGAGGATGGCCTCAACAAGCTTGGAAAATAGAAATGAGGCTATTTTTCGCTATAGTAAAGGTAAACCAAGGAAAAAGAAACTGATCCCAGGCCCAGCCAAAAATAAAATTGATAATGTGGCTTTTCAGGCTTACAAATGCTGACTCTTACCAACTTTCCATTGCAAACCATTGAGAAATGGGAAGAAGATTGTGAATTTGCAGGGAAAGGTGAAATAATGACTAAGAAAACCAAGGGAGCAAAGACCCTTAGGCTCAGTTTGCAAATGAAAAGTGTGTTTCATCCCCCTCAGACTTTCAAGTGACTTATTCAGTGACAAAGACGACCTGGGATAATTATTTTGGCTGGTTTTAATAGGTAAATGAGAAGGAAGATAAAGACAGCCTTAAAGATTGAAATTCCTGATGAATATTAGGGTTTCAAATTAAACCATAGGGGAGTAATATCCACAGATAAAAGTGCTGGATTTGGAGTTTGGATGTTGTTTTCTTTGTTCATGAAAAGGGTCATGACATCGGAGGTGATGTCATAACTTGCAAGTAAATTGTATTTGAGTGAGGAAGGCAGTACAATGTCACAAGTTTCACTTTCTCCTCTAAGGTCACCTGAGTCCAATGGCAAGATCTAGATTGGGATGACAAGAGATGGGCTTCTGGATCTGGAGTCTGGATACCTGGTTAAAAACCTGTCTCTGACATAAGCTATGTGCTTCATATTTTTAGTAACTGGTGATCCTGACCAAGTTAGTTAACCTTTGTTTGCCCTGTCAATCAAATAGGGAAACTATGACTATAGAATTAACCATATCACCTTGAAAGAAGCATTGAATAAACTAATGCTTATAAAGTGCTTTATAACTTCAAAGAACCATCTAAATGTCCTTTATCATTAATACATCAAAATTTCTTTGTAGTAATTCAGGATAAATTTTATATTTCTTATCTGTAAATATTCTTTTTCTGCAGTAGACTAGAAGCTTCTTGAAGGTAAGGAAGGTTTGTTTTCTTTTTGCCTTTGAATTTAGAATGTCTAGCACTTAATAGGCATTTAATAATTGGATGCTGAATTTAGCTGAATTTATAGCTTTTTATCTAAAATTTTATATCTCATGCTTTTCCATCTATCTCTTAATTTTATTTAAGTATTTAAGTAATTTAAGTATATTAGGTATTTAGATAATATGAAATATTTAGATATTCAAAGGTCTCTAAAGTCCCTTCTGCCCATAACATTTAATGTTCTAATGTCCCTTCCTGTTTGTCATCATATTTTTTAAGATGGTATTCATCACTCCAATTTTCTAAATCATCCCCAAAATGGCCTGATATATATTACTTGCTTCCTTCCTTCTTCTCTCCCTGTAATGGTCTTCTTCCTTGAGGAGGACAGGATATTTTAATATATCAATGGATGATAGGCCTGGCTTAAGAAATGAAGTTCATGTTTGATCCTTGCTCCCAATTCTTTAGGAAAGGTCTGATAAATTGTTGGATATGTTCAATATGCCAGACAGATTTCCTGAACTGTTATCCCCTTCCCTCACTCTCTCTCTCTTTGTTTATTCTTTGTTATAAGAAATGGTTTGCAGCTTCATTTAGTAGAGAAAGAGAGGGATTTTCACTGCCAGTCCCAGGATATTTTATCCATGTCCTGAATTCATTTATCTATGTATATGCTGTTCCTTCCTAATAGAATGGAACCTGTTTGAGGTGAAATATTTTTCATCTTGGACTTTGTAGTCTACTTTCTACCATGATAACTGGCATAGAGTGACCATATAATCAATATTTGTTGACTATTAAAAATATGATGTAGAAACAAAATTCAAATCTGTGTGTGTTTGTATATGTGTGTGAGAGAGAGATAGAGAGGAGGGAAGGAGGAGGGAGAGAGAGAAGGAGGGAAAGAGAGAGAAAGAAGGAGGGAGAGGAAGAAAGAGAGAGGGAAGGAAGAAAGGAGGGAGGGAAGGAGAGAAGGAGATGGAGAGGGAAAGAGGAGGAAATTTTAAAAGTCTAGTTAGCTCTTCTTAGGTTACAACTGTTTGCAAAGGCTGCTTCTCAAAAAACCAGTCAAAAGACTGTCAAATCATCACCTCTGTGTGTGTATGTGTGTGTGTGTGTGTGTGTGTGTGTGTGTGTGTATGTTTGTATATGTGTGTAAGAGATAGACAGAGGAGGGGGGAAGAGGAGGGAGAGAGAGAGGGAGGGAAAGAGAGAGAAAGAGGGAAGGAGAGGGAGAAAGAGAAAGAGTGGGAGGGAGAGGAAGAGTGAAGGAGGGAGGAAGAGGAAGAAAGAGAGAGTGGGATGGAAAGGAAGAGAGAGGGAGGAAGGGAGAGGAAGAAAGAGATAGAGAGAAAGGGAAGGAAGGAAAGAGAGAGGGAAGGAGAGAAGGAGATGGAGAGAGAAAGAGGAGGAAATTTAAAAGTTCTAGTTAGCTCTTCTTAGGTTACAACTGTTTGCAAAGGCTGCTTCTCAAAAAACCAGTCAAAAGACTGTAAAATCACCAACTGTGCTGAGGTCTGACATCGCTTCTATACTCTGTGTGTGTGTGTGTGTGTGTGTGTGTGTGTCACAAATAACTCATTAAAGCAATTATCAATAATTAGCACAGCATCTTGAGAATCAGTACATTCACACAAATTAATAAAACAAAAATTAGCTAAACGGGTGAAGACATGACCAAAGTGGGCTTTCTCATTAGGTGGTTCTTTAATGGAGGAGAGTTTTCACTCAAGGATGGAACTCCTAGACAGGCGTGCAAAACAGCTGGAACTGGAGTTGCCATTTCCCAGGGTCTAGAAAGCAATATCTCTCATAAAAGTGAATTAAGAAGAATGATTTCTTCATAAAAAAGGAATTGGTCACTAAACATCAAATGTCTATGAACATTATATTCCAACACTTTGCAAAATACTGGATATACAAAGACAAACAAGTCTACAGATTCACAGTATCCCCACCCGTGTGTGTGTGTGTGTGTGTGTGTGTGATATAATACAAGTATACAGTGATGGGTGGAAAAGAGGGGACATGAGTTATAAAACATTTATAAACTACTTACTATGTGTCAGATACTGAAGATACAAAGACAAAAGTGAAAACTTTTCCCACTTTTCCAAAGCTTACATTTAATGAAGGAGAGAAATTGCTAGGACTCCCAGAATTGTTGAAAAGGAACTTGGAGGTCATATATTCCAATACCTGACTCTTCTAGAACATGCCCCAAAATGCTTGTCCTGGATTTTCTTGAAAATCAATAATGAGGCAAAATTATTTTTTCTAAGGGTTCCCAAAGATTTTTAGCAATATTATAGGAATAACAATAATTAATAGTTAATATTTTATTATAAAAATAACTCATATTTATCTAGTACTTTAAGGCTTACAAAGAATTTTATAAGTACTATTTCATTTGCTTCTCATCAACAATCTTGGGAGGTAGAAGCTATTATTATTATTCCACTTTGGCTAAGTGACTTGCCCAGAGTTACACAGCTAGTAAGTCTCTGAATTTCTATTTGTACTCATGTTTTTTGGACTTGCTCACTGCCCCATCTACCTGTCTTAAGAAATTTCAGATCATGATTTTTCTTGTGCAGCATGATAATTTGGAAATATATATAGAAGAATCGTACATGTTTAACATATATTGGATTACTTGAGGTCTAGGGGAGAGGGTAGGGGGAAGAGAGGGAGAAAAAAATTGGAACACAAAGTTTTGCATTGCATGTGTTTTGAAAATAAAAATATATATCTATATATCTCTATCTCTAAATACATAGATATATAGATAGATGATTAATAGATAGATAGATAGATAGATAGATAGATAGATAGATAGATAGATA
>JAJPUD010001039.1:338269-349158 GCA_023553655.1 Myrmecobius fasciatus | reverse complement strand
ATAGATAGATAGATAGATAGATAGATAGATAGATAGATAGATAGATAGATAGAGGAAAAGAAATTTCAGATCACTGGGATTTCAAGGAGACAGATCACTTTGGGATGCTCAAACTCAACATTCAGGAGCAAGACTTAAATCCAGGTCTTCCGGACTGCAGCACTGGATCTCTGCCCATAATCCCATTCTACTTCCCCAAATATAATATAGAAATATTACTGCTTATCCTCCTTCTCTCATAGTGTTACAAATGAGAGTTTTTTTTCATAATTTGTAAAGTACTAAATAAATGTGAACTATTTAAATTCCCAATATTAAAACAAATGAATTGGATGGTTTAGGAAAGGCAAATGAAACCTCCTTCCATCGTCCAAATGCCACATGCCAAGGCTAAATTATTTGGTTGCAGCAAAATCAATGGTATCTTCACTCGATATCATTCAGATAATTGGGCTATTCTTGTTGTTTTTATTTGTTTACTCAAAGGAAACCGTTTCTTCCGTGAAGATCCAAATCACTCCACAAACATCCTGAATGATGCTTGTCTATTAGACTAGAAACTTTTTGAAGGGAAAAGGTCTTTTATCTTTGTCTTTGCATCTCCTGCACAGGGATGGTACACATTTACTGTGTCTGTTTGTTAATGGATTGATGGATTTCCTATAAAGGACCTGTCCAATGGGCTACAAGTTTTCCTTTAGTTTATAATTTAAATAATATAAAGTTTATATTTATATTTAAAGTTTATAATTTAAATAATATAAAGGAATTTATAATCTGTTTAGTTTATACTTCTAATTCATTTTAAATATAATTCTATAATTTTATATAATTCTATACAGGGACTATACAGATATCATCCCTCCCTCTCATCAGGATTGACTCATCTCCTTTGCCAGTCCTACACATTCAGAATGATGTCTTCAATGCTATTTCTTGCATGCAAATTGTCTTAAACAAGAAGATACAGACCAATCACATGAAACCAGTGTCCCTTTTCACAGATGTTAAAAACAGTGGGTGGGCAGGGGGAAGACACTCAGTGGTTTGCCAATAGCCAGGTTTGAATGCAGAGCCAAAACTAGGAAGCAAATATGCAACTTGTTTCCTTCACCATATCCATCCTTCCTACAGGTCTGCCCAGTCCCCCAAAATAGAGCTTAGCTCACTGTGCATCCTTCTAGGAAAAATAATAATGAGGTCAGGGCAAAACAGAAGAGAGAAGGCTATAGGAGACCTCAGTCCCCTTTGTTTTAACAGTAAGCCAGGGACCACAGATTGCAGTTCCTTATCAGAATGCACAGCAATTCAACACAAATGCTTGAAAGACCACACTCCATTAATTCACAAGAAACCTTCATGTAAATCTCATTATCCAGCACAATAATTGGTCCTTTATATTCCCTATTTTTTCAATTATTCTCTTTTCCTGACAGTTCTTTTCAAGAGAATTTAGCAAGTGAGGAAACAAGGAGGTTTACCTCAGTCTCTTTTACCTTTATCCCAGCATGGGGAAGTTTCCAAAGTAGCTTCAAAAACTAATAATTCCCATGACTTGTGTTGCTAACAGTTCTCAAATTTAGGCAGTTGGACATCAATCTCACTCAGGTTGGAAAGGTAAGAAGTCAATATCTTAAAACAGAACAACCAGGACAACAACAATATCAGAAAGGCTATGGGGCAAAACTCGAACCCAGCTATGTAGAACATCAGAACCTCTCCAAATTCAGTCTTCAAAAGAAATGAGTTGAACATCCATTCTCAGTCATCTGCCAGTTGCATATGACCATTGGCAAACCTCTTAATCTCTTTAAGTAACAGGTACTCATTTAAAATGTGGAGGTAAGTGTAGGTTCAAGATTATGGAATTAAAAGAAATAAACACATGCAATCACTCTGTCAATCAATCAGCAAGTACCTATTAAGCAGCTATTATGTGTCAAATATTATTCTAAGCACTGAAGAAAACAGAGGGAAACAGCTCCTGATCATAAGAAACTTACATCCCAACATCTATAAGTAAATGCATAATATGGTTGAAATAGGAATATAAGGTAGTTTGCAAAAGGGAAGACATCATTTATAAAAGCTTCATAAGCATGGAAGTTATTAAATGAGAGATCAGGCTCTTCTCAAGTCACTGCCACAACATCTCTGCCCTCTATGAGCCCCACCTGCATCTCCCCCATCTTAGTACAGACCCCATTACTACTCAAATAGATTATTGAGATAGTTTTTTTTAATAATTCATCCTTCCCACCCCCTCTTCTATGTGAAACACCCACTAGTGCTTCATAGACGCTTGGTGATTGATTGGCAGTGATTGCAGGTGTTTATTTCTTTTGATTCCATAATCCTGCACATATACTTACCCCCACACTTTAGATGAGGTACCTAATTGAGACTCAGAGAGATTAAGAGGTTGACCAATCGTCATATGCAACTGGCAGATGCTTTATGCTACCATCAGAGTTAGTATTTTTTGGTACTAGACTGATATGTTCATTGGTATATGGAATTCCAATACCAACAACATCAGGATCTGTTCTGAGTTGCCTGGGGGCAGCGAGATATCCACCATCATGCAGCTAATATGGATCAGAAATGGAGCGGGAGCTCAGGTTTTATTGCATCAGTAAACCTCTATCCACTACATCATGATACCTTTCAGTAATCATTTGTACATAGAGATTTGGCCAGGACATTTTACTGCTAAAAAACCAAAGCAAACCACTTTAGTGTCTCCAGTACCTGAGGAACAAAATTCAAGTGTCAAGGGGAATTCAAGATGCTCTAAAATCTGGTGGCCTTCAGCTCAATCCATCTGGCCTTGTCATATAAGTGGCTTTTGCACTCCAACTAAAATGGACTCCTCAGCCCCTTGAGCGTGGCCAGCTTCCCCACAGCCCAAACCTTTGCTCATATGTTTCTCTGTGTCTCTCTCTGGGTAAGTTTCCTTGCCCAGTTTTACTTGTTGAACACCTAACCAGCCTTTAAAGCCCAACTGAAATGCCTCCTTTTCCAGGAAAGCCTTCCTGTGTCCCCCATCATTAGTCAGTGACTTTATCCAGACAGTTCTCTGTATCAGGGCTTCATTACTTCTTTTATCCTACTGGTAGAGAGACAGGTTCTACACCTGATGTCAGAATGACCTCCTTCAAATACTGCCTCAGAAACTCACCAGCCATGTAATGCTGGTCTATACTTCTCAAATACATTTAAGTGAGGATTACAGGATTTCAGAGTCAGAAAGGATCTCATTTGCCAGCTAGGCCATCCCACTCACACACACACACACAAATCCCCTCTATAAAACTGACAAGTGGTCATCCATTCTTTGCTTAAAGACCTCAAGCCAACTGGAGATACTTGAATCTAATGGATCTATGTCATGTCATAAGAAATGAAGAATGACAGAATTAGAGAAATATTGGAAAGAACTACATGAACTGATGCATAGTAAAGTGAGAAGAACCAGAACTTGATGGGTCCAGTAATAATATGAAAGAAAATATTACTGAAAAATTTCATAAGACTGGCCACTTCCCAATGACCATGAAACATACCTTCCATTCCTTCACAGAGAAAGGAGATGGATTAGCAGAGGTTATTAGCTTGGGGTTCATTACATATACTACATATGTAGTATACATCAAGATACATTTCAATATATGTGTTATTTGATGCATTTAAAAATATGGTTCTAAGAAGAGGTACATAGGTTGTGTCAGACTTTTCAAGAGGCCCAGGACACAAAAAGTGTTAAGATCAATTTAACTAGAGGTACAGAAGTGGACATTCTTCCTCACATGTGGCCAAGGCATTAGGGGTTTTATGTGACTACATATAATTCTTACAAGGGATTGCTGAGGGCAAAGAATAGGAGGGGGAAATGAGAGGGTTGGGAAATAGTGACAGATATACAATATAACATCAATAAAGCACTGTTTGTAAAGCACACATAGGGATGGATGGGGAGTCACCAAAAAGACAAAAACCAATCCATTCCTACCTTATTGCTTACAGATTTATATATTTTAGTAATTTAAAAAATATTTCATATTGCAAAATTCCATATTCTGTATGCTTCACTGATCTGTGTCTTGAAATGTTTGGGATTATGGATTATTGTTGAATGCACAATAAAAAAGGGGGGAAGCTTCAAATGAGAGAAAAACTATCATCTACCAAGGAAGCTCATTCCACTTTTGGATAATTCACATTGTTAGCAACAATTGTTGTTCTTTTTGTATGCTTTCTGTCGATTTTTTGGGTTTTGTTTTTATTTTGCTTTTTATTGACATAATTTAACTTCAGATTCACTTCCAGCCATCCGGTCAACATCTTTATTATATGCTTTACTGAAAGTGATGGAAATTGAACTAGGGTGTCTGTGTTGGGTGTAAAATAAAGCAGACAGATGTGTGAAATGGTAAGAAGTCACAATAGACAAAATCTGGCAAAAAAGTGAAGGATGAGGGATATTAGAATCAAGGATGCTGCTAAAATTGAGAATGTGGGCAACTAGAAAATAGAAAAGTTGGGAGGAAGGATGGATTCAACACAGTAGTATGTTGGTGGATATTTAACAACTGGCTACCATAAACAAAGGAACCAATAAATAAATAAATGAAATTGATATTAAGTATGAGTAAGCTCTTAACTGTGTGATATCACTTATTACAATTATCTGTGTTGGCAGCACGTATTCCTACTGGGAGTGGGTCTTATATCTCATATGAACACTGTGTCTCCTCCTGAGACCTAGCACAGCCAAGTTTCTGCAGACAGGCAGAAATAGTGAATAAAGAGTGAGGATTCCATAATTGTAGGATAGATTCTAAAAGCCATGTAGTCCAAACATCTCAGTTTGTAAACTGAGATGATAACCAGATGAGTTTGTTATCTGAGATGATAACCAATAGCAATTAGAGTCTTACATTTTAGGCACTGTGTTAGGCACTAGAGATACAAATACCAAATTGATTATCCTATTTAGCATGTATTAGATTACCTGTCATCTAGGGGTGGGGGGTGGGGGGAAGGAGGGGAAAAGCTTGGGAAAAAAAAGTTTTTGCAAAGGTCAATGTTGAAAAATCACTCATATGTTTTCTAAATAAAAAGCTTTATATTAAAAAAAACCCAAAAAAACAAATACCAAATTGAAATCCTCCCTGACCTCAAGGAGATTACATTCTCTCAATGAAGGAACTGAAGAAGAAATGAGGCACAAAAGAAATGATATAATTTTTCCATGGTCACACATGTATGAAGTGGAAGTTAGGATTTGAAACCAAGTCGACTGACAACAAATACAATGTTCTCTGCCCTCCACTTCTACCTCCCACTTCACAGTGGGATATGACCATGGGATCATAGGTCTGAGATGGAAGGGACCTTAAAAGCCATTTAGTCCAATCCCATTTGATGGATGAGGAAAATGAAGGATAGGGAAGTAAAATCACTTGTCAAACATCACACAACTAAAACGTGTCAGACCATAGACTCATAAAAGGTAAGCTGAAAGAAACTCAAGAGTCATTGGATAAAAACCCTTCATTTTCTAGATGAGAAAACTGATACCGATAGGGCTTGAGTCCCCAAGGTAGAAGGAAGCAGAGCAGGATCTGACTCCAGAAGCAGTGCTCTTTGCATGGAGAACACTATTATCTGAGGGCTACAGAAAGGTTCCAGGCATATATGATTGATTAAATGCTGAACATATATAGGTTCAGAAGATGCCTTAGTTGGGATCCTACCTTTCCAGCCATGTGTCCATGGACATGATACTGAACCTGTCTAAGATCCAGTTCTGTCAGCTATGGAGGGAAAAGGAGATAACACTTCTTGGAATAATTGTAATTCATAGTAAATTATGAGATATAAGGTATTTTCCAAGCTTTAAAACATCTATAAATAGTAGCCCTTTGTGTTATCTCTATATTACTAGCAGACTTCATGGAGAACAAATAAAAGCAGGAGGGAAGGAGAGAGACAAAACAAAGGAGAGGGAGATGGAAAAGAGGGATGAGAAGAAGAGGAAGATAGAGGGGAGAGAAAAAGAGAGGGAGAGAGGGAAAGGGAGAGGGAGAGAACAATTCTTTATGCAGATGTGCAAGTTCTTACAGAGGTTTTTATTTCACATCTGTAGAGAAATAGAGTATGAGAATAAAAGACCATGGGGAGCAGTGCTTTGGAGACAAGGCATTCGGCTGTTGAACCATGCTATATATCATCATAGAACTTTTTATGAGGCTATCAACTGCTCATCACCTCCCCTCCAAATCTCCCCATAACCCTCCTGGGTCCAATTATCTCCAAACTTCTTCTTTTGCATTCAATTTTCTCATTAAATAAGCATGCAGAAATGTGGCTCATTTGGATCTTGATTTTGGCAGGTTTTTCACCAACAGAAAGGGCAGATGTCTGCCAGTGTCTTCCTGGTCTCTACTTGAGTTTCCTTGACTAAGAAAAGAGGCAGTCATGGAAGATGGTGAGGGAGGTGGAGAGAAGGCTGGAAGCAAGGAAACTTGGTCCTCTACCTTGATGACTGGTAAACAGACCATTTAGCAACCAAAGGTCCTTGCAGAAACAGTATTATTGATTTTGAAAGCTCATGTCGAATATTTTAAAAATCTGCCCACAAGATCACAGGTTTAGATTTCACAGGGCATCTAGGCTAACCCACTCAAGTCCAATGGCTTCATTTTATAGATGATAAAGTGGAGACCCAATGAGGGAAAGTCAAGTTTTCAAGGTAACACAGAAAGCAAAAAAGAGAGGCAGGATTTGAACTCAGTTTGTCTAATTGCAAATCCATTATTCTTTCCACTATCCTAAGGAGTCTCAAGAATAATCAACTGATACTTTACTCCTTCCTTCCTACCTCCCTCCTCTCTTCCCTTCCTTCCTTATTTAGTACAATGACTTCATTACTGACCTTGCTATCTGCATCATCACTGCACATTTAGGACTCCTGGGCTCTCTCTCTCTCATTTTTTTTAAATACTCCTTACAGCTGAAGTTTCTTTTATTTATTTATTTAGTCTCAACCAATTAAATATACAATATTTGGCACACAATAAGCACTAACATACTTTTTGCTCATTCATTTATTCGCTAGCTAATGTAGGCAATTCCTGATGTGGAAAAGCTCTCCACCCACACTCACCAGTAACTCATAGTCTATAAAGAAAAACAATACTGAATAACTTCACAACATTATTCAATGAAATGGATATCTAAGGATTGAGAGGACTGAGGTCAAAGAGGACTACTTATTCATCTCCTGGCAGAGTGGTGATGGACTCAGTGCAAAATGAGACAAATATCTTTGAACACAATTGATGTGGGGGTTAACTATACTTTTTGAATGTGAGGAGGGTTTTTTTGGGGGAAGGGACAATTTTGGGGAAGAGGGAGAGTAATGATAATGATACAAATAAAAAGAAGAGAATCAGTGAAGCATTTTTTTCTTTAAAAATGCATCAAACTCCTGACTCCTGGCCAAGATGGTGGAGATCAGACAGGAGTCTCTGTAGCCTCCTCTAAACTTCCCTCAAACCAACAACATATAAAGACTCTAGACCGATTTTGAAGCAAAAAAATCCACAATATCTGGAGGACAACACAATTCTAGAAGAAGCTATTCTGGAAGAACTTCAAAACAGGTCTGTTTTAATTGGGCATGGGGGTGGTCTGCTGAACCCAGACTGCAGCACAGGGAGACCAGGGCAGGGAGCTGGAGCAGGAGTCGTCACAGGAATGGGAACAGGAGTGGGAGTGTTGTGCTTTTCACACACCTGGGAGTCTTCTTCGGGCCTCTTGGGCCCATCTGTCCTGATTGTGGGCAGGTGGTTTGGAGGGTCTGTCTTTTGTGGGGGGTAGATTGTGAACCACTGAACCCCTGATGAGCATCGGACCTAGCTGCCATTACACAGCACTGTAGGGTGATCAATCAATCAGCAGGACTGATCAGCACCTGAAATAATTCAATCAGCAGAACTGCCCAATACCTGAAATAACTCAATCAGCAGAACTGCCCCAGGGCAAATTAAAGCAGCTGTCCCACCTTTGCCCTAAACAGACCTCACACCTTTAAAAAAAAATGAATAAAAAACCAAAAAGAGCTCTCACCATAGACAACTTTTATGGAGAGAGGGAAGAACAGACCTCAAATCCTGAGGCCCCTAAAGGTAAAGCAACTCCAGAAAAAGCCCCAAAGAAAGACATAAACTGGTCTCCATGTCACAAAGCTTTCTTTGAAGATTGTATAAAGAATCTTAAAAGACAGTTAGAAGAAACATGGGGAAAAGAAATGAGATCACTGAAAAATTAAATAGAAAAATGGAAAAAATGGAAAAAGAATGCAATGAACAAAAAAATGTAATTGGTCAATTGCAAAAGGAACTAAAAACAGTAACTGAAGAAAATAAAACATTAAAAATTAGAATCGAACAATTGGAAATGAATGACTCATCAAGACTTCAAGAATCAATCAAACAAAAACAAAAAAAAAATGAAAAGATAGAGAAAAACATGAAATATCTCCTAGGAAAAACAACTGACCTGGAAAATAGATCTAGGAGAGACAATCTAAGGATTATAGGGCTTCCTGAAAGCCATGATGAAAAAAAGAACCTAGACACTATCTTCCAGGAAATCATAAAAAAAAAAAAAACTGCCCTGATATTTTAGACCCAGAAGGCAAAATACTCCTTGAAACAATCCACCGATCACCTCCTGAAAGAAACCCAAAAATTAAGTCCCCCAGAAATATCGTGGCTAAATTCCAGAACTATCATACCAAGGAAAAAATATTACAAGAAGCCAGAAAGAAACAATTTAAATATTGGGGAGCCACAATTAGGATCACACAGGACCTAGCAGCTTTTACTTTGAAGGATCGAAGGGCCTGGAATCAGATATTCCGAAGGGCAAAGGAACTTGGATTACAGCCAAGAATAAGTTACCCAGCTAGAATGAGCATTATCTTCCAGGGAAGAAGATGGTCATTCAATGATATAGGAGAATTTCACATATTTCTACTGAAAAGACCAGAACTGAACAAAAAATTTGATCTACAGACACAGAACACAAGAGAAACACAAAAAGGTAACAAGAAAAAAAAAACTCTTGAGAACTATATTTATGTTAGAGATACTTATAGAATGAGGGTTGATTTTATGAATCTATTATTACATTATGATTATTATGATATGATTATTGTGATTTTATGATTATTATGATATGATAAACTGAAAAAGAAATTAGAGGTTACTGGAAGAAGAGGAAAAGGAGGTAAAATAAGGGAAATTAAATCACATGTAGAGACAAAGAAAACCTATAATGATTGAGGGGAAAAAAGGGAGGGGAATGAGAATTGGGTTAATCTCCATCTCATCAGATTTGGCTCAGAGGGAATAAAAGACGTACTTATAAGGAAACAGGAGGGAAAGGGGGAAAAAGGGGGTGGGTGGGGCTCTAAATGGGAAGAATTGTTTGAGGGAAGTGGTTATCAAAAGCAAAACAGTAGGGAGGAGAGAAAGGGGATAAGAAAGAGAAAAGCATAAGCTAGGGTAAATAAGATGGCAGGAAATACAGAATTAGTTATTTTAACTGTGAATGTGAATGGAATGAACTCTCCCTTAAAGCAGAAGCAGATAGCAGACTGGATTAAAAACCAGAATCCAATAATATGTTGTATACAAGAAACACATCTAAAACATAGAGATACATACAGGGTGAAGGTAAAAGGCTGGAGCAGAATCTATTATGCTTCAGGTGAACAAAAAAAAGCAGGGGTAGCAATCCTGATCTCAGACCAAGTAAAAGCAAAGATAGACTTAATTAAAAGAGACAAAGAAGGAAATTATATCTTCCTAAAGGGTACCATAGATGATGAAGCAATATCAATACTAAACATATATGCACCAAGTGGTATAGCATGGAAATTCCTAGAGGAAAGGTTCAGAGAGATGCAAGAAGAAATAGACAGCCAAACTATAATAGTGGGGGATCTCAACCTCCCTCTCTCAGAACTTGATAAATCAAACCACAAAATAAATAAGAAAGAAGTTAAGGAGGTAAACAAAATGTTAGAAAAGTTAGGTATGATAGATCTTTGGAGGAAAGTAAATGGAGACAGAAAGGAGTTTACTTTTTTCTCAGCAGTCAATGGAACTTATACAAAAATTGACCATGTGTTAGAACACAAAAACCTCAAAATCAAATGCAGGAAGGCAGAAATAATAAATGTATTTTTTTCAGATCATGATGGAATAAAAATCACATGCAATATAAGGCCAGGAGAAAATAGACCAAAAACCAATTGGAAACTAAATAATTTTATCCTAAAGAATGAATGGGTGAAACAGCAAATTACAGACACAATTACTAATTTCATCCAAGAGAATGACAATAATGAGACAACATACCAAAATTTGTGGGATACAGCCAAGGCGGTAATAAGGGGAAATTTTATATCTCTAGATACTTATGTGTATAAAATAGAAAAAGAGAAAATCAATGAATTGGGCTTGCAACTAAAAAAGCTAGAAAAAGAACAAATTAAAAACCCCCAATCAAATACCAAACTTGAAATCCTAAAAATAAAAGGAGAGATTAATAAAATTGAAAGTAAAAAACTATTGAATTAATAAATAAAACTAAAAGTTGGTTTTATGAAAAAACCAACAAAATAGATAAACCTCTAGTTAATTTGATTAGAAAAAGGAAAGAGGAAAATCAAATTGTTAGTCTCAAAAATGAAAAGGGAGAACTTTCCACCAATGAAGAGCAATAATCAGGAGTTACTTTGCCCAATTTTATGCCAATAAATTTGATAACCTAAGTGAAATGGAGGAATATCTACAAAAATATAGATTGCC
>JAJPUD010001039.1:265742-331938 GCA_023553655.1 Myrmecobius fasciatus | reverse complement strand
TGTGCATACCCTTTGACCCAGCAGCATTTGTTTTGGGCCTCTATCCCAAAGAAATCATAAAGGAAGGAAAGGGCCCCACATGTGCAAGAATGTTTGTGGCAGCCCTTTTTGTAGTGGCTAGAAACTGGAAACTGAATAGATGCCCTTCAATTGGAGAGTGGCTGAAGAAGTTATGGTATATGAATGTTATGGAATATTATTGTTCTGTGAGAAACGACCAGCAGGATGATTTCAGAGAGGCCTGGAGAGACTTGCATGGACTGATGCTGAGTGAGTGAAATGAGCAGAACCAGGACATCATTATACATGACAACAACAATACTATATGACGATCAACTCTGATGGACATGGCTCTTTTCAACAATGAAATGTTTCAAACCACTTCCAGTTGTTCACTGAAGAAAGCCATATACACCCAGAGAGAGGGATGTGAAATGTGGACCACGACATAACATTTTCATGCTCTCTATTGATGTTTGCTTGCATTGTGTTTCTTTTTTTTTTCTTGTAGATACGATTTTTCTTGCACAGCAATGATAAGTTTGGAAATATGTATACATACATTCGATTTGCCAAGTATTTTAACATAATTAACATGCAGTGGATATTCTGCCATCTAGGGGAGCGGTGGGGAGTTGGGGGAAAATCTGTAATAGAAAGCTATGTAAGGGTTAATGTTGAAGAATTACCCATACATATGTTTTGCAAATAAAATAAAATTTAAAAAAAATGCCTCAAACAAAACAGAAGGAAGCTTAGAGGGAAACACAGACAAAAAAGACAATTTTGGAAGAAACATATTGAATGAATTCCATACCTAAAATTAATCTGTATGTAATAGAAATTGAGTTTTATATCCAGTACCCTTTTTCTCTATTCTTCCTTGTATATGAAAATGTCCACAATTGCTGGGTTTTTATCAAGTTTAGGATAAGAAAAAAATAATAAAAATAATACAAAAATAAAAACAATAAAAAAATAAGATCTGGAGCTTGAAGAAACCTCAGAGGCACCTATTTCTCCCTCTTATTTTGCAGGTAAGGAAACTAAAACCAATGAATAATCGGTGATAACCAATGAATAGTCAGTGATTTGTCCAAGTCTATATCACTAGTAAGCTTTGGGTTTTGAATAATCTAAGACATCTGAACTCTAGGGTTGGCCCTCCAACTCCAAGCCATACTCCTTTCTCTCTCCCATTATCCTTTCATATACAACATGATGATAAATCATAGCATCACTAAGTTGGGTAAGCATTCTAAGTCATATAGGTCAATCTACTAGAGACTGTCTGGAATCTGTCCCTGGATAGGAAACTTTTCTGATGAGTTAGAGACCTCTCTGAGTGTCTGTTACCTCAACTACAAAACACACAAATACTAAATAAATCTGTAATCTCATCAGTTCTGGAGTTCCTTCCAATGATCCAGATGGCAACCCATCCTTGGCATTCCATCCTTTGTGAATCTTCTCTATGCCCACTTGGGGGCCTTCCTTCCTTGCTTTCTCCTCACAACATAAGGGTATCAAGAGAACATTCTGACAATCCACCTGTCATCCCTCCCTCACCATGTTGCCTGCCATCTTTTCTTCCTATCAGGTAATTCCCTAAAAATATCTTTTACTTCTCTTCTTCTTTGGAGTCCCTAATTGATATATAGTAGCAGTCTGATCACATCTACCTTATACCTCCTTCTTGCCCTCTATGAGATATTTAATTCTTCACACAAAGTTATGTTTGACATATTGCTGCCATACAACATCAACAATAGAATGTCTATCCTGAAAAGAAAGATCTCTGCTTTCCTTGAAAGCCGTGAATAAGTAAAAGTGCTTTGCAATTTCTCCAAAGCAATCCCACCTGCTCACCTCCTCCTTTTTCATCTCTCCACCCAGCACAGTGTTCCTCTGCACTGTTTTCCCCAGATACATATATTTTTGGACAAATTCCATGAGGTGTCCATTCAGATACAATGGAAATCTGAGTGACAGATATTCTTAATTCACTTGCTCTTTCCTATGTGGATGGACAGGCCAACCTCTCTGAATGATTATAATTATCTTCCAGGAGCCTCTATAGTGTCTTGAGCTGTGATATAATCAAAACAATGTCATGCTCCCAAATAGGAGCAACTGGAGGACCTCATTATCCTCACACTTCAACTAAGAATAATAATAATACCTATATTACTTACCTCACAAGGTGGAAGTTCCTAAAAGAAATGTCCACGAAGTACTTGAAATATAGTTCAGTAGAAAAAGGAATGACACCAGAGTGGGAGGACCTAGGTTCCAAAGATACCTATAATGTTACCTTTGTGACACGTCACCTGGGCCACAGTTTTCTCATATGTAAAATGGTGACCTCCCAGCTTCTATAATTATGATTCTTAAGTCATTTCAACTCTACGGTCCTCAATTTCTCTATCTGTAAACTAAGATGGTCTCTAAGATGTTTTCAAGATATGGCTCTTAAGATTTGGAGAAAGGTAAATTATCATCATTATCATTAGGACGGAAGAAGGTAGAGGGAAATTCTAGTTTATATGGATCTCAAGGACATCCCAAATTAATAAGTTCCAGTTTGTTGTAAGAAAAGACATTGCAGATGACACTTAAATCACTAAGTCCATCTAAGTTGGAGGCAACACCAAAAATCCAGATATCAATGCCAAATTAGAAAGTCCAGGACTACAGAAAACACAGGAGGCTACTGGGGCGAGCCTCTCGATTTCAGAAGAGGAAAGGAAAGGAAGCTCTGTCAGATTGACTGCTGGCTAATAAATCTGCCACTTGATTTCCGAGGGGCTCTTATGAGGATTAGCATTTGGTGAAATGCCTTATATTGGTGAAAGTGCCGCTGTCATTTTTATGTGTTATGCTTCACCACTTCCCAAGTAGGCCAGTATTGTTGAAGGAAGGCAGCAGGAAGGTAGGGTAATATCATTATCCACATTTGACAGCCAGGGGAGCTTAGGGAAGGGAAGCAGGAGACAAGGACAGGATTCACTCACACCTAGTGAATCTATCAGGATGCACTGTCTGCTCCTAAGAAATACTCACTTGTGTTTTGGAGAGAACAAAATGGCAGAGCTGGAGGGGAATCTGGATGAACTCTAGTCCAGCCCCATTATTTTATAAGGAAATTGAAGATATAGAGAGGAGTTACCTATACAAGGGTAGCCATAAAGGTTGAGGCAGTTCCAGGTTTAGAATTCAGAGCACAGATTCACAAATTTGGATCTAGAAAGGATTTTTAAAGGCCATACAATTCAACTCCCTAACTTTACAAATGAGGAAACTGAGGCTTCAATAAGTTATATGATTTACTCAAGGTCAGAGTGAAGTAATTAGTAGAGTTCTGATTTAAACAGAGGTAACGACTCCAAATCAATTCTTTTCCCTTTGTACCAAAGATAGTGACTACAAAATGTTCTTTCCATTGGATTATATTTCCAAACTTAAAGTCTGGGTTTCTTTCTACTGGACCAGTTCATCAAGTGCTTTCTATGTGCAAGGAGCAGAGTTAAATACATTGGACCTACAAAGGAAAATAATATAATTCCTGCCTATCTTATGGCAGGAGGAAAAATACAGGGCTGGAGATGGAAAAAAGAAGATAAAAATGCATAATACAGAAAAAAAAAGATATTACACAGCAAGAATGAGCCAAGGAGATGGCTTGATATGAACCTTGAAGAACAAAGAAACTAACAGATAAAGATAGAAACCTGGATGGTGAGAAGGGAAAGAGGGGGAGTGGTCTCCATCGATCATTAAAAGCAAAGAGATCAAGATGAGAGAGCATGGTGGACATGAATGAGAGGAAGGAAGGAAGGCAGAAAGAAATGGCAAGGAAGAGAGGAAGAAAGCAAGCAAGGAAGAAAAGAATGAAAGAGAAAGGAAAAAAGGAGAAAGGAAGTAAGGGAGGGGAGAGAAAGGGAGAGAGAAAGGGAGGAATGAATGAATAAAAGAGGAAAGAGAAAGGAGGAAGGGAAGGTGGAAGGTAGAAGAGAAGGAAGAAAATTTAAGGATTCTAGATTAAGAATCCCTGTTACAGAAGGCCTTGAATATCAAGATCAAGCACACAATTCAGTAGGCAATGGGAAGTCATTGAAGGTTGCGTTGAGAGGAATATGATCCTAGTAATACTTTAGGAAAAACACTCAAGTGGAAACTTTTTTTAAGAGTTAGGAAAACTTGTAATCTGGGAACCTTGTTTCAGTCTTAATTGTTTATGTGAGTGTTGGATCTTTTACTAGACTGTATTATAGGTAGAGACCATCTTGTGCTTCTTTTGGATCCCTTTCCATCCTCTACCATATATCTAGCACAGTTTTAAGTACCCTGACAGGATATAAGTTCTTAGAGGGAAAAAAAAAACAGTTTTTTTCTTGTCTTTGTAGTCATACAATGCTTGACACACAAGAGATATTTAATAAATTTCTGAACAGAATCAATATGATGACAGAAAGGTAGCAACTCACCTAGTTTCCCCACAAACACCTTTATATAAGGCTATAAAATAGTTCCTGTTGCACAGAACCCACAAAAGGACAGAATGAAATGATTTTCCAGCCTAAAAAGGTTGTCAGGAAAGATCTGTTGCCCTTGGATGAAATTGGAACAAAGGCCATTGCAAGCTCAGCCAGCAAAGTCTCAGTCCCAGCAAAACAAGAACATCAGCAATGACTGCTTCTGGAGCTCTCAGCCTATAGATAGGGATTTTTTTTTGCTAGCACTGGCGCAGGATTCTGTTGCTTTTGCCCTTACTCAGATCTGGATGGCAATCCTGGGTAGCAATCCAAGGGTAGGGAGGAGCACTTGCACACCAGAATTTGTAGCTTCAATACAGCAGAAACTCTCATCCCAGTAGAAAAGACTAGTTGTAGTAAATGTGCCTTTCCTTAAATCATATCACCTTGGAAAACTTATAGGTCCCAAGAAGGATCTCTGAAAATAGTTGCACAAGACCCCTAAAGTTTGGGGCAATGAGCCCTCCACCAGGGAAACAAAGCCCCACTTTAACAAAGAGTTAAAATTCAAGAAATAAACTACAAAATGAGCAAACAGAAAAATTCTGATTATAGAAAGTTACTGTGGTGATGATTAAGATCAAAATATACTTAGAAAAAGATAAAGTCAAAAGTACCACTATCCAAAGCCTCCAAGAAAAACATGAGTTGGTCTCAAGCAGTGGAAGAGCTCGTAAAAAGATTTTACAAATCAAGAGAGGTAGAAGGAAAAATAGGAAAATGTGAGTGATTCAAGAAAATTGTGGAAAACCTTGTCAACAGCTTGGTAAAGGAGACAAAAAATACAAAGAAAACACCACCTTAAAAAAACAGGCTAGGCCAAATAGCAAAAGAGGCACAAAAAACCAGTGAGGAGAGAAATGCCTTGAAAAGTAATGCTGGTCAAATTGAAAAAGAGGAACAAAAATTCACTAAAGAAAAAAAAAATTCCTTAAAAATAGAATTGACCAAATGGAAAAGGATGTACAAAAGCTCACTGAAGAAAATAATCCCTTAAAAATTATAATTGAGCAAATGGAAGCCAATGACTTTATGAAAAACAATAAACAAAACCAAAAGAATGAAAAAAGTAGAAGATAACGTGAAATATCTTATTGGAAATACACCAGAATTGGAAAATAGATCCAGAAGAGATAATTCAAAGATTATAGGACTACCTGAAAGCCATGATCAAAAAGAGAACCTACACAATGCCTTCCAATAAATTTTCAGGGAAAACTGCCCTGATATTATAGAACCAGAGAGTATAATAAAAATTGAAAGAAACTATCAATCACTTTCTGAAAAAGATTCCCAAATGAAAACTTCCAGGAATATAGCCAAATTCCAGAGCACTAGGGTCAAAGAGAAAATACTGCAAGCAATCAGAATGAAACAATTCAAGTATAATGGAACTACAATTGGGATGACACAAGAGTTAGCAGCTTCTACATTAAAGTACCAGAAGGCTTGGAATATGACATTCTGGAAGGTAAAGGAGTTAAGATTATAACTAAGAATCAAGAAGAACTGAGTATAATCCTTCAGGAGCCTGGATTCATCTTCCTGAGTTACTAGCTGGATGACTCTGGGCAAATCAATTCATCCTGTTTGCTTCAGTTTCCTCACCTGTAAAATGAGCTGGGCAAGGAAATGTTCAACCACTTAGTATCTCTGCAAAGAAAACTCCAAATGGGTTCACAAACATACATTACTGAAATAAATGGACAATAAGCATACATTCTTTCTTTTTCAACATGACTAAAGTGGAAATACATTTTGCATGATTTTACATGTATATTCAGTATCATATTATTTGCCTTCCCAAGAGGCAGGAAAAGAGGTAATGAATTTGGGATCAATTTTTTTCCTAAATAAATGACAAATGTTTTCACATATATTTGGAAGATATTTAACATAATAAATAAATATATAATAAAATATAAAACAATTTAAAATGTAGTCTTCCTAATAGCAAAGATTATTAATCTAGATTTGGAAGAGACTTCAGAACATATCTAGTTGAAATCTTTCATTTTACCAAAAAGAAAAATGATTCTTAGTGAAGGTAAATGATTTGTCACTGGTTATACAGACAATGTATGAGAAATGAGATTTGAACCCAGATCCTTTGTCTTGAGAGCCAATGTTCATTCTTCTGTCATATTTCCTTTTGGTTATTTGATTTATCTATAGATCTCTCCATGCACATGCAAATATATAATCTCAAATGGAAATTCTATACAATACCTCAGTTGCTGAGCATCATCAGGGAATGAACTATTTCATTACACATGGTATCTTTCTGATGACAGAACTGGCTATCTTGTAATCTGCCCCTGACTGTGCATCTCACATGGAAGTCTTTCTTCAATAGAACATGTTTTTCTCTGCCTTCTTAAGCAATATATTCATCAATATTTCAAAAACCTTCTAGTTATGAATACATCTTTCTACAGTCCCAGATGACAAGCCCTCTATAAATAAAGAAATGATCATAGAGTGTTGCTTTGACTAAAGAGAAAAAAAAAAGAATCATCAACTGTTAGGAAAAATTCTCATGATAAGATTCTCTAAACTTTAATAAGAGAAAGAGTCTGTCACCACTTGAAACCTTCCCAGCTTGGTAGAACCAGCTAGAATTTGTACTGTTTGTCACAGGATCATAGATTTGAACCTGGAGAGAACCTCAGAAGCTATCAACTCTTTTATTTTATTCCTGAGAAAACTGAAGTCCAAGGAGATGAAATCATTCTCCTAAGTGTGGAAGGAAGAATCTGAACTTAGATCCTCTAAATCCACTGGACCAAGCTGCTTCTCTATTTCCCAATCTTTTAGTGTCTAGAGTTAACTTCACCCTAAGCTACAGCATCAAAGGAAATTTATAAAGGAGAAAACAGTGTACAGAATAGAATTCAACTATTTCTCAATAACTAAATGTCATCAGAGATGCAATGAGCAATTTCAGCAGCCTTTGGAAACCATTATTGAATGGATCCTCAAATCACTGTACCATGCTGAGTAACAAAGAGACAGAGATCTCAGAAAAAAGTCCACATTGGGGAGTGAGGAAGAACCAAGTGAGGAGCCACCAAGGGGATCACATGGAGAAGGATCAATTCATATCTTATATCAACTAATAACTAAGGGAATCAACTAATATAAATTTCTATGACCCCTAAATTTTGCATTTTGGGCCAAAGACTAAGTGTTCTACCCCAGTTAGGGCTTTAATTCACTGTTATTCCCTCACTGTGACCAATGTATCTTAATTTAACAATGTCCTTTCTAGTTGCCAAGAAGCTTTTCAGTATCTAAACTGTGTTTGATACCTAGCAGATACTTAACAAATGCTTGTTCATTGATTAAAGTGCAAATCCTGAATATTTTAGAAATTCTCTTCTAAGTCAACTATATTAGTTTCCACAAATGAGCATGCTGAAGTCTACTTATAAACTTTTTTATTTTTATTGTTCTGTGCTTTTCTCAACTGTTCCAGAGAGTTGATGAACCTCTGAGTAATTGAGAAATTTCTGAAGGTTTCAAAAAGTCAAGCATCCATGATTTTAATCAATGAGATTCATCCCTTGACCAAACCAATTTGCCTCCATCTTTTAGTTCAGTGATTGGAGGTTTCTGGGCTGGAAAAAAATGAACACTTTCACTTAGGGCCACATTTTTGGTATGGAGTTCATCAATACTTAGGATATCATTTTACACCCTTGTGCCTCAGTTTCTTTTTTTAATATATAAAATAAGGGATTTGGATTAGATGGTTATCAGTTTTAGATCTATGTGTCTTTTACTTGATCATCTGTTGCGGCTTTGAAAAAATAATTTTAATAATCCAAATGATCTCTTATTCTGGAGAATAATTTGGAACTATGCCCAAAGGGTTATGAAACTGTGCATACACTTTGATCCAGCAGTGTATCTACTGGGTATATATATATCCCAAAGAGATGCTAGAAAAATATTATTTTCTATAAAAATGATGGAATATTTTTGGTTTATAAGAAATGATGAGCAAATTGATTTCAGAAAAGTCTAGAAAGACTTACATGAACTGATCAAGAGAATAACAACAACATTATGTGATGATCAACTGTAATGGACTTGGCACTTTTCAATAATGAGATGATTCAAGGCAATTCTAATAGACTTGGGATAGAAAATACCATCTGTGTCCAGAGAGAGAACTATGGAAACTGAATGTGGATCAAAAAACATAGTGTTTTTATCTTTTGTTGTTATTGTTTGTTTGCTTTCTTGCTTGTTTTTTTTTTCTTTCTTGTGTTTTTTCCGCTTTTGATCTGATTTTTCTTGTACAACATGACAAATATGGAAATATGTTCAAAAGAATTGCACGTATTTAACCTATATCAGATTGCTTGCTATATTAGGGAGAGGAGAAGTAAGAGAGGGTGGGAGAAAAATTTGGAACACAAAGTTTTACAAAAATGAATGTTGAGAAGTATTCTACATGTATTTGGAAAAATAAAATGCTATTAAAAAAGAAAGTCATTTAATTCCTTCCCCAACTTACCTCTTTGTAAAAATGAAGGGTGGGTTTGATAAACGCTAAAGTTCTTTCTGATTCTAGATATCTAGAATTCTAAATAAGGTTACTTTTCATATTGCAGAGTCCATTACCTAATTTATATTCAATGCCTTTCTTGTTTGGTAGGATTTGCCAGAGTTGATGTTACATTAGCATGGCCCCTTGAGAATCTGGAGTTATCTTCATTCCAAAATTGGATACTACCAAAGGACGTTAGTAGAATGTTCTATACAATATGCTCAATGGAACTTGAAGCACATTCTATTTATTATTATTATTATTATTATTATTATTATTTTGCTTTTTGCTGCGGCAATTGGGGTTAGGTGACTTATCCAGAGTCACACAGCTAGGAAGTGTTAAGTGTCTGAGATGAGATTTGAACTCAGGTCCTCCTGACTTCAGAGCTGGTGTTCTATCCACTGCACCACCTAGCTGCCCCTTGAAGCACATTTAAAAAAAATTATTATCATCAACATTTGCTACGGAGAAATTGTTGAGGATTTTACCATACTATTTCCACCTTCCTCCATAGTTAAGGAGTTACTTTACAACATTATATGGGACATGGTTGGTAGAACCATGGGAGAATTCAACACAAGTTGCTTGTCTCATATTAGTTTCCATCTACCATATAAGAGAGATGACACTATCTGTTCTCTGCTCTTGTCCTTTACAATTGGAAACTAAAGACTCATCCCTTTATATATGAGTATGACTACAGAAACGATCCATTTATAACCAATACTCCATTCTCCCCTATTGCATTAGAAGTCAATTCTATCCTCTATGTAGACCTGACCTTTGATGCCTACAAGGACAGTTATTATATGAATCTGTGTTTTTTAAATTAAACCACAGCCAAAACACAAGTATTTTATATTGTTGTGGTTTCTTGATATAAGTAGTGTAGTTTTGATTTGAGATAGAGAATGCCTTCCCCAATGACTGTACAAATGTGATTTTCTAAGTTATCATAACCCACTTTCACACTAATTGCCCAACACATCTCGGCTAAGCTCATGCTTAGATAGCCAAGGAATTATTAGGAGTATAGGATATGGGAGAGAAAGAGAATATAGAAATCATCTAGTCCAACACTCATTTTACAGATGCAGAAACTGAGGATTGGAGCACTTAAATGACTTGCTCAGATATTATACAAGAATTCCAACTACAGAACTTCAAACTAGTGCTTTATCTACTGGGCTACATTGTCTATTTAAAAATATTTTATTTTTAATTTATGGAATAAATAAGCATTTCTATAACATAATGTAATAACAAAAAAAAAGATGATTGCACATGAAACTGCAATTCTACTATGTATAACTTATAGAGACCTATGACTAGACTTTATTCAACTAAATGATGTTGTATGAAGTATGTATACTGAGGAATGATCCTGCATTTAGGACGCAGGATCTAGGTTCAATTTTTGGTTCTCCTATTTATTACTTCTGTGATATCAGACAAGTAATTTCCTCAATCTTGCTCTATCTTCTCATTTTTAAAATTAAAAAGATGATTGCTGAGATCTCTTCAATCTCTAATCTCAGTCAGGAACTTTACTAAAGTTTAGATATGAACAAAGAAACTTTTAACAGTGCTCCTATTTCTATTCCCTCCCAGTCATTTCCCTTCTTCCAGTATATGCAAATAGTACTACATATTTCAAAGTCTAGTTCAGGTTCAAGTTGTTCTACCCTCTTTCCTAAAGTCTTCCTGATCATTTCAGGAAATAAAACTTCCCTGTTTCCTTGATTCCCATATATCACAGTGTGTATTTTCTTGGGGAAAAATAATACATAGTATTTATATAGCACTATGAGGTTTGCCAATCCCTTTACAAATATCTTGTTTTATCTATACAAAATCCCTGGGAGTTAGGTGCTATAATCATCCCCATGAGAATCTGAATTCCACATTTGAATTTAGCTCTTCTTGAAACCAAGCCCGGCACTATATTTACTATGTGATTAGAATGCTATAGTAGGAATGACCCTCTAAAGTTATCTAGGACAAAGCTTCTTAAACTGGGGTCAAGATCCCATCTGGAGTTACCAAATGTAGGGGTCTCAAAATTTTTTTTCAACACTGAAAGGTATCAAATGTTGTCAAGATTTAATTCTTTATGTAAAAATAAATAAGTACATCCATCTCATTGGTATGCAGCTTTGCCTTTGCCTTTAAAAAATGGTAAAATTATATGTATACCAAAGAATTGTTTTTAAAAATAAGTTTCTTTATGATTTAATATCAGTAAATATTTAATTTGTATACCCATTTTATATAACTAGATACCCAGGGTCACATAAAAATTTCTCAAGTGAAAAAGGGTTGCAAGTATAAAAATTTTCAGAAGCCCTGATGTAGGACACATAAATCTTCCGGATGAGATTGCCAAATAGGCAGCTTTGACTTGAACACTCTCAAGGAATGGAAAGTTCTCAAATAACATTTGATCACATCCCATTCTCTAGTTATCTGACACTTATCAGCTGTGTGCCTTGCAAGGAGATGAGAAGTCCATTGTGGGCAATATTCAGGCACCCCACAAAGTCTAAGCATTGGTTTAGCACATGCTATATTAGGATAAACTCTATTTTATCTGGTGGTTCCTTGAAGTAAGGAACTGTTTTCTTGCATTCATCATCTTCATACTTGATCCAATATTCTGTATACAGTAGGTGCTTAAGTGATTGTTAAAGTGAAAAACAAAATTGACCAATCATCTAGACTCGTTCACTAAGCCAACAGTCCAAGAACTATTGATGTACGAGCCCCCAAAGCAATGGCAGAGCCCCCATATGTCAATCTACCACAAAGCATAATGGAACTTTTAAAAAGACAAAAATAAAAAATTCATGAGGACGTTTTGTTTATTTCAAATTAGTGACATTTATCAAAACACATTATATGAGATGGAGCTGCTGAGAAAGGGAACAAAACATACGGTTGGTTTTACTACCACCAATCAATCCCCATTACAACAGAGATTTGAATCCACTCAACTCTCTGGCTGCAATTAGCTAGAACAAAACAGCAGGTGTGGAAACGTGAAAGCACGGTGCACACGTAGGCATAGCTTGCAAGGACGCTGCCAGGAGCATAAGACCAAGCCTCTCTGAACATAAGGAAGGCAGGCATGGTTGGGCAGGTTTTAGGAAGCATCAGCAAATAGCCTGCAGAGATAGCATCGGGCAAAAAGCTTTCCCCATCATCCACCCATGCACAGGATTCACCATGACAGACTTAGGAAAGTAATAATAATAAGCAATAAAACAGCATAGAAAAACATTGGGAATTTGATCAATCTAGTGCCCAATCATGGCTTTAGAGGGTTACGAGTGAAGCAATCCTTCTGCCTTTTTGTAGAAAGGTGGCTCGCAAGAGATGTTTAATGAAGCTTATCTTGTCAGCCATGACCAAATGGGGTGATTTGTTTTCCTTAACTGTACTTTGTTATTACAGAGGAAGGTCTATATTGGAAAGGGGCAGGCAAAGTCCCAGAGAAAGCAACAATGATGTTTAATAAAGGGGTTATCAATAATACTTTTTGAAAAAGGAAATTGAATCATTTTGCATTTCTTTTCCTTAGTAATTCCTTCAAGAAAGGAATCTTTTAAAACATTAAATTGCTTTGCATTTCTTTTTCTTAATAATTCCTTCAAGAAATACATGACTATATACATATATATGTACATATACACACACACACACACACACACACATATATATACATATAACCTATGTCAAATTACTTGCCTTCTCAATGAGGGGGAAAAGGAGAAAGCAAAGAAGAGAATTTAGAACTCAATTTTTAAAAAATGTTTTTCCACGTAATTGGAAAAAATAAATATTTTTAAATGAAGGATAAAAAAATGGAAAATATGTGCCAATAAAAAGGCTAGAAGGTGAGGGTGAATGTGAGGGAAGAGGCATGTAGTTGTAATACACTGATTTTTTTAAGAGAGCATTAAATAAACATCACAAAATTGGACTAAATATATAAAGTCTAGTCATAAGGCAAGCAAGAAGCTGGAAATGTTTTTTTTTCTTTTGATTAAGGATGTTTCCCTTAAGGAAAACCAACTAATAAAAAATTGTACTTTTAAAATAGTTCAATTAGGGGAAAAATTTTGCTTTACACATGGACTCCTTGAAGTTGAGTCACTTACAAATCTATTTTGTAGAAATTTTCAATGAAAAATCATTTTATAATTGTCTACTCTACACCAAACACTATGCTAGGCACTGAGGGTGAGGTTACTTGAGACAACATAGACATGAAGTACTTCTTGTCCAGAGTCACAGAGTTAATAAGAAATGGGATCAAAATTTGAACTTGAGTATTGCAGCTCTGAGTCCAATACATATTTCATTACAACATAATGCCTTTAGCAAAATTGTCTCCAATAAAGCAATAGGCCCTCTCTTACTGACCTTCTATAGAAAATAAAGATCATCTTAAACAACCAAGAATAAAATTTTAAAGTGCCTTAAATGACAAAATTCAACAAATTAGGGATTCCCAAAGAAAGATAATGACTAATCTCAAAATTAGTCATTAAATTAGTCATAAAATGTTACCAAATGTGGGTGCTTCCATCATGGCTTTTTCTACTCAGAAAAGCCATGTCAACTTAAAAAGTTCAAAAGTGACAATAGTATTTTCATTCACCAGTACATCGTATGTCTAATTTATCTAAACTCTGCTTGCTCCATCTCTCAATACTTAGGATCCTACCATGACTCCATCAATGTCAAGCCCTGTGGGATTGACTCTGCCTGCATTTGACCCCACAGATTCTGAATCCCATAACAGAGTTACCTCTCTCTTGTTCTGCCATTCTGACCCCACTCCTCTGGCTAACTATCAGCACTAGGAACTATCCATTTTAGCCATAAAGAGTGTAGTGATGCTGCAGCAGAGAACTAGGTCGATCTACATTGAAGCTTAGGAGATGGCCAGGAGTTCCAGCACACTCTGGAGGGAAAGCATTCTCAGATCACATTCTGAAGATGCTCAGAGAGGGAAAGCCCTCACCACCATTGTGGATATATGTAAGATATATGTAGCTGAGAACAGTGCCCACCAGACTAGGGCATTAACTGTGGGTGCCTGAGTGTGTGTGTTTCTTCCTGTTGAATGATTTTTTAAATGCACAAAATATATGAATTTATAAAGAAAATCAATTATATTGAAACATAGCTGGCAAAACACTTTAAAATCAAATTTCTAGACCCCAGGTTAAGAACATTGGAGCCTGATTATACCTTTGCTACTTTGTGAAGAAAATCTCTTATTGACAAAGGCTTCAGGATATGAGAAAAGTGTGGCTATGTTATTTGAGATTCCCAAGGGCTTTCTCTGAGTGGATATTTCTGTGTCTCTCCATGTCTGTCACCTCTTAGGAAGGAAGCCAGGGGAGCTTGGAGTAATATTTGTATTTCCCTTCCCTCTGGATGTTTTGGGTGCTTTTGTTCTGTTTGACAACCCTCCATGGGATGAGGGGGTCAGTCTTCCAGGAGAAGGATGTCTGTGATGACTGGGCCCTCCAGGGTCAGTCTGGCCTGCACGTCTGCTACAAGAGCTCTCTGAGATTACACCCCATCCACCCTGGGGCATATGTGAGTCTCCAACAAAAGGCTTTGGCTACTGCTCTATCCTTTCTGCAAACCTGGCACTCAGCCTCTCCTCCCCAGGGCCACATTCAATGGCTGCTGCCTGACATTAACACTGGCATTTCTTTCACCCCCATCCTCTGGCGAGACAGCGGCAGATTAACAATTACATTTGTCCTTCCCCCTCTCCCCCTCCTCCATCCAACCTTTCCAAAATCTCAAGACTTTGGGGAAATGAAAAGTATTTCATTCGTACAATAAGGTTGGATATTTCTGAAACGTAACTTTAAAACAAATGTCAGAAATTATACTACAGTAGCAAGAATACTGGTTCTGAAGTCAATATACTTCAGTTCAAAACCCATCTTCAACTTGTGGGACCCTTGAGATTCTTACAATGGAAGATCCATCCACGCATTTTTTTTTGCAAATAATACTTGAGACTTTCTATTCTTTCTCTATCCCTCTCCCAAGAAGGGTTCTTTCACTGCTCCCTCTCTCTGCTTTCAGATTCTTTCTCTGCATCCTCTTTTCTCATTAGAATGGACAGTCCTGAAGGGCAGAGAACATCTTTACTTTGATATTTGTATTTCCAGTGTTGAGCATAGGAGCCGACACAAAGTAAATGCTTAATAGATGCTTATTGAGCATCTTTTGGTGCTTTGGTGAAGACTTCCCTGGCCTTCAGTTTCCTGATCTGAAAAATGAGAGGCTAGACTATGGGCTGTCTCTGCTGGTCTGCTTCTATGATTCTAAGATCATAACAATATTTGTTGTTGTTATCCAGTCATTTCAGTCATATCTGACTGTGATTCCATTTGGGGTTAACTTTGCAAAGATACTGGAGTGGTTTGCCATGTCCTTCTCCAGCTCATTTGACAGATGGGGAGGCTGAGGCAAATAGCATTAAGAGACTAGCCCAGGATCATACAGATAGGAAGTATCTGAGGTCAGATTTGAACTCAGTAAGGGGAGTCTTTCTGATCCTAGGTCTAGCCTTCTATCCCTGTTGGCCCAATATGCTTTGGAGATAAGCACAATGACTCTAGGAAGGACTAATACAGGGGAGGAATAAAGAAAATGGAGGAGAGGCAAGGAAAAGGTATTCCTCTGAGATTTTGATTTAGAGTTTATTTTGGTCATCATTCCCTATATTCCTTTCCAGGAGTTTCCCCATGCTTGACAGCTCTTTTGGTGGGAAAAGCTAAAAGGACTGCTGCTGAGTTCTCCTTGAAGCAACTGAAACTACAGGGAACAGCTAAGAAAATTTCCTTTCCCTTACACGGGCTATATAATCAGATACAAACTGATGACTGGCAGAAAAATCCAGCTGTCATCTAGTTACTAAGGGCCTCCTCCTGGGCATGGACAACACAGTCATTTATGATCATGGAAATGACAATCTACATTTATCCATGAGGAGAGCGTATGCTCCCAGTAGAAAGGTGGATGTAAAGAAGCCAGGAGTACTCAGTTAACACAAGAACCAGCTCTGACCAAAAAGGGAAGAGGTCCAAATAAGGATTTGTGTTCATAGTGGTGCTGAAATGGAATTAAGATGCCTTGATCATAGAAAACCTATAGTTGGGGTACAAGCAGGTGGAGGGGAAACACATTGGCAAGGTAATGAACGTGGACTGGAGAATGCACTGAAGTAGCAGTGCAGGTGACATACCATTTGCCCATCAGTACAAAGGATTCTTGGGCTCGGAGCCAACAATGCTTTCAACTCATTTAGGAAAGCAAAAGGGACATGCTTCAGCCGTCCATGTGGTCTGAAACCCAAGGAACTTTTGTCTTCAGTGAATGCTTTTTTTTTTTCAGTCTGGGGTGACTCAGGACAAGGTCAGTTTGGGATAAATGTGTTCTATAGACAAGTACTCTGTATGAACACTTGTCCATGTTTTTTTTTAAACTTATTAAATTTTATAAATTTTATTAAATTATTATAATTTATTGTAATTTATTATTAAAATGTACAAAATTGGAGAAATCTAGTGATAGGGAAAATTATTTTTATAATAGCTTTTTCTTTTCTTTTTTTAAAAATCTTTTTATGTTCATAATACATGCAAAGGCAGTTTTCAACATTCACCCTTGCAAAACCTTGTGTTTCAAATTTTTCTCCCTCCCTTCCCTCACCCTTTCCCCTAGACAGCAAGTAATGCAATATAGGTTAAACATGTGAAATTCTCCTACATATATTTCCAAATTAATCATGCTACACAAGAAAAGTCAGATCAAAAAAAAAAAGAAAAAAATGAGAAAGAAAACCAGAAGCAAACAAATAACAACAAAAAGAGTGAAAGTATTATGTTGTGATCCACACTCAGTCCCCATAGTCCCATCTCTGGATGCAAGTGGCTCTATCACAAGTCTACTGGAATTGGCCTAAGTCACCCCATTTTTGAAAAGAGCCATATACATCAGAATTGACCATCACATAATCTTGTTCTCTTAGTTCTACTCACTTCACTTAGCATCAGTTCATGTAAATCTCCTCAGGCCTTTCCGAAATATTCTCCTGATTGTGTCTTACAGAACAATAATATTCCATAACATTCATATACCATAATTTTATTCAGCCATTCTCCAACTGATGGGCATGCATTTAGTTTCCAATATCTAGCCACTACAAAAGGGGCTGCCACAAAGATTTTTGCACACGTGGGTCCTTTTCCCTCTTTTATGATGTCTTTGGGATACAGGCCCAGTAGATACACTAATGAACCAAATGCACACTTTGATAGCTCTTTGGGCATAGTTCCAAATTATTCTTCAGAATGGCTGGCTCAGTACACAACTCCACAAACAATGTGTTAGCGGATAAGGAAAATTATTATCCATATTTGGAAAGGGAATAGTTATATAGGAAAATATCTTTACCGGAGCACATGGACCTCACAATAGATCCATAGATGATAGATTTGAAAATATATGTAAAAGGTGTGAACATGGATAGAATATAGGTTGTTGTTGGTGGTGCTGGTGGTAGATGTTGTTTAATCATTTCAATCATGTCTGATTCTTGTGACCCCATCTGGCATTTTCTTGGCAAAGTCACTGGAGTACTTTGATCTAGCAGTGACTCTATGGGGCCTGTATCCCAAAGAGATCATAAGCAAGGAAAAAGGATTTCAGAGAGGCCTGGAGAGACTTACATGAACTGATGCTAAGTGAAATGAGCAGAACCGGGAGATCGTTGTACATGGCAACAAGAAGATTATATGATGATCAATTCTGATGGATGTGGCTACAATGAGATGTTTCAAACCAGTTCCAATGATCTTGTGATGAAGAAAACCATATACACCCAGAGAGAGGCCTGTGGGATCTGAATGTGAACATAGCATTTTCACTCTTTTTGTTGTTGTTTGCTTGCATTTGTTTTCTTTCTCATTTTTTTCCCTTTTTGATCTGATTTTTCTTATGCAGCATGATAATTTGTAGAAATATTTATAGAAGAATTGCACATGTTTAACATATATTGGATTATTTGCTGTCTAAGGGAAAGAGTTGGGTGAACAAAGGGAAAAATAGAGCACAAGGTTTTACAGGGGTCAATGTTGAAAATTTTCTATGCATATGTTTTAAAATTTTAAAAAGCTTTTATAAAAAAGAAAAAATAGAAAATTAAAAAATAAAACTCACTGGAGTAGTTTGCCATTTCCTTCTCCAGATCATTTTACAGATGAGGAAACTGAGGTAAACAGGGCGAAATGACTTGTCCAGATTTACATAGCTAGTAAGTGTCTGAGGATGGATTTGAATTCAGGGAAAAGAATTCCTGACTTTAGGCCTGGCACTCTATCTACTATGGCACTTAACTGTTCCACATGTATGTCTTTATGTTTATGTATGCATATACACACAAATACTTTTCTATGTATATACTTTTATTTTATTAACCTCTGAGATTTAGCATTTCCATCAATTATGATTTATTAAAAATTATTTGGGTAATGAATTCATAGGTTTCAATACACTGTCAAAGAGATTCAACCATGGAAAAAAGGGGGGGGGATTAAAAAGATCCCTGCTGGAGACGTCAGGGCAGCTGAATCAGATAACAGGAAAATTGTTCTTCCAGGTCTGAAGCAACATTTCATCAAATATGTTATTGTGACTAAAAACATTATTCATAATCATCATAATCTCGGTCATCTTGTCCACTACTGGAGTTGTCCTGAAGGTGCTTTCAGTGAGAATTCCAACACTTTCAATTATAAGAACAATCATTTTTTTCTGTCTCTGAAATAAGGTGAAATAATGGTAAAAGAACAGGATAATAAACTGTTCCAGGTCTATATCTATCTCTGAATCCTATTGGGGGGGGGAGGAGAGAGAGAAAAGGCAGGGAGACAGAGAGACAGAGGAGAGGGAGAAGAAAAGAGACAGAAAGAGGGAGAGAGGGGAGAGAGAGAGAGAGAAAGAGAGAGAGAGAGAGAGAGAGAGAGAGAGAGAGAGAGAGAGAGAGAAGGAAAGAATGAGGGAGGAAGACAAGCAAACAACAGAATAAGAACAATAGTAATATACCTAGTAGAATGTAGGCTTTCTAAGAGCAATGACAGTGCTGTTTTCCCCCCTTGCATGCTGAGAGGCAGTAAGGAATAGTAAATACAGTGCTGCATCTTGGAATCAGGGAGATGTGGCTTCCAGGCCACCTCTGACATTTACTATACTTGTGTGGTCAGTTTCTCTATTTTTAAAAATGGGGATTAAGTCTCTTATAGACAATGTCTTTTCTCAGTATTCATGCTTTTTCACCTTTCTCCTGCATTTAATAAGGCTGCGCACTTTCTCCTCTCAGAGACATTGCAAACTAAAAATACACAAAACAACCCATTTTATTTATCCCCAAATCCATAGAACTATGCCTGGCACATAGTAGGTTTCTGATCGACTAATACCCATATTACCCACCTTAAACTTAAACCAGTGGTTCTAAGGACCCTTACCCACAATACAAACACTACAAATTTTCTTGAACAGATCCCTATACAGCACAGGACAACAGCTGATATTTGTAAATAAAATAACAATAAATACATGCTATATTGCTATTTATCTATTCTTTCATTTCATCATATTCAAGGAAAAACTAAGATTTCATCATATGGGACACACAGATTACAATCCACATATGATTTAGGAGACAACTAGTAGTGAAGTGAAAACACAGAATGGTTAACCAACATGCTCATGGTCACAAAACTAGCAATGTCTGAGTATCTTTTGAACCCAGGTCTTCATGTTCTCACTCAGGAATCTAACTAGTTTGATTCTTTCCAGCCATAACTTCTATATCAATCCTAGCAGCCCAATCTTCAGGAGTATACAACTTCTGAGAACTCTGCCCCACATCACCTGTTCCATATCATCATTTATAGCCCACAGTGAATAAGAATTGGTATGGGTTACCCACCACATATAGACACTTTCTTGAGAGAAAACAAATATCCTGATTCTCAGTGTCTGAATCCCAATCCCAATCTTTCCATCCCAATAAATATCACTCACCTTATTTTTGTTCTAGCTACTCTGGCCAAAAAGACTTGAGCTTACTTTCTTTCCTTTTACTCCCTGATGCACTTTGTATGGTTGTATATAACTACTTTTTTGCTTTCCTTTTTCCAGATTTTACTTTTTTTCCTAACTAGTCTCAATCCAATGAGAGATTTGGAAGTGTCAATGAGGCATGTAGATACTTCCATAGGCATTTCTTCATTCTGGGGCCAGAGCTGGGTACCAAAGATGGATAGATTTCCAACATGAAATCGGGGCTATTTTGACAAAGATGGTGAAGACCCATTCTCTTCATCATCAGCATCACCAAAAATGCATGGTTTGGTTTCTAATTATATGATTGGACTGAGGATCTAGTACCCAGGTTCAGCTTCCCAAGCTACAGGGAAACTGGCTTCTAGAGTAGAGATGGAAACTACTTAATAAACAATGTCAGCATGTACTTTATTTGCAGCAAAAGTCTGTGGATTGAAAGGGACCTAACAAAGTCTTCATTTTACAGATAAAGAAACTGACGCCCAGAACTGGGAGGAGATAACGCTCCCCAAAATCATAAGAGCCAGTGATGGCAGTCAAGGATAGAACTTTGGTTTTCTGGCTCCCAATACTGCATTCTTTCTCAAGTGCCTCAGTCACTTGAATGCCTTTAGGTAAGACATCTTTATAAGTCCAAATTCTGATCAATGTGAGAGAACAATTGTACTCCTTAGAATTATCCTAAAGCATAAGACTCAAACAATCTTGTGCAAGGTGCTAACGAGAGGTTGCAGGCATTTGGCCCATCATATAGTAATGTTCACTGGTTTGGTTTTTGGTAAACCTTAAAAAGCTACAGAAATGTGAATTATTATTTTGTGCTGGGAAAACTAAAAGGCTGATTCTCTTCCCTCCAGCCTGTTCCCAGCAATCCTTTCACAGTCTTGGGGAGATGGGGGTGAAAAGCATCTTTTTACATTCATTATATCTTCTCTGTTACTCTGAAAATAAGAATGTATGCAGCTCCATGACAGTGCATCTTTCCTTGTTTGCATTTGAATAGAGGCAGTATGATGCAGAGGAAAGAATCTTGGGATTAAGAAGAGGTGTTGGTTTGAATATAGACTTGATACTCACTGGTTATGTCACCTTGAACAAGTCATTTGACATTTGAGTAACAGTTTCCCTTATCTGAAAAATGAGAAGGATAATGCTCATGGTGCTGACCACAAAGATCATTGTGCAGGAAATATATTGTGAACCTTAAATCAGTGTAGAAATGGGAGATTTGATTACAATTCTCCAGATGTAGAGGTGACTGTCTCTACCTAATCTATACCTGACAAAGAATGAATGCTTTCAATATACCTGTCAAGTTGCTATCCAGCCTCCCTTGGAAGAATTCAAATTAAGGGGTAAGCCACTAGCTTTTGAGAGAGCTCATTTCACTTTGGGGGTTATTCTAAGTGAGAAATTTGACATCCATTTGACATAATGAAGAGAAAGTTAAACTCAGGATCAGGAAGAACTGGATTTGAATCTCACTTCCAATACCTACTGTGTGATCTGTAAGGGCCACTAAATTACTTTAAGTCTTTATTTTCTCATGTAAAATTGGGAGAAAAAATAGCACATATTTCAAAAGGATTTGGGGAAAATCAAATGAGATATATGCAAAGTGTTAGGCAAACCTCATTATATTTTTCAATAAGCAATTATTAAGTACAACCAATGGGCCTTCAGCGTTGCTCTTAGTTCAGTCCACTGGGGCCAACCAGGCCGATTCCAATCCCTCTTTCACATGGCCAGCCTTCAAGTACTTGAGGGCAGTTATTACTATTCCTATCACTAAGTCTTCTTTAGGCTTAACATCTTCAGTTCTTTTTTTCTGATTTCAATTTAGCTTGATTTCTGGGCTTGCTTATTTTTTCTTCCTAATATGTCCAGGGACATGGATTATTTTATCTCAACACTGTTCTGAAGAGATAAAAAAAATTCTCTGGCAATTGCTGCCAGAGGGATATTTCTATAATATTAGTCTAGCCATGCTGGTCCTCTGCTCAACATGTATCAGTAGTTTCCTGTTGTCTTTAGGACAAAATATAAACTCCTCTATTTGCCATGTGAAGCCCTTCAAATCTGTGTCTACCTTACTCTTCTAGACTGATCAGACATTATTCCTCAATATACTCTTTATATTCCAGGACACCAGATCTACTCATTTATCTCCTTATGTGACATTCTGTCCTCCAACATGTCTTTGCACAAACCTTCCTTCCATCAAATGTTCTCACCTCTTATTCTTGGAATCCTTACCTCTCTTCAAGGCTCAGCTCAAAAACCTCATCTTTCAACAGGTCTTTCCTGATTCTCTCCCTCCAATTGTTCATTGAATTCTTCTGAAATACTTTTATATATGTATATATACATATATATATATAAATATACATATACATACATGCATATATAAATATATATGTGTGTATATATACATGCATATATAAATATATATGTATATATACATACATATATATATATAAATATATATATGTATGTATATATACATACACACACATATATGCATTTATTTGTCACTGTACCTGTTCTACCTTACCACCAACATGGAAAAATATAAGGTTACAGATGATGGTAATGGATTGATTTTTCCTTTTTGTCTCCAAAATCAGCAATGTTTAAATGTCTGATGAAGTTAACTGAGTCCATCTGCAGGAGATTCTGAGTATTGGATTCTCCATTCCCCATTTCCACTCTAACTCTCTCATCTCCTGAACAATGTCTTTTGCTGAACTCCTTTTAGTGCAATACTCCCAGTGAATGTGAGGACATTGTACCTACTTAGAGGTTATTAAGTAAAATGAATCCCAGGATTATCTAACATCCCCATTAGGTGAGAGAGAGAGGGTAGTAATAGTGAACAGTAGGGAAGGAATGCCAAAAGGATCGATGGCTGAAGATCATAGATGAACCTTAGAAATATCTATTAGATCAAGAATGAATCTTGTAAAGATCTTTCAATTCAACCTTCCAAATTTACAGATGGGAAAATCAGTCTCAGAGATAAAGTGACCAACTTAAGGCTTAAGTTCATATAGCTTAATAAGAAGCAAAGCAAAGTGTTTTAGGACAATCTGAAGAGGGGAAAAATACTCACCTGAGGGATCAGAAAAGGGTTTTCTCTGAGCTGAGCCTTAAATAAAAAGGATTTCCCCATGGGAGCTGAGGATAGCATATGTTCTGTTCATGGGAGGTAGCCTGAGTGAATTCAGAGTCAGGCAAAGATAAAGTGAGATAGGAAACAGCTGGTAGTCCACTTAGGTTACACCATGGAATAGGTGAAAGGGAGTAATGAGATGACACTTGAAAGGGGGCTGCAGACAGGTTTTGGGGGGTCTCTACACACCAGGCTAAATAGATCCTAGGGGATCTATAAGAGTCTTCACCAAAAACTTTATAATAAGCAAAAATCTCACTATGCTTTTCTTCTCTACCCAGCATCATAGCACTAAAGTAGGAGCAGAGACATTGGATTTCACTAGAAGAACCCAGGCAGGATCCTAGAATTCATTCTCCCTGTTGGCTGGAATACAGTTTTTGTGACCTCCAGAGAACCTCATTATCTGTTTTATTCACCTGATCATACAATCCTAAGCACAGAAAGTCTTAAAACTAAAACCACAGGAGAGAAGGAGGGAAGTAGAGGGAGAGATATTTCAGTGTCATTTTAATAAGTGGCAATACCCATCAGGTAGCAAATACCTTTCCCCTCCATCTTGTAAAATTTAACTCTTTTTTTTAATATGCCTCAGCAACAAAGCTAGTGCTTTTAAGATGGCTGAGTTCAAATTTCCAATTGAGAATACTTCTACACACACACACACACACACACACACACACACACACACACACGGGGAAAAAAGCCATTTCAAAGAATAACTGAGCTTAAGGCAATGACTTCTGTTTTCTCATACCCAGATAGAGAATCCACATAATGTCAAGAACTCTCTCTCTCCTTGCAAAACTGGAGATGGCTGAATTTAACTTTATGGTTGGTGCTTATGTGTAAATTATTCTTACATGTTTATACAGTTTTTATGATGGTATAATATTTTACTGTTGGAAAAGTGCGCTCCCGTGACGTGTGGCATTTTAAAGTGGATTTTCATTTACTACTCGGCACTTGACAGGTTCTAATGGAAAGGAAGCCCGTCCAGACTTTCCATGATTTTCAGCCCCTGGACAGATCCACACACCTTTCCAGCAGGGATTAATGGTGATACAGCTCACAGGGACTGCAATGATTTATCCTTACAGGTTCTAGTTGGGAAGCATCTTTCCAGTTGTCTTAATTAATGCATTGACACATATGCAAGGTATGTGAAGGGACCCAAAATGCAATATTCCTCCACAATCTAATATAAATTGGGGGTCCTTTCCCACTCCCCATGTTGTACTGGATTTGGTGTAAAAGATCTAGGATCACATTCCAACTCTGCCACTAAGGACCTGTATCACCTTGGATAAGACACTAGCCATCTCTGAACCTCTATTTTTTTCTTCTTTAAGATCAGATGACTTCCAAGAGCAATTCCAGCTATTAACTTCTGTATCCAAAACTCTGTTTTGCAACCTATTGTCTAGGTGACATCTGCCTGACACATAGTAGGCACTTAATAAACACTTGTTAACTTGATTTAACTTCTTTTTGATTCTGATTCTCCATTCAAAAAAAAAGTTGCTCTTGGACCATGTTTCTTATTATTCCTTCCAGTTTAAATATCTTTACTGTGAACTGCTACATACTCAGTGCCATCATATGATAGGAAAACAGTGCATTTGGGTTCATGATGGAAGTGGGCCAAAAGTGACACTTTGTGCCCTGAAGACAGCAAGTCCTCATCACAAGCTAAATAGTTATTTCTTCATAAGATAACAGTGATCTGAAGATAGTTATCTATTGACAGTGTACATAAAGTAGGCCAAGTGTTAAAAATGCATCATTCTCCCTTTGTTCTTATTACCACTATCCTGCTTAAAGAAGTTAGAAATGTTAGAAACTCCATTACTTTAAGGGGAGGAAAATAGGTCACAAAGAGGTAAAGATACTTAACCAAGATCTCATAGCCAATAAATAGCAAAACTGGAATTCAAATGTGGTCTGATTACCTATAGTATGCTTTTCATTCATTACACCACATCTCTATCCTATCCTTTTTTTTTTTTTTACTATATCTAGCCTCCTAAGGTATCTTCCTTGCTGGTTTCTATCCCTCCAAATCATCCTGTTTCACCAAGTCACCTTGATCAATGGTTCCCTTACTCCCAATAGTATCATGTTAAAGTAATAATAACAAAATAACCTACAATAGCATTAAAATCACAAAAGATTCCCCTTGCAACAATCACCTGAGGCAATAGCAAAAGTACATATTTCTCATATGGATGAGAAGCCTGGATGAGAAGGCTGAGGTTCAAAAAGATTATGCTATTCTCTTGTTCATACAACTTATAAGCATAAAAGCTGATATTCTTTAATGTGACTATTTCTCTTTAATACAGATCCCAATTTCTCATACCTGATCATATGGGTTTCATGAGTAGCTTAAAAAGTAAGATCATCATCTGATCACAAAAGGTCAGAGCTGGAAGAGAATTCAGAAGCCCTTTAGTTCAACCTATATTTGAATAAGAATTCCCTCTGTAATATACTCAGAATCAGGTTATCCATCCTTTTCTTGAAGGTCACCAATAAAGATAATGTTATTATTTTCTAAGAGAGCCCATTCCTCTTTGGGTCACAATAAATAGTCAGAAATGTGTTGAGTTGTTTTTGTTGCTTTTTTGGTCTTAATTCAAGGCTAAACATGCCTCTTTGAAGCTTCCATCTCAATCAGTCCTCCTAGACCTTTTCTCTTGAGGATAAACATAAAAACTCTATTCTCTTTTTCAATAGTAACCCTTCAGATATTTGGAGAGAGCTACCACATGACCTCTTAATCACTTAGGTCATCAATTGAACATCCCCAAGTCCTTCAACTGCTCCATATGACATATTTCAGAGACTCTTCAGTCTTCAGATAGTTTTCCTCTCAACAGTCTTCATTTTTTCAATGGCCTTAATGTAGTTCCCAGGATCTGATCTCACAGTAATGAATTCATCTAAATGGAATTAGATTAATCAAAAAATTATAAAGCATCTCAGACCCATTTCTAAGACACTGTAACTTGGTTAGGACATGGAACTCAATCAATAATCATGCATTAAGTGCTTGCTATGTGCCAGAAACTGTGCTAGGCCAAATGATGAAAGTAAACCATTCCTTGCCATAAAATAATTTATTTAAAAAAAATCTCTCTTTAAGGGCTGGTGTACTATTGGCCTATCCTGGGCTTTGCAGACTGAGAATACTGTGGAATCAGAATAGGACTATATCCAGTGGTCATTGATAAATGCTTGTTGAACAAATACACTACAATTAGAATGGATCTGGAAGATAAAGGCTTTGGGTTATATGACTTCTAAGATACTTTTCTCTTCTACATTTTAGTTGCAATGTCCTTCCTGGCTCTAAGGCTCCTATTCATTCTAATGTAATGTTCTTCCTTCTTAGCTCTGATATTCCACATTCTAAAGATCCTCCACTTCTGGATGCTTACTGTTCTAAAATTACTCCCAGCTCTGACATTCTATTACCTAAGGGCTCTTCAACTATGAGCATTTTCTGCTCTAACATTCATTTCAGCTTTGATGGCCCAAGTCCTGTGATCCCTCCTTTTTCTGATATTCCATGTTCTAAGGGCCCTCCCAACTCCACCACTTTCTGGTTATATGTTCCATATGACTAGAGTAAAGAGAGTAAAGACATTATTTGGTCAAAATCAAAGCAATCTACCAAAATCATTCTGGTGCTGAGTTGAGAGCAGCAAGTAGATAAGGTATCAGCCTAGTCAATAGTTTTAATATCTGATTCATATATTAGCCTGGATCAAACTAAAATGAATAATGCGATCATCCTTCTTGAGGTCCACTTGGATGTATAGTCTTTAGCACAGATTCTTACACTCTGCAGTGAAGTTGAGTTTATATTCTCTCTTTTTTGCTGAGGCAATCGGGGTTAAGTGACTTGCCTAAGGTCACACAGCTAGGAGGTATTAAGTATCTGAGTCCAAATTTGAATTCAAGTCCTCTTGTCTTCAGGGCCGGTGTTCTATCCACTATGCCATTTAGCTATCCCATGTTTGTAATCTCAATAGCAGAATATTCACAGGGTGTCCCTGAGAAGCTACTATGTAGAAGAGGTAATATAAGAGAAGGGATCAAGCCTTCCTGAAGAAGGAATTGGAAGGAAAGAGCCCTTAGCAGATAATCTTCCTTATCCCAGGACCCATTGTCCTTTTGAGAAAAAAAAAACAAAACAAGAAGGATCTAGGGAATGTGGAGGGAGGATTTTTTTTGTCCTTGGGAAGCCTGGAAGCCTTTCCTGAAGTCCAACCATCCAGAAGCTGCCTCTTGGAACTAAGTGGGAACTCAAACAGGTGCACAGCCTTTAGTAACCTGGAGAATTCTCCACCTGCTTTGCAGAGCTCCTGTCAATTCAATTCAATTCAACCAACCTTGAGGAGATACCTATGAAGAGCCTGGCACAATCACAAAGCATTTCTGAGAAATGCATTTGTTACAGAAAGTAAATGAAAATTCTTGGAATTTTGCCCATTAACAACCAACAATATTTAATGGAACTCAAAGAAAAAAAGGTACATGCTACAAGAAAACACCACTTTCTTTTCTTAAAATGAATAATAAATTTGATAGTGTTTTTAGTTCCTAAATTTCAACTGTAGACATATCCACAGATATGTGGGCATTATATGTTTGTACGTGTGTGTATGTATTTCTTGTAGGGTTGATGTATGTGCTGGTATATATTAAGTGCTTAATAAGTATCTATTTATCTATTCATACCCCATACCCCATACCCCATACCAAGATATGATAATCTTAATAAAGGACACACCATTTCTAGGCTTTGTGCATTTTATTTTATTTTTTATTACTTATTATTTTTTTTTTGCTGAGGCAGCTGGGGACTTGCCCATGCTAATAGAGCTAGGAGGTATTAAATGTCTGAAAATTCAGTTCCTCCTAACTTCAGGGCTGGTACTGCATCCACTGTGCCATCTAGCTGCCCGGGCTTTGTGCATTTTGGTGGGATCTTGCTTCTTCAGGGAATGTTCTTCCATCTAATGTCTGACACTTGGAATCTCTAACTTCCTGTAAGTCTTAGTTCAAATACCACCTTCTGCACAAGGTCCTTTTCCTAGTCCTTCTAGTTCTAGTTACTTCCTCTAAAAGTTATTCCTTTCAAATATCAAATCATCATTTATTTTATGTGTATCAATTCATGTTATGTTATATCTCCCATTAGAAAGTAAGCTTCTCAAAGGGAGGTCGCCTTTGTGTTTGTAACCTCGGTGCCTACTACAGGGTCTTATTTAATAAAGACTTATTGATTGTATCCTCATCTGACTTTCAATTAACTCAGATTTGGCCACGCCTATGGATGTCAGGATGGCTGAATGCTCTAAGTCAGGAGTGTTCTATTCTCTGAATAGAGACACAATTCCAAATTCCACTTCTAATACATTCTCACTTGATACTGAGAGAGGCTTCATGATAAATAGACGAAGTCAGAAAAACTTGGGTTGAACTGTCTCCAGACACTTTCTGTGTGAACCTGGGCAAATCACTTTACTTCTTATCTTCCATTTTCTCATCTATAAAATGAGGGAGTTGGACATGATGGATTTGAAAGTCACTTCCAGCTCTTAATTGATGATTCCACAAGATAGAAAAAGCTCTATTCTGCTTGCTCTAAGATAAGGAGCCAACCTCCTTCTCAGCCTTCCAAGTTTACTACTATCTCAAACTTCGAGCTTTTCTGATTGCTCTCCGGAGATTTCCATTTTTTTTTTTGTTTGCTTTTTTTTTTCCAGTCCTCATCTGTCCGATGAAAAAAGCTGGATGGAACACATTTGGGAAATTGCCTGGGATTTTTCATAATCTCAAGTAACTTTTTGCTACCACAACTTTTGAACATCAATATCTTTCTTTCTGGTGGTACAGCATTACCATGAGTGATGGAACTTTGGCAGGAGAATCAAACTTAGGGATGTCACAAAGAACCATGGAGAAATCCCTCCATTGTTGGTCATATGTAGCCCATCTGCACCCTCTAGAGTATGACAAGTGATGAAAAGATTGTCATTCATGAAATGGATGACCAGAAGGACATCTCCTTCTGGAGATCACATCATCATGGAAGGATGGGAGGGATTTCCAGTTCAATTTGAATAAAATGACTACTGAATCTTTGGGACTATATCTCCAACAAGTACTCGGATAGTGCCCGCTTGAAGACTCACTATCTCCCATGACAGTACATTCAATTTGGGACAGCAGGAATTGTTAGGAAGTCTTAAAATTAAGTCATAATATGGCTTTCTTTAACCCACACCCAGAGCTCCTAATTTCGCCCTCTGGAGCCAAACAAAAAAGAGTCTAATGCATTTCTCCATGCCAGTTTTTCTAATTTTTTTTTAGCACAATTATCATCCTAGTGTTTAATACACACACATATATACATATATATATATATATTTAAGATTTATGTTAATACACATATAAGTATTATTTGTTGCTCCATCATTTCAGTTACCTTCGACTCTCTGTGACCCCATTCGCTGTTTTCTTGACAAGGATGCTGGAGTGATTTGCCATTTCCTTCCCCAGCTCTTTTTAAAGATAAGTAAAATGAGGAAAATAGAGTTAAGTTATTTGCCTGGGGTCACACAGCTAGATAGTGTCTGAGACCAGATTTGAACTCCAGAAGATAATTCTTCCTGACTGCTGACTTCTGTACACTATGGTGTTACTTAGCTTCCCACATATTATATAAACACACATATATATGCATATATATGTATGTATATATATACATTTACATCTATAAATATATATATATATATATATATATATATATATGTATATATAATATGTGGGTAGCTAAGTATGTATGTACATATAGCTATATCATATTTATATAGCATTTTAAGATCTGCAAAGCACTTTCCATGTATTATACAAGTTGATCATCACAACTTTGTGAGGTAAGTATTATTATTGTCTTACTTTTCAGATAGGAAAACTCCCACAACTAGGAAGCACCAAGGTAAAAAATCTCCCTTTTTCTTGGTATTGGAAGTTCCTAGATGAGCAAATTTCCTCTATCACTGTTAATTTTGCATCTTTTCTAGAGTTTAATAAGTTTCCTAAGTCACTGGGAGTTTAGGCAACTTAACCTGGGTTATACAGCCAGTATGTACCCAGAGCAGGACTTGAATGCAAGTCTTTCTGGCTCAGAACCCAGTTCTTTGTCCAATCTGCCAAGCTGTCTCTTGGCAAGTATATCTCTTTTCTCCACCCATAACTTAGCTATTAGATGTAATAATCTAATAATCTATTAGATGTAATCAACATTTCTTTTTTGCTTAATTCAGTACATGGTATGAGAGGCAGAGAGAGACTAACCTCTGATGCCTGTATTCTCTGTGACCACAGGAAAGTCCCATTAAGCCCTGAGCCTCAGTCATTAAGGCCAGAAGATAATCACAGATTATATGTGATGTGTATTGCTGGATGGAATCCTTGACAGGACTGGAAACTAAAAAGTATGATGCTCAGAAATCAAAACTTTTTCCAATTTATTTCTATTCTAAATCACATTTGGATTAATTTCATGATGTTTTCTTAAATCTCAATGCATAGATATATTTTCAGAACTAAGGGCAGGGAATTTTTTTTCTGTCTTTCTTTGTTATCATCAATTCTTAGCACAGTAACTGCACATAGTAGGTACCTAAAAATAACATTGATTGATGGTTAAAGTGGCATGCAAATTCACTTAATATTTAGAAACTTCAGAGTGGGATAGATCTTCATTTTTTAATAAAAAAAGAAATTAAAAAATAGGTTTGCAGTAGCCTTTTTAATGAAACTAGTAGCTCTACTAGCTCATAGAAGGGAAATGACATATTACTTAGGATTTTCTATATTGATTTGAGGAAAGAACTGTTGCAATCCAATGCCAAGAGAGACTCTGAGAGGGAGGGAAGGCAGCTCTTAACTCTAGCATCAGCTTGCAAATCCCACACTGCCCCAAAACTTCAAAATTCACCATTTCTACTCTCTCCCCAGTGAAAGATCTATGTGGGAAATAAAGCACTCCAATTTACAATAACAGACCCGCAACAGTGGAAGCTGGTTGAATTCCATGTGTGTTCATGACCCAGAAAGACAGGGCAATCTCTTGAGGGTCTCTCCAAGGTTCCTTGGTTTTATTGAAGATAAACAAACAAGAGCAGTGGGTGAAAGAAGCATTAAAAATGATTAAGTGTTCAATATAAAGGCTTTCCATCTCATGTCATGTCCCAAAGAGACTGTCCGCTTCCCCCAATTCAATGTCTTCTTTCTGCTGCAAGAGTTCCTAGCATGTTGCAATAAACTGAGCAAGAGTCACTCGAGATGAGATGACCATTGAGCCTATGTGATGCATCAATAATAGCACTGGATGTGAAGTCAGCAGTCCTGGGTTCAAGTCAGGGGGTCCTGCCACTTATTATCTGTAAATTAAATCACTTCAATTCTCTTAATCTCAATTTCCTCATCTGACAATCAAGAGACTGCCCTAGTTGACTTGTAAAATACCTTATACCTGCTAATTTATGATCTAGTGATCTTTGAAGGCAACTCATATTCTGGGGTGTTCACAGGGAGAGATAAGTTTGATTCCCCCTTAAAGGCAAAGGTATCCAAGTTAGATGTCAAATTTGGATGCATAAAAATTAATGAATGAAAGGAATAGATGAATGAACAAGCCTTTATCATATGCTTACTTTGTGTTATACTATATACTTAAAATTGGGAGTGTAAATGCTGAAAGCAAAATAGTCTCTAGTCTCAAACATACATTCTTATAAGGGAAGGAAATAAACATTAATTATTGTCTACTAAGTTGCAGACAAATTGGATTAAGTGATATCATTAATTGTCTTCAGGACCAAGAAACCAAAAATAATGTTCCAGGTACTGTGTTAAGTGCTTTACAAATATTACTTCAGTTGGTCCTTAGAAAAGGTGCTTTCTTAAAGAACCTTTAAAAAAGGTTTCTTAAAGTGGCATCCATTTCTTTTCTGGCCTTTGGATAACTATTGGAATATAATTGCTTCCCTCCATAACTCTATATATTTTATTTTGTACATTTAACACTGTGATTCCAAGAAGGCATCCACAGATTTCACCAGACTACCAGTGAAGTCCAGGACATAGACCCAAAATGGTTAAGAACTATGGTCATAGAGGAAGATAACACATTATAGGGTATTCCTTTCTTTTTTATCCAATAGTGTTTAATTTTTTCTAAACACATGTAAAAATCATCTTCAGGATTCATTTTCATAAGATTTTATGTTCCAATTTTTCTCTTTCCCTCATCTCCCTCCTGCCCAAGACAAGATAGCAAGCAATCTGATATAGGTTAAATAAGTGCAATAATTTTGAATATTTCCATCTTTGTCATTTTATGCAAGAAAAATCAGACCAAAAAGGGAAAAGCAAAGAAAGGGAAAAAAATCAACAAAAGGTGAAAATATTATGCTTTGATCCACATTCAATCTCCACAGTTCTCTGGATGTAGATAGAATTTTCTATCTCGTCTATTGGAATGCCTTAAACCACCACATTGCTGAAAAGAGCCAAGACCATCACAATTTTTCACCACATACTCTTGTTGTTGCTGTGTACAGTGTTCTCCTGGTTCTGCTCCCTTCACTCAGCATAAGTTCATATAAGTCTTTCAAGGCTTTTCTGAAATCAGCCTGTTCATCAATACTTACGGAATAAAAATATTCCATTACATCATATACCTTAACTTATTCAACCATTCCCCAACTGATGAGCTTCTTGCCACTACAAAAAAGCCTGCCACAAATATTTTTGCACATGTGGGTCCTTTCCCCTCTTTTATGCTCTTTATGATACAGACCCAGCAGTGACAATGCTAGATCAAAGGATATGCAGAATTTTATACCAGGGGAAAGGAAAGATATAATGAATGGTAATTAGGCAATTAGGGAAGTATCTAATGATGAAGAACTGAAATTTTAACTTCTCCAAAGGCTCCTCTTCCAAAGGATGTCATGGGGAAAAAAAGATAGGTTAAATTTATCAACCTTTCTGTCTTCACTATTTCTGCCTAAGCTTCCACCATTTACCTTCCTTTTCAATGTTCAAAGGCTTGCGACTATTGTGATTATTCTTTTTCCCCTGCCTCCTCTACCTAAGTCACCAAGCCTTCTCAATCACAAGGCTCAAACATGTGATACTCCTTTCCTCTCCTCTAAGTCCCAATGCTGCCAACCAATGCAAAACCTTTATTTTATATTGACTTGACTATGTATATAATTTCCAAGTAGATCTTGTCACCTCCAGTCAGTCCATCTTCCAATGCATCCTTCCTACGAATTCCAGACCAAACTTCCTTGTGACAGGTCTAGCCATTCTACATATCTGCTCAAAAATCTTCAATGGCTCCCAACTGTTTTAAGCTTCTTTCTCTGGTTTTTAAATACACTCACATTATCTTTTTAGCTTTAGCAAAGAAGACAACAGACTTATAGATCCAGAGGTAGAGGAAGTCTCAGAAGTCATTTAAAACACAGCCCAAGGAAATCTAGGGACCTGTCAATGGTCACAGTGGCAAAAGTATTAGAATTTGAAACTGTCTTCTAATTCCAAATCTAGTACACATTTTTCTGTACATAGTCATTTCCCTAATAGAATATAAGCCCCTTGAGGTCAAGGACCATTTCATTTTTATCTTTCTATCAGCACCTGAGACAATGTCAAGCTCATAGTAGGAACTTTAATGCTTGTTGAATGAGCAAAGCAGCCTTCTTCCACTATCACTCCCTCCTAGTGCAGTTTTCCAATTTATTTCCCCCTCACATAGATTATGATTTAACCAATCTGGATTACTATCTAATTCTCTAAACATAACTGTGAGGAGCTGGCAGTGATCTGCTTTGATAAAAGGCATTCAAATCCAGTTTCAGATGCTTACCACTATGTAATCCTGGGCAAATCACTTTACCCTGATTGTCTCAGTTTCCTCATCTGTAAAATGACCTGGAGAAGGAAATGGCAGACCCCTCCAGTATCTTGGCCAAGAAAACCTCAAATACAGTCAAAGAATGTCAGAGTCAATTGAACCAACTGAACAAAATCTTTGGTGACTAGCACAGTGCTTGGCGTATAGCATGAACTTAAGAAATTCCTCTCAATTGAAATGACCTTTCCAGATATAAATCCTATGGTACTGGAATCAGTGATGGAAGAAGACTTTTTTTTTCCCAAAGAGTAGGGCCAAGGTTCACTGATTCCATTACAGAAGGAAACTCACAAGAGAGTCCATCTTTGCTGACTTGTCTCTCCTGTTTTAAGAGTGTCCTGGTGGCACTAGCCCCAGAAGGATATTTCTTTTAAAAATAAAATAAGCCTATGCAAGAGTCTTTATCTGCTGCATAAGAATGACAAAGTTGCTATGGCAACCCTAATTTCTAAAGTTAGGGTTATGCAAGACAGAGGGACAAACTCAGCTCTTGGCTCCAGGCAAAGAAAACATCAAAACTGTAACTCAATCCCCCTCCTCCCATTAATATCTTAGTGACTCATTCATTTTCCAACCACTGCACATGCAGCATAGAAGCCCACCAAGGCCTTTGGGGAGCATCCCTCATCACGATGATACAGCCAAGAAATATAACTGAGGAAAGATGACTGAAGAGAGTCAAGGGATCTAAGACTTGTCATTTCACCTCTCTCAGAGCCCCAGTGTCCTGATCCTTGAAAGGAGAGGGCTGGATCAGATGGCACTGGTCTCGTTCAGCTCTGACATTCTCTGTTTAAGCTCCCTCCAGTTCTAACCTATGCAGCTCTTCCATGGAACCTGCTAGCCTAACCTCTTCTAGAGAGAATCCTCATTCACTCAGGTTATATCCATTACAACCATCTTAAACCCATCCTCTTACTCAATACCCCAGTGGCTCCCTTTTGCATCTAATATAAAGCATTAACTCCTCTGTTTGGCTTTGAAACCCCTACATAATCTGAGACCAAACTGTCTTTCAGATCTTCTTGGACATTATTCGAACCTCCAGACTCTGTCATCCAGCCAAACTGGCCTTATCTCTGTTCTTCCCACTTGACACTACATTTCCCATATCACTGTCTTTACACTGCTTGTTCCTTATGCCTGGAAGGCACCACCTCCTCACTTCCCCCTCACTGAATCTGTCTCTTCCTTCAAGACACAATCCTACATCCCTTCTACATGAAGCCTTTTCTTATTTTTCCAATGGTTTTCTCTCTCAAACAACCTTGTACTTGAATGCTTTCCATTTACTTGATTTATTTTTTAAAATATTTTAAATACATGTAATAGACTTCCTGCCATCTAGGGGAGGGGTGGGAATGGGGGGGTAAAATTTGGAACGGAAAGCTTTGTAAAGATCAATACTGAGGAACTATCCATACATATGTTATACAAATAAAAAGCTTTAATAAAAAAAGAAAAAATATTTTAAATAAATCCAATATTGACAAATATTGGAAATTATTTTAAAATATTTAAAAATATGTACTTTATATAAGTATATACAAAATAAAGTACATCTCCTATCAGAATGTCAGTTGTTTGTGAGTTGATACTGTTTCATTCATTATATTTGTATACATAATACTAGAATAGATCTTGGAATGCAGTAGACAATTAATATTTTCTAATTGACTGATAGAGCATAGGCAGCTAAACAGTATAATGGTTAGAACTTGACTTGGAATCAGAAGTATCTGAGTTCAAACCTAGTCTCAGATACTAGTTCTATGATTCTGGGCATATCACTTGATTCCTCTCAGCCTCAGTTTCCCCAACTCCAAAATGGGAACAATAAAAATAACCCTCCCTCCCCTCAGGGATGTTGTGAGGACTGAGATCATTTTTACAAAGTGCTTTGTAAATATTAAAGTGTGATATAAATGCTAGCTAATATTAGAATTCACACAACTCCATTTGGTCACTTAATTCTTTATAAATTTACTGTGTATAACAATGAATCAATTTGGCTCATAAAAGAAAGAACATTAGACTTAAAAAATGTGTGTTCAAATCTACATCATAATTTACTCCCTTTATGATGGTAGGAAAGTCATTTAGAACTTTAGTATTCTTTTCCATATGGATTAAGTGAAAACTTACATTGGGAGAAGTATCCTTCTATATGAGTTCCCTACACCAATGAAATCCCAAATCTAATAGTTAACCTTCTTTTACAAATATTTATGTTTGGAGAATCATATAGAGTTGGAATCATATATAGAATTAGCCTAGAAGTCACCTAGGTTAAACCCTTGTAACAATAGGGATCTCCTCAGTAACAATCCCCAACAAATGAACTGCCAGCATCTACTTAAATATTTATTTAATAATGAAGAATTTCTGTTTTGGACTATTTTAATTATTAGGAAGTATTTTTCTCCTTTATAGAGAAATTGTTCCTCCTTCTCTCATCTGCAATCAAGCTAAACACATCTGATCTCTTTCTATCACTTTCTCCTATTTTTTCTTCTAAAGTGTAAATAACTATCCCTGACTTCTTCAATCAATTCTCATAAAGCAAATTTCTATTTTTTCATCTGTGAGGAAATGTAAAGTCATGAGAAATGCCCCAATTATATATTTTAAAGTGACACCAAAATAAGAATCCTAAACACACACACACACACACACACACACACACTTGTAGAAAAAAAATAAATGGTGATTTACTTAGCAAACCTCAAAGAATCAGCAAAGAAACTAATTTAGTAGATTAATAGGGTCAGTTAGATAGAAAGCTAAAAATAAAACTACACAAACTATCAACATTTGGACACAGAGCCAATAAAAGCTAGGAGGAAATGATAAAAGAAATTCCATTACACATAACTTCATAAGAAATAATTATGTAGTGAAAATTAAATTACCAAGACAACATAAGGACTCATATAAACACCACCTTTTACCAAAACAAAGGAAACTATGGAGAGATATTCCTTGTATATAGTTGGGCCAAGCTAGTATGATAAAACTTATGAGTTCCTAAATTCATTTTAAATGTTAGTACTCCACCAAACTACCAGGAGAATAGTTTATAGAACTAGACAAGATAAGAGCAAAAATCATTTAGAGGAACAAAATGTTTAGAATATGAAGAAAAATAATGAAGGAGGACTGTTAAGAATGAAGGAATTTCAAATTATATATTATAAAGTCATAATCATTAAAACTTTTGTGTGCTCATTTTAAAAATTAAAGTAGTTCATCCAAACTAACTTGATAAGTAAAATCAAAAATCAGTTTAAAGCAGTAACACAGTGCTTTAAAAACCCAGAACATAGATTACTGAGCAAAGGATTCTATTTGAGAAGAACTCCTGGGAAAATTAGAAAGCAATTTGAGAGAATTAAGTTTAAAGCATCACCTTATACATATGCCCAAAAAAATCTCTAAATGAATATAAAATCTTAGTACTTAGTATAAAAAATTATATCACCAAAGGGGAAAAAAGGAGGAATAGTGGATGAGTCATATAGTTAAAGATAGAAATATTAAACAAATAAGGGAAAGTGGTGATCATTAGAGGCAAAATAAACTAATATAATTATATGACATCATAATGCTTTTTATGAGCAAAATTTGCATCACTAGAATTAGAAAACAAAATATCAATTTGGAAAAATCAAGGCAAATATCTCTGATATCCAAGATATATGCAAAGTGGATATAAATACATAAAGATTAAGAAGCCCAGTAGATTAAGTAATATTTGCAGATAATCTTTAAAAAGAAGAAACTATCAAGACTACTAAAATTATGCTCAAAAATAACTGAGAAATGAAAATTAAAATAAAACCAAAGTTTCATCTAACACATAAATTGGGGGAAATTCTATCACACACATACGCTCAATGGTGTAGCAGCTCTGATAAAGCAGATATACTAGCACATTGTTGGTGTAGCTGAGAATTGAAACAAATGTTGAAAGTAATTAAAAATTATTTAAGAAAAGTGATTAAAATGTCCATAGCTTTTAACCCCACATTCTCACTATGAGGAATATATCCCTAGGCAGTGAGATAGATAGATAGCTCTAATATATGGCAAAATATTCATAGAAGAATGATTTTTATGGCAACAAAAATTGAAAACATAACAATTGCCTACTGACTGGGGGGATGGTACGTGCTATATATGATATATGAATATAATAGAGCATTATTGTAAGAAATGATGGATGAGGAATTTGGAAAAATGTGGGAAGTTTGAATAGGTGCATGAAGGAAGTCAAATTCTGAGATAATAAAACAACTAATTTGGCTCAATAGAAAAGTAAGTGAAAGAACTCTGCAATTCAAATCTCTCCCTGGCATTTGCTGTCTATATGACACTGGAGAAATTACTCAATTCCTGGGACCCCGTTTCCTTACCTGTGAAATGACGGTGTTGGAATAAATCATCAATGGGACCTCTTCCAGCTCTACATTTATGACCTAGCTCTGCTTGCCAGAGAAGAAGGGGTTCATGAGAAAGAAAAAAAAATGGCATCCTCTATACTATCAGGCCCATTGTCTTAATTTCATCTGTTGATTTTGTTTTACTGTTTTTTATTTCCTGTAGAGAAAAAGTAGCCTGAGGAAGAATCAAGAGCATCAACCTTAGAAGGATCTTGATTTTTAGTCTTAATCATTAGATCATTATCCTCATTTTATGGATGAGGAAGCCGAGACCAAGGGAAGGAATTCAGTTTCCCTAAAGTCATTCCAGCTGTAAGTCATGGAGATGCCTTTAAACTCAATGGTCTTTTCTAGACAGGAGATCTCTCTCCAATCAAGACACCTTCATGCAAAATTAACTAGACCCTGAGTTTTAAAGGCTATTTGACCTAGATATAGAGCACCTTACCGAGTCTTATTTTATCCATCTTTAAAGTGGGGAGAACACTATTAGCACTGTCTGGCCCTATGAGATTGTTATTTGGAAAGAAGAACTTTGCAAATTATAATTTGCTATGTACTAATAATATTATTGCTATATAATGAAATAGTCAAGAGAGTTCCTAAATGATGGAATGAGTCTCCTAATAATCTTGCTAAGAAAAGAACTAAGGATCCTTAAACTATGACTTGTTTTAATTGTGATGACTATTTCAATAGAATTGTATTCCTTTGTATTAGGCATTACACTATCCTGAGAAGGGGTCCACAGACTTCCTCAGACTGCTGAAAGGGTCCACGACACAAAAAAATTAGGAATCCCTGACCTAGATCTTTATTTGGTGATTATTTCCCTGTATCACTCCTCAGACATCACTTCCAGGATTCTGAGATGGAGCCTAAGGAACAAGGGGGAGGAAAGGAATAAACATAAAGGTCAATCTATTTATGGACATTAGACTAACAGCGCCCAAGAGGCCAAAGTCCCACAGACTCATCTGTCTATCCACTGAAATTCAATTAACAATTCAATAAACATTAATTAACTATCTACTATGTACCATATATATGACATAATCTATATTTACATGTGTTACATATAGTATATGTGTTTTTTTATTTGTATCTTCAGAGCTAAACAAAAGACCTGATTCATAGTGAGAAAATAATAAATGCTTGTTGAATAAATGAATGAATGATAGTCATTATTCTAAAAACAGGCAATACAAATAAAAACTTGAAATAGCTCCTGTCCTTAAAGAACTTATATTCTACTGGAGAGAAATGAAATAATGACATGCATACAAATCAATCTCTGTAGATAAATATACAGATGAACAGGTGAACAGATAGAGATATTTAAATAGATGGATGGATAGCTGGATATAGCCATAGATATATGTATACACATATGTCACTATAAAGTATACATGTGTTACATACATATAATATATATATATTATAATATATGCATATATGTATATAATATATATAGAGAGAGTATATGTATAACAGATATTTAGTCTTAATCATTAGACCTTATCCTCATTTTATATATGAGGAAACTGAAATCCAGAGAAGGAATTCAGTTTCCCTAAGGTCACTCAAGTTGTAAGTTGAGGAGATGCCTTTAAACCCAATGGTCTTTCCTAGACAAGAGTTCTCTCTCCAGTCAAGATATAATATGAATAGATATCAGAATTGATTCTTTTGATGAACTGAATATAACACACATACAAAATAATTCAGAAAATAGACTTAAAAGGCGAAAAAGTTGGATAGGCTCCAAAGATAGAGCCTATCCTCCTTGAAATTCTTTTAGATGGTAGACAAGAAGATAAAATCACCACTGAAAGAAGCGATTAACCAGTCCTGTAAGCAGAAACTGTCCTGAGCTGACACAGACCTCTTTATATTTATCATTAAGAAAAAAAGTAACAGAATAAACAGCAGACCAGAGACATCAGCAGCCTTAATGACATGTCTTTTCGTTCCAAAAAAAACATATCTTTGTGTTGGGGGTTCCAGTGGGAAAATTCTCTGGAGATCCATGGCTTTTTAAAAATATATATAAAATTGATTCTAGACTAAAGGTGACGATCAATGACTTCAGCCCTGGCCTGATAAAGGATTTTTCCTCAGAACATCTGTTCCTGGGCTCTGGTTGAAGAAGATTCTTTTTATAGCTTTCAAGAGCTGACCTTTCACCCCTTGCCTCACTGCTTCCCGTCACCCCACTCAATCACACCAGGTATTTTTAAAAACACACAATAAATCCCTTGGCTCCCTCTAATCAAGGCCTCTTACACACTTGAAGGGTAACCATCAAGAAAAGAGGACATTTTATAAACCACTGCTAAAGAAAACCAAAATGGGATAGAAAGGATTTTCTAATCACCTTGGCTAATTACAGAGAAAATACAGGTCATGTTTTTTTTTTAAGTATCCTTTGTTATAATATTCTTTTCTTAAAAATCTGGAAGATCTGAGTAAGAAAAGAACTATAAGGAAGCACAACAAAATAATATTGTCTGATGACAGAATATATGGATTTATCATATGTAAACTTAAACCCTTATTTGCTATGTAACAGAAACCTCTGGGAGCCTGAGTTACCTAAATGGGGATAATGAAAGCAATACTAACCAACCTTTTCAGGTTGGTCAAGGACCATGCTATGAAGTAATATTGGGTAGAGTGGCTAGAACTCAGGGCTTCAAGACCTGAATTCAAATCCCACTTCAGACTTTCACAAGCAAGTAATGCAGGACAAGTCACTGAACCTCTCTCAGCCTCAGTTTCCTTGTTTGTAAAATGGCAACATTTATTAAACTAAAAAAAATGTTTTAAAGAATCAAATTAAAACAGCTTTACCCTTCCAAGAGCTATTCTTCCAAGGTACAATCCCTGAATGCATTCTTCTTCTCACTTCCCCCTCTTAAAATATCTATTTCCCTTTAAAGTCAAATGAGATAATATGTATAAAGCATTTGGCACAGTGCCTGGCACAGAGAAGGTGCTTAATAAATGCTTGTTTCCTCCACTTTATGCACTTAACTTCTATAACTCAAATCTTTCCTGAATTCTCAAGCTGCTAGAGTCTCCCTCCATATACCTGATATTTATTTTATGCACATGTGGACATATGTATACAAATACACACAAATTACTTTGTATGTGCACATATATACCTACATATGTATGTACGTATAAATAACAATATGTGTAAATGGAACCAGTTAGGTGGCACCATAGGCCTGGAGTCAGGAGGATTCATCTTCCAAGTTCAAATCTGACCCCAGACACTTATTTGCTGTGTGATCCTGGACAAATCACTTTACCCTGTTGCCTCAGTTTCCTCATTCGTCAAAGGAGCTAGAAAAGGAAATGGGAAATCACTCCACTATTTCTGCCAAGAAAATCCCACGTGAGGTCATGAAGAATTGGACACGACTGAACAATAAAACTATGATTCTGAATGTGGATGTTGGACACTGGGCCAAGTTGCTTAACTCAAGTCTCAGTTTCCTCATCTATAAAAAGAGAAGGTTGGATTCCAGAGCCTTTCATGTCCTTTCCAGAACTGAGTCCAGAATTCTAAGAATTCTTAGTCCCTTCCAGCTTAGGCATTTACTCTGCATGAACCAGGACATCATTTCACTTCACTAGTTTGTCAACTGTCAATTTCCTACCCTGTAAAATGAAATAGCAGGCAAAAGACAAAATTATTTGATTCTGTGTTTGTACTGAATCCCTTTGGCTGGAGTCTGGTGAAGACTACGGACCCTTTTCAAGAATTATGTTTTGTTTTTTGAATTTATTTGTATGAAGTAAAAACTCAATTTTAATTAGAAGTTAAATGAAAATAAAGATATGTTGATATGTGTGTGTGATTATTGGCTATTTTAGTTCCCAAATCCCTTGGTTTATCTAATAGTTTAGGTATTACCTAGGTTAGTACTCTTGGCTTATATAATAGATAAGACTGTCTTGACAATAAATCTAGAATTCTAAGCCCCAGGCACTTTTTTCTATGCTACCTCAAGCAAACAAGCAGCATTGGAACAGTAAGTCCTCATTCTTACACATGATTTAAATCCAATTTGACCAGCTTGTGGTCTGGCCAGGACACTGTTCCCTTGATGTGACAGCATGTCAGAAGGCCATGCTATCTTGGAGAAATGTGGTGCTTCAGAGACCTGCTCACATCCTGGATTCCCTTGCCTCTCAGGAAGCTGAGGCCCAAGCATGCTGGACAGGACCAGGGAATGGTCAGCCCAGCAAGGCCTAGGGTGATGGTCAGCTACTAGAGCCACATAAGGGAGTCCTGGAAAAAGTACGAGATTCCCTGGAGGAGCCACTGAATGTCTGTCCTAGAGTTTTCCACTTAGTCTAGTTCATCTAAAGAGGCAGCTAGGTGGTTCAATAGATCTGGGTCTGGAGTCAAAAAGAACTGAGTTCAAATCCAGTCTCAGACATTTACTAGCTATGTGACCCCGATAAGTCATTTAACCTATAGAAGAAAATGGCAAACAACTCCAGTGTCTCTGCCAAGAAAACCCCAAATATAGTCCCCGGGGTCAAGAAGAGTAAAACACAAGTAAACCTACTGAACAACCAGGTATTCTAAAACCATATTCCTGCAGCTTCCATTGTCCACCCGTGCACTGTGAAGCTTTAATGATGTAGCAAGGAAGGAACCTCTTTCTCCTGAAGCTGGGGAAGGGATTGACAATGGAACGCTTGTTTTGAACCAGAAGTACAGAATGAAAGGAGTCGGAGGAAAGGTGGAACAGCAGTTGGGGAAGATGCTTTACCTTCACTTTGTAACAGTAAATGTAATTTCAGTTTTCATTCCCTTCCACCTCTTCCCCTATTTATCCCTTCCCAATGAGAAGAAAAAAAGGTCAGTGAGCACAGAAGCAGGCTTCGTATTCTCCCAAGAACGCTGAATTAGAGAGCAAGCTGACAGCTTGCAAGAGATAACAGGGAACTCATTTTCTCTCTGTTAACTCAAGTGTCTAGGAATTGACACAGAAAGTGGTCGGAGGACTAACTTTTTATTAGAAGTCACATAGGAATCCTAGCCCCAAAAATGTATATTTTAAAAATTTTACTTTGAACCAAAGCTTTAATACAACTATCAGAATTATAGGATTATAAAATCATAGACTTAGAAGGGACATTAGAAACCACTGAGTCCAGAACCCATCATCTTATAGATGAGGAAACTGAGGTACATGGTAGATAAGTGACTTTCCAGGATCACATAGCTTATATAATATATAATATGGAATTCGAATCCAGGTCTTCTTAAATCCAAGTTTGTGATTTTGTTGCAGAAACTAGGGCATGCTTGCTGAAATGTGCCATTTGGGAGACTGCCTTTTAATTTAAATTCACATAGCCTTGAAGGAGAAGTATCAGTAAAAAAAAAAGTGTCTTTATTGCTCTTGTTTTTAATATGGATTCAATATATTTGACCCAGCAGGGAGAAGGCAAGAAATATCCAAGGTTATTTATCTAAAGGTCTGATCTTCAATCTAGATACCTGGGTGGCAGCAGCCAAACATATAAATGATCTAAATGAGCTGCCAATACAAGAGCAAATTCCCCTCAGGATGCTCTGTCATAAGCATATCTTGTTCTTCTTGGCAGAAGGATGTGGTGGTGGACCACAGGAGCAGAATGAGACAAGCATTGTCCAACATGATCCACATTTTGTTGTGTTTGTTTATCCATGATTCTTTATTACAATGGATGGCTCTATTGGAAAACTAAAGGAGTCTTTGAAAAGTGAAAGCAACATTTTAAAGGGCATTGATTTTAAAATAGTTTAAAAAAATAAGATTCCCTGCCATTGTTTCCTCCGTAAGACTCCATTGGGATCAAGACCTGTTCATTTTCAGAGAATTGTAGAATCAGGGATCATAGAGTTAAAGGGCAGCTCAGATTTTCCTAGCCTAACTGGTTGAAAATAACTTGGTGTAGGAAAAAAAAAAAAAAAGATTTGATTTGGAATTGAAAGGCTTGGATTCAAAACCCAGCTTAGCCATTTACTACCTGTGTGCCCCTTTTTGGTCAACATAGTCTCTCCCCTTCCCCCATTTAAAATCAAAAGTTGGATCAGTTGAACTTGAATACCCTCTCCTCTAAATCAGTCATCATATGACACAAACAGAAATCCCTTCCACAGTATCCCCTCAGCACTGATTCAGCTAAATGTTGAAAGGTGTGCTGGTAAATGTTTAACCACAAGCTCTCAGGGGGAAAAAAAAGAAATGTTCAAGTGCAAAACACTAAGTTTCATCTGCTTTGCTAACTGTCGCTTTTTAAGTCTACAAATTGACAAAACAATAAATCAATCCCTAATTTGTAGCTTCTGTGGATTTACAAGGTGTAAATGCTCATACTGAAATTTAATAATCAACTAGAGCATATATGAGTTGATTTCAGCATATGACTGCTTCCAAGATTCTATAATCAATCAAGCCTTCAGATGATCAAGGATGGGGAACTAGCCACCATTCCCCACCATCCAAGGCTTTTTTGGATACTTCTAATTCTTTAGGTTGTTTTTTCTTATATTTAGAAGAAATTTGTTGTCAAATGTAGTAACTGCCATTCAACAGCCCTAGCCTTGCTCTTTGGGCTGATGTAAACAAGAGTAATCCCTTTTCCCATGTGACAGGATACACTATTATTAAAAAGAAAGTTGACCAATGAGATGATTCAAACCAGTTCCAATTATTCAGTGATGAAGAGAGCCAACTACACCCAGAGAGAGGCTTGTGGGAACTGAGTGTGGTTCACAACATAGCATTTTCACTCTTTTTGTTTGCTTACATTTTATTTTGCTTCTCTTTTTTTACTGGCTTGATTTGATTTTTCTTGTGTAGCACAATAATTATATAAATGTGTGCATATATTGGATTTAACATATATTTCTACCATATATTTGGACTACTTGCCATCAAGGGGAGGGTGTGGGGGAAGAGGGGAGAATTGGAAGATAAGGTTTTGCAAGGGCTAATGTTGAAGAATTGTCCACACATATGTTTTGAAAAATAAAAAAAAAAAGGTTTAATAAAAGGAAAGTTGTCCCAACCATACAAACATTCCTAGAATTGCATGAAAAGGAAAGTGATCAGTTCAAACTCTCTACTTAGAATGACTTTTAAGGTCCCACCCAACTTGAACAGACAAAAAAACTTGCATCCATATAGCAGTATAAAGCTTGCTTGTAAAGTACTTACAAGCATTATCTCATAAGATTTTGACCTTAATTCCATGAGGTAGGTCTTATTCTTATTCCATTTTACAGATGAGTAAAAAGAAGGTTCAAAGGGCTTGTATGATTAGCCCAGAATTGCAGATTAAGAATCTGAAATGAGAAGCACTGCAAAATGCCATGGTCTACCACACCACTAAATTCAATAAAGTTCCTTCCCTGTTATCTGTGCCAATGGAGGTAGATAATTAAGAAGAAAAAAACAGAAATTAAGCAGATAGGTTCTTTGGATGGGTCTGGGCAGCAGAAGGACAGGACAAGGCAATTGTTACTACTCTGAGGAAATTTCTGAACCTAAAGTCAGGGGAAATAAAAAAATCAGTTGTCCCAGCAAGAGGTCACAATGAAGTAATGGGGGGGGGTGTCAATTAATGAAGGAGTCCTAGGGATGCAAAGGGTAAATTCAAGGTCACATTACAGGATGTCAGCTAAAAGCAGGTGGAATGTGTCTGAAAAGTAGACAAGTTGGGGTCAGTCTCTGGTGATCTAGACTAGGTTGATTATTGTGGAAGTCAAGTGAAATGACAGGTATCTAATCAGAAATACAGGGGAAAGGAACAAAGAAAATACCAACAGGGAAAATAAAGATAGCTTCCAGAATGTTAGATGGGATCATAGGTCCTCAAATAATTGAGTCAAGACCTTTGATGTTGTTCACTTGTGAAGTGTTTCCCTGTTGCTTCTAGGATCAAGTACAAACATCTTTCTTTCACATTCAAAGTCTTTCACAAATTGGTCCTGGTTCATTTTTCTAGCTTCATTAATATACTAACATATGTGTGTAAATATATCTATAAGTATATAATGAAGCCACAAAGATAAATCAGAGTCAATTTGTGAAAGACTTTGAACCTCAAAGAAAATAAGATATATGTTTGTATATGTATACATGTACATGTATATGCATATGTGAAAATATGTACACATATATGTATATATAAGATGAAATAATGAACAATTATCTCTTTTTAAGGGGGATGAAATACCCACATTTTATATATATATATATATATATATATATATATATATATAGAAAGAGAGAGAGAGAGAGAGGGAGAGAGAGACAGACAGACAGACAGACAGAGACAGAGAGAGAAACAGAGAGACAGAGAGACACAATCACAAGTAATGTGAATTTACGCATATATATGAACACACATATTTATATTCTTGATACTAGAAAATGAGAATACCCATTGCAGAGAGGAAAGCAAGGAAATAACCACTATGGTCACTTCTCCCATGTCCAGCCCACAGTCACACCTATTTCACTGGCTTTCTCTCCACGAGAGTTTCATGGTGTTCTCACTTCCAAGTATCAAAAGAAGAAAATTGTGAGTAGGGACCAATGATAGAAGAGTATAGGAGTACCTGACAAACACTGGCAGCTCCCTAGGATTGCTATTCTCTGTTGGGGGCTGAACCTCAGAGATTCAGATCAATTCTATCAGCAGTTAAAGAATCAGAGAACTTCAGAGTTAGAAGAGAGCTTGGAGACCACTTAATCCAGCAACTTCTCGAAGAGGAATCCTCTTCCCATTTGAGACAAGTTGCCAACTAGCCTCCTGCCAAAGACCTCCCCTAAAGAGCCAGATCATTTTTGTGGTTGTATTCTCAGCACTGGGAATACAGTAGGCATTCACTAAATGCTAATTCATAGATTCTGATGCAGTCTACTTGCACTCTGGAACAACTCCAAATTATAAGGAGGTTTTTTCCTTATTTTGAACCTAAATATAACTCAATCTAAGCACACTGTGGTGCTTAATATATGCATGTGGAGTGATTGACTAAATCAATCTCCCTACAATTACCACTTAGTATTACCAGTTCTTCCCTATGGGGCAAACCAAATCCTTCTTTCACATGACAGACTTTCAAATACTTAAAAGGCAGCCACAGCTGCTATGCCTCCCCCTCAGACTTTGATTTCCCAGGTTAAATATCTCCAGTTTTGTCGATGGTTATGGCAAGATCCTTACCATCCTGATTACATTTTAGCTTATCAATGTTCTTATAAATGGGACACCCTCTATTTGACACATTATTCCAGATGACACAGAACAATAGAACTAAAACTTTCTTCACTGTCCATATATTTTTCTTTCTCCCTCCCTCTCTCCTTTCTTTCTCTTTCCTTCATTTCTTTGTCTCTTTTTTCCATCCTTTTATTTCTTTCTCATAACTTTTTCTTTTTTCTTCCTTCTTTCTTTCATTTTTTTCTCCTTCTCTTACCTTTTCCCTCCCTTCCTTCTCTCCTTCTTCCCCCCTTCATTCCTGCCTTCTTCTCCCTCCCTTTATTTACTTCTTTCCTTCCTTTTCTTTTCCAACACCGCTACTAAGGTAGTTTATGGTCAAATTTCTCTTTCTCTCCCAGAGCACACTGTTAATGTCTATTGAGCATGAGGACTGCTATAAGTCCCAAATCTACAAGAACTGATGAAAAGAATGGAGTCAGAGAGTCCTAGGAAGAACTCAACCATGGACAAGTAAGATCTTTAATACAATGATAACATTAGAAAGGAAAGCACATTAAGACTTTAGAAGTCTGCTTTCCTCCAATGAAGAGGAAATTAGAGTAATAATTAGGAGTTTCTTTGCCCAATTTTATGCCAATAAATTTGATAATCTAAATGAAATGGAGGAATATCTACAAAAATATAGATTGCCCAGGTTAACAGAAGAGGAAATAAATTATTTAAATAGCCCCATTTTAGAAAAAGAAATAGAACAAGCTATTAATCAACTCCCTAAGAAAAAATCTCCAGGGCCAGATGGTTTTACATGTGAATTCTACCAAACATTCAAAGAACAACTAATTCCAATACTATACAAACTATTTGAAAAAATAGGGACAGAAGGTATACTACCAAATTCCTTCTATGAGACCGATATGGTGCTGATAGCTAAACCAGGTAGGGTGAAAACAGAGAAAGAAAACTATAGACCCATTTCCCTAATGAATATTGATGCAAAAATTTTAAACAAGATTTTAGCAACAAGATTACCGAAAGTTATCTCCAGGATAATACATCTTGACCAACTAGGATTTATACCAGGAATGCGGGGCTGGTTCAATATCAGGAAAACTATCAGCATAATCAATTATATCAATAACCAAACTAACAAAAACCACATGATTATCTCCATAGATGCAGAAAAAGCATTTGATAAAATCCAACACCCATTCCTATTAAAAACACTAGAGGGTATAGGACTAAATGGGGTTTTCCTTAAAATGATTGGTAGCATCTACTTAAAACCATCAGCAAGCATCATATGTAATGGAGACAAACTAGAACCATTCCAATAAGATCAGGAGTGAAACAAGGCTGCCCACTGTCACCATTACTATTTAATATTGTATTAGAAATGTTAGCTTTGGCAATAAGAGAAAAAAAAGAGATAAAAGGAATTAGAGTAGGTAATGAAGAAACCAAATTATCACTCTTTGCAGATGACGTGATGGTATACTTAGAGAACCCTAGAGACTCAACTAAAAAACTACTAGAAACAATTCACAACTTTGGCAAAGTTGCAGGATTCAAAATAAATCCACATAAATCATCAGCATTCTCATATATTACCAACAAAGTTCAGCAGCAAGAGATAGAAAAAGAAATTCCATTCAGAATAACAGATGACAGCATAAAATATTTAGGAATCTATTTGCCAAGAGAATGTCAGAAACTATACGAACTAAACTACAAAACACTTTCCACACAAATAAAATCAGACATAGTCAATTGGAAAAACATTAAGTGCTCATGGGTAGGCCGAGCAAATATAATAAAAATGACAATACTACCCAAACTAATTTATTTATTTAGCACCATACCAATCACACTCCCAAGAAATTATTTTACAGACCTAGAAAAAATAGTAGCAAAGTTCATTTGGAAGAACAAAAGGTCAAGAATTTCAAGGGAATTAATGAAAAAAAAGACAGATGAAGGTGACCTTGCTGTACCAGTTCTAAAACTATATTATAAAGCAGTGGTCATCAAAACCATTTGGTACTGGCTGAGAAATAGAGCAGGCGATCAGTGGCATAGGATAGGATATCAGGACAAGCTAGGTAATAATGTTAGCAATTTAGTGTTTGATAAACCCAAAGACCCCAGCTTTTGGGATAAGTACTCACTATTCGGCAAAAACTGCTGGGAAAATTGGAAACTAGTGTGGAAGAAATTAAGGCTGGACCCACACCTAACACCACACACCAAGATAAGATCTAAATGGGTTCATGATCGAGATATAAAGAGCGATATTATAACCAAATTAGAGGAACATAGAATAGTTTACCTCTCAGACCTGTGGAGATGGAATAAATTTATGTCCAAAGAAGATCTGGAACTCTTAATTGAACACCAGATAGATAATTTTGATTATATTAAGTTAAAAAGTTTCTGTACAAACAAAACTAATGCAGACAAGATTAGGAGGGAAGCATCAAATTGGGAAGTCATCTTTACATTTAAGGGTTCTGATAAAGATCTCATCTCTAAGATATATAGAGAATTGTCTCACATTTATAAAAATCCAAGCCATTCTCCAATTGATAAATGGTCAAAGGATATGAACAGACAATTTTCAGATGATGAAATTAAAACTATTTATAATCATATGAAAAGGTGCTCCAAATCATTATTGATTAGAGAAATGCAAATTAAGACAACTCTGAGGTACTACTACACACCTGTCAGATTGGCTAAAATGATAAGAAAAGATAAAGATGAATGTTGGAGGGGATGTGGGAAGACTGGGACACTGATGCATTGTTGGTGGAGCTGTGAACGGATCCAGCCATTCTGGAGAGCAATTTGGAACTATGCTCAAAAAGTTATCAAAGTATGCATACCCTTTGACCCAGCAGTGTTTCTATTGGGCTTATATCCCAAAGAAATCATAAAGGAAGGAAAGGGCCCCACATGTGCAAGAATGTTTGTGGCAGCTCTTTTTGTAGTGGCTAGAAACTGGAAACTGAATAGATGCTCTTCAATCGGAGAGTGGCTGAAGAAGTTATGGTATATGAATGTTATGGAATATTATTGCTCTGTAAGAAACAACCAGCAGGACGATTTCAGAAAGGCCTGGAGAGACTTGCATGAACTAATGCTCAGTGAAGTGAGCAGAACCAAAAGATCATTATTCATGGCAAGAACAATACTATATGAGGATCAGTTCTAATGGACATCACTCTCTTCAACAATGAAATGCTTCAAACCAGTTCCAATTGTTCGGTGAAGAGAGCCATATACACCTAGAGAGAGGGATGTGAAATGTGGACCACAACATAACATTTTCATATTCTCTATTGAGGTTTGCTTGCATTGTATTTCCTTTATCGGATTATTCTCTCTTATAGATACGATTTCTCCTGAACAAAAAAATGATGTGTGGTAATAACTATATATATATATATTCGATTTAAGTATTCTAACATAATTATCATGTAGTGGATATCCTGCCATCTAGGGGAGGGGTGAGGAGTAGGGGGGAAAACTTGTAACATAAAGCTTTGTAAGGGTTAATGTTTAGGAATTACCCATACATATGTTTTGCAAATAAAAAGTATTAATAAAAATTTTTTTTAAAGAGAAAAAAAAGACTTTAGAAATCTGGTCAATGAAACAAATGACCAATGTTGACTCCAGAAGATCAATGATGAGACATGTTACCTATTTCTTGGTGGCCATGATGGGATATGGATAAAGAATAAGACATATATTTTCAGACATGACCAATAATACACAAATGAGTTTTTTCTTGACTCTATTTTGTTAAAAAAAACAAAAAAGGTAGACTTTCGTTGGAGGAAGGAGATAGTGGCAGTGACACCAAAGGGGGTAGAATCCAAAAAAAAAAAGCACCAAGGAAATACTTTGAAAATATGCAGAGGAAACTAGGGGATAGTTCAAAGAGAAAAACAGACACAGAAGGAAATGTTGGTACTACCATATGTATATGTGTATGTGTGTGTGTGTGTGTGTGTGTGTGTGCCCTTGAGAAATTCTTGTTTCTTCCCTTCATAGTTTGAGAGTATGGAGACCTTAGAAGTCTATCTAGCTCAACCCTTCATTTTATAAACCAAAAAACTGAGACTCAGAGATATGAAGTAATTTTGCCCAAAGTCACAGAAGAGTTAAGTAAGAGGTGGTATACGAACTCAGAGGTTGTGATTGCAACGAAGCGTTCTGTCCCCTTCCCTCACTCTTGCTTTCTTGTGTTATCTCAGTAGGTCACTCTTTCATTGCCTCAAAATGAAGTGATACATAATTCATATTCTAGAACCTCCACATTCTCTCAGAGATAGCTGTTTCCATTAGAATGGCTGCCCATCAATGCATATAGAGGCTGCCTACAGTCATGACCAAGAACTTCTTGACCCCACTCAGCAAATGATCAAGCACTGTGAGCCTCTAATAGCCGCCCTTCTTCTCAGCCAGACACCAATCAAATTTCAAGAATTCCCTATTAAAGGAGGAGTTCACTGGGACTAGAAAATTATTTACTTTTGTCTTTGTATTCCCTCGCACATAGTAGGAGCTTAGCAAATATCAGTCAAATTGACACAAGGATTTTTTTTTCTCCATGGGAATGAGTATCCTTAATCCTATATTAGGGGAGCAAGACTACCTCACCTCCTATCAACCTTACTTCACATACACACACACACACACACACACACACACATCCCTGTCATAAATGAGGACTGTCTAATTACAGTTTTACCGTATCTCATTATATTTAGGGCATAAAAAACTTAACAATTTGTTCTCAGCAATCAGATGCACTGATGATGAGGTCTTATGTTCCCCTTCAATTTTATTCAAGTACAAAGCAAATATATTGGCACCCTAACACTATCCACTGAAAAAGCCAATTTCTAACACATTTTTATAGTGCAGAGATGGGGAAAATCTACAACAGTCATTTAACCACAGGGAGAGCTGGTTTTTCCTATTTCTTTATGCCAAGGATTGGTAATGTTTGTATTTTAATAGCCTCTGAAGGAGCCCACCCAGCAACTTCTATGCTATACTGGGAAGGAGATTCAATGAAAGGCCATAAAAATATATTATGCACCCACTATGGGCAGAGGCAGAAAGAGAGAGACAGAGACAAACAGATCCAAGACAGAGACAGGGAGGAAAGGAGGGAAGGAGTGAGGGATAAAGAGAGAGGGAGAGAGAGAAAGACAGAGAGAACATGTTTTAGTGACTAGAGAAGCAGCCTTGGATTCAAGTACTTATGTGCACATTCATGGTAAACTCTAGGATTTAGTTGTTTTGCAAATTTTAAAGCTCTATACAAATGTTAGCTTAGCTAGCTACATGCAGCAATAGATAAAATACTGGATCTGGAGTCAGGAAGACTCATCTTCATGAGTTCAAATCTGGCTTCAGACACTAACTCTGTGACCCTGTGCAAATCACTTAAGTCTGTTTGCCTCAATTTCCCCATTTGTAAAGTGAACTAGAGAAGGCAATGGCAAACTACTGCAGTATCTTTGCCAAGAAAACCTCAAAAAAGACACAACTAAAATTACTGAACGAGAGCCACAAAAATGTTAGCTATTGTTATTTTTTAAAGAGAGGCAACATAATATAATAGATAGAACACTGACTTTGGAGTCAATAAGACCTGATTTGTAATCCTGCCTCAGCTACTTAATGGCTGTGTGATTCTGGGAGAGTCAGTTAAATCAACCTCATTTTACTTATCTATAAAATGAAGATAATAATAGCATCTACCTCATAGAGAAGTTATGAGATACAATAATTGGTATAAGAAGGTTTACAGAAAAGCATGAAGTAGAAAATTTGGGAACCTCTCCTCTAGTTATACAGGCAAGACACACACATACATTATTTATAAGTAGACAAACACACAATATTGTATTGTATGTGTGCATAAATATATACATGCATATATGAGCATATACACATGCTCTACATGTATGTGTTTATATAATATGTGGGATGTTATAAAAGTCTTTGAATAGCTACCTCTTTATAATAAGATTATTTTAAAAGATCCAAAATAAGATAATTCAACAAATATACACATTGTAAGTCAGAGGCATCAAACTCATAACTGTAAAACTGCTGACTAGATAGTATAAAAATCTAATCCCTTAATGTTCCCATTGAAAGATCTCTGGACACTGAACTCTGTATTAGATTTACAAAGGATCACCAAATTTTAATTAGAATGACTTCAGGGGCCAACTAGCCCAATCTATCCCTCTAAAGGCAGGTCCAATACCACAAACACAAGTTTATTTAGCCCCTGGCTGAAGATGTCCAAAAAGAAGAACTCAATACTTCCCAAGATTACTCATTTAATTTTTGGACCACTTTCATAGCAATTTACTCCTGATAGGAAACCCCAAAGGTCTCTTTTCAAGTTTCACTCATAAACCTTCTCATATTTGAAGATAGTGACCAGGTCAACCTGAGTTTTCCCATCCCCAGATGACTGACCTGAATCAGATTCTTTTATCTTATGTTTTGTTTCTAAGTAATCTTGGTCTGAGCTTCCACCATGGCTTGTCTTAAAGCTTATCCAGATCTGAGATCCTTGTGAACCAGGTGATAATAGTACTTAATGAATCCTGAGCATGTCTTCCTTCTTCCAAATGTCTGTCAATATTTGAAAACTTCTGGACATGGCAAGGAAACCCCAGACATCCATCTCTGACTGCCTCCTACTATTGATTCATCTGATGAGAACAAAGTAATTTTGTTCCAAATAGTGTACTCCTGGTAGAAACAAAGCATGTCATTGTAGACTCAACATGAATGACCTGGATTCAAAACTTACTTTTTTATAATGTATAGTCTCTGTGACCACAGGTAAGGCACTTAATCTTATATAATGTCATAATCTATAACATTAAAAAGCTTGTTGTACCTCTTCATATTTTATATAAATTATAGTTTATATCTTTATATATCACTGATGACTTGTCCAACTTGAATCAATAGAGGAAATTTCCACACCAGGAGTTTCTAGGACTGAGTAAAAAGACTCATAACATCAAAAATTTACATTTTACAAATAAGGCAATTGAAATTTAAAGAGGTTATATGACTTTTCCAGAGGGACAAAATTAAGTTCCAGAACTTCTGGCCTTTTGATCCCAGAGAAAGCACTCTTTTCTCTTCAAAGATTCTCAAACTATGAGTCACACCATCATATAGGGTCATATAACTGAATGTGGGGGTCACAACATTATGATTTATTATTAGTAAATGTTTGACTTGTATACTTATTTTATGCCTCCATATTTGGGGTCACAAAGATTTCATAGGCAAAAGAGATTGTGAGTGGAAAAAAGTTTAAGAAGCCAGATTTATATAGCACTGCACAGCTCTAGATTAATTTGAAAAATAAAACATCATTACATTGTATAACTGAAAAGCAAAGAACAGCACATTGTAGGACAACCAAAGGATTTAAGATGAAGATCACCCAAAGGGCAACAGAGATTTATATCCCTGGTGGATATAAATAGTCTATCTTATGTTATTAATGAAATGCACAAGATAAATTATATTAAATGAGTGCAAAGAAATATACTATGAGCTGATCTTGTAGATAACTTGAGAAAGACTGTGTGCTCCATTGACAGGAGAAAATAGGGGATTCCCAAGGATATGGATTCCTTAGAGGAGGAGTGTACAGAGGATGTTATTGAGTAATGGAGAGACAAGTCTTAATGAATAGCCTCAGAGGCCGGGCCTAGAGAAAAAGCATGGTTCACCTTTTAATAGGCACAGCTAATAAATAATTCAAGAAGAAGTGAAGGAATCAGGGTACCAGGAATCTAGGACATAGCCATAAATAAAAACTAACTGCCAATGCCAAAATGACATCATATGGAGATGTCACAAAGGCCAAAGGATGGCAATTGTCCAGCAAGGATGGAAAGAATATTGGAGTTTGAGCCTGAGAACCTAGATTCAAAATTCTACCATTGGTACTTCCTAATTCTAAGGTCTTAGACAAATGACTTCTCTTCTCTGGAACTTAGTTTTCTCCTGGATAAAATGAAGAAGCCAGAATAGGTGCTCTCCAAGGTGCCTTCCAGCTGTAGAGCCTAATACCACATGGATGAGAAAAGGTAAAGAAGCTGACTAGAGGCAAGATCAGGTACCAGGAGAACAAGTCAAGGATGTATGAAGTTCAGGATGACATGGGAAAAGTAAAAAAGTCACATGTCCTGGCATGATAGCCATTAAACAGCAACATGGAAACCATCAAACATATCCCATCTTATCTCCTAAAGATGCAAACTTGCCAGGATTCAGAAACAGAACCCTACACTATCACACTGAAAAATCTTCGTAGACTTTGTCCTTTCCTCTGCCATTGCTTGTAGCATAACTGGCTTTCAGACTTAACCTGCCCAAATCTTGTATTTTTTCCTCTCAAAGAGCATATTTGAACATCCCCCAAATTTACACCTCTGCCTCCTACAGTCATGCGACTGTGAAAACAATCTTTTGCCTCTCTGAGGTTCAGCAGTATTTAATGTAAAGATTATGGCTGTGCTTTCTCCATGGAGGTAATTACAAAGATCAATCACATGCATGTGGGACACCTGCTAAAAGTCAGGCTAGGTGCTGGGAGATAGAAACACAAAGAAGGCTGACCATCAAGAAGTTTTTAAGAGTAACAGCAACAACAATAATCATAATATGACATGGTGGAAAAAATATTGGACTCAGCATCAGGAAGTCCTGAGTTCAAATCCTGACAGTCACTTATTAGTTATGTGATCCTACACAATTTTTTTTTTAATCTCTCTCAGCTTTGGTTTCCTTGTTTGTAAAATGGAGATAATAACAACACTTACCCTACAGGGATTTGTGAAGATCAGATGAGAAACATGCTTTTCAAACTTCAAAAGGCCATAGAAAACCAAGATAATGGTGATGATGATGATGGTGATGAAGATGATGAAGATGAAGACACTGATTAACTTTGATGATGAGGAGGAGGAGGGTGGTTACCTCCTCACATTTGCTGTCTTCTCCCCACCCAGTTTCTGCCACGTGCCTCTTGTTTTCCTTAGCTCCCATCTGGTCATTCTCGCATGTTCACGCCCATGATGCTTCTCTAGTTTTGCAGTCTCAATCAAAAACAGCATATTCTTGCTTGGTATTAAGTGAGACAAAACTAAAAATAGTACTGTGGGTTTCCATAGATATCTGATGGCTTTAGTACCAAATTTGCTCAGCTTCTAAGTGAAAAAAAGATTTCTACCCTATCTCTGACTGCAAAACAAGTAGGGTCTGTCAAGTCAAGCTGTGCTCTCCAGATCATGTTGAAAAGCATAGCATGCTATAAAGCCCCCTGTCATTATAACTTTTGTGGCCTCTCGGAAGGGGAAAAAGCAAAACCGGCTCTGTTCTACATGGACAGCTCAGCTATGGACACAAAAGAGGTTTTTCCCTTCAGTGGACCCAAAAGCTAAAAATCCAGAGTGAGAAGACAGACTCTGAGAAGCTCAGATCAAGAGAAATCCTCTCTGTGACATCATTAAGTCATCCACCAGTTTCTGCCTAAAGACTTTTAGGCATGGGGATGCCACTTCTTGAAGCATCCCATTCTACTTGTAGACAGCTCCATTTGGGACAAGGTTTTCTTTAGATTGCCTCCCACTCTGCCTACAATTCCTATCCATTGCTTCTAGTTCGGTCTCTTGGGACCAAACAACAATCTGAAGCCCTCTTGCCCATGGCAGCCCTTCAAATGTGTGAAGATGGTCATCATGACACCCTTGCCCATCCCTTTTTGGTTTCTTATCTCTGGACTATCCCTCCCTATCTCCTTTCACTCATCCTCACATGGCAACGAAGCCTGACTGGGTGGGGTGAGAGGATGAGCCAGCCTTTTTCTGAAAAAAAAAAACATCAGGCAGAGCAGGTGGCCATAGCAATGATTCTTCCCATTTAATCCCAAACTCACTATTTTATTCTGGCATTGTTTCCTAGCTTAACAATGTCCTTTCATGATCTTTTGTCTCATTTTATTTTTATAACTCATTGTCCAACCCAACAGAAGAACCCTCTCATGCTGGCCATTCATCATACATCTCTTGGAATTGTTTGCAGAATTAAATGAGAGATAGAAAACAAAACAAGTGAGAAAACTTGTAGTGCTATGGAAATGTCAGCTTATTAATAATGATAAGCAATTGGCTGATGAATATTGAGCATAAAAGAGAACAATATCAAAATAACAACTCTTCCCAGGACTATTTCTACTGGAATTCCATTTTAAAAGATAAGAATGAAATCATAGTTATACTGACAATAAAAATAATAATATTAATAATAATAACTTCTAGGAACAAATATCCTCCACTAAAGCAGATAGCCACTTCCTTGCAGCTTATAGTCACAGAGAGTTGCCTATGTTTTAGAGAGTCTCCCAGATCTAAATATCATCAGATAGCTTGCTGAAGGCTGTTAGCTTGTCAGCTGGATTGCTTGCTCCTGAGGAGCCCCATTCTTTTCTATTGTTCCAACAGAGAAGTGGTCTGTGATACAGAAGGAATGGAAGGATAGAAGAGAAAAGAAAGTCTAAGTTCACAGAAACCCAGAATCTCAGAACTGGAGGGACTGAGGAGTCCAACTTAAAGCTGAGCCATCAACAAGCATTTATCACAGGCTAAGTAGTAGGGATACAAAGAAAGGAAAAAAATAGTCTCTCCTCTCAGAGAACTCACAAGCCAATAGGAGAAAGGAGAAACATGAGAATGACTAGATATGAACAAGATATATTGGAGATAAGAAAAAGAATGAAGGTACTAGAAAGATTTCCCTCTAGAACATTCCCACCTTTTGCTTGAAGACTTTCAGAGACTGCAAACTCATTACCTTCTCCAGACAGGTCTTTCTATCCAGTACCAATTCTGATTATAAGAAAGCCTCTTGGGATCACAGATTTGAGTTAAAAAGGACCTTAGAGGCCAGAGAGTACAACCTCCATATTTTATAAATGAAAAATCAAACAAATAAACCTGAAACTCAAAAAATTAAGTAGTTTACTAAGGATCACACAATCAGAAAGTGTCGGAGGAAAGTTTGGAACTCAAGTCTTCTCGAGTTCAAGCCCAGCACTCTACCCATTATACTTCCCAATTTTTCAATGCACCAAAACCATCATCCATGAAGAGAAGAGAATGAAGGAGAACCCATCACTCTCTGAGTCAATCCCTTTCACTATGATACAGTGCTTATAGTTAGATGATACTCTGCTAGAATGCAAATCGGTCATTATGCACGCACACAATCAATCCACTGACAAGCATGTATTAAGAGCCTACTATGTGCTAGGCATTGAGCCAGAGCTGGGAAAAAAAGGAAACAAAACAAAGCAAATTACATGAGATGGACAAACTTTAGTACAAATTACTAAAAAAAAAAAAAGATAGCCATGATACTGACCCAAATGGAAAAATCTGATTGAATATGTTAATAACTAATTATAAAGGGGTTCAGGGAGAAGAATCCCACTGACCTCTGAATCCAGCAGTCTTATCAGCAGTGATGAGCTTCTTGCTGAGAGAGAGCACAGAACAGTCACTCCCACGCTGCCAACTGTTTCTTAACTCAAGGAGCACTGGAAAACGTGCCCCATTATAGCACATCATCCAGCTCCTAAAATGGCCTTAGTATTTTGGTTTATTATTTATACTCTACCCACAAAAAGCCTTCGGATCAACATGAGCATATCTTTTTTTAACCCAACGCTAGCAGCAGCAGGAAAGAGCTGTCACACAGCCCAAGTCACTGCTGGGGCTGGTGAGGTTCAGGGTTTATTTGAGGAGGGCATTCCCAACATCTGAGTAAGGTCTCCTAGCACATAACTCAAGGGGGAAGTGTTCATCACAAAGAGAGATGGAGTGAAGGGAGACAATTTTAAACATTCGTGAGGGGAGAGGACAATAAACAGATCTTTGGTGACTAGACAGGTCAAATATATTTTATGTGATCATGTTAGTTATCCTGAAGTTGGAGGGTTATCCCTCCCACTTAAACCCCACAGGGGTTCTTACTGACTATTAACCCATTGCCCGTTCCTGGAGTCCAACCCTACTCAGAGGTTACCAGATTCTTTCTATTCACCACCTAGAATAATGTCTGGAATATAGTAGGTGCTTTATAAATGTGTGGTTAATTTCATTTCTCTCTCTTGCGCTCTCTCTCTCTCTCTCTCTCTCTCTCTCTCTCTCTCTCTCCCTCCCTCCCTCCAGTTCTGAGATTCTGTGTGTGTGTGTGTGTGTAGTAGGTATTTAATAAATGCATTTTGATTTCCTGTCTGTAAGCTCCATAACATCATTTCACCTCTCCTAGTGTTTGTTGAGGGGGGAGGGGGATTGGGCTAAATTATCTCCAAGGTCACTTTTAATCAAGGAATATTTACAAAGTGCTTATTAATGTGGTAGGTATTATGTTCTGAGGGGCTAAGATTCCCCCTCTGTCTTCCTTGTATAATCTCCCCTTGCATCTTCTCTGGTTTATTTTCTTCCTATTTCCAACTCTCCTCTGACTTTTTCCTCCTAATTCTCTCTTTCAGCTGTCTCCTTCCATCCTTCGCCTCCTGCTTTGTACCATTTTTGTTTTTGAGAGTTGAACTCTATTGTGGTTGAAATTCTCTCACAGTTTTTTCAGTCTTTCTCCTTTCCTCCCTGTCTCCTTCTCTCTCTCTTTGTCTGTCTATCTCAAACACACACATTTAAATATAACATTATTTATGCTTAAAATTACTATCCCATCCCCTCTTACTATTTTATTCCATTCAAAGGATCAGACAACTAGAGATATAAAAAACCTTCATTTACAATTGAGGAAACTGAGGTCTAGAGAGGCTGGACCTTAGAACTCTAGCTCCCCCTCTATTTTACAAATGGATAAACTGAGGCCCAGGGATGTCAAGTCACTTGCCTGAAATCTCACTAGGCAGAAACATCAAAGGTAGCATTTGAACTCAGTCCTCTGTCTCCAGTTACTGCCTCTACTACCAACTTTTGTCCTTTCTGTTCTGCTACAAACAGAGAGTAAATGTGTGATATCATAATGAAGTGATACATAATTATTATTGCAGATTGATATTATCATAATTTATCATTTTAGATTCAGTTCTTCACCAAAAAAATCAGATTCATTTATATATATGGTATATTTCCTGGCAGACCATAAACCTATTTTTTTGTTTGCGTGTTTGTTTTGTGGACTTTTTTTGAGGCAATCAGGATTAAGTGACTTGCTTAGGGTCACACAGCTAGTAAGCATCTGAGGCTGTATTTGACTTCAGGTCCTCCTAACTTTGGACCCACTATTCTATCCATTGCACTACACAGCCACCTGCCCCATATTATAAACCTTTTGAGGGCAGGGAATATGGTGTTTCATTTTAGGGCCCCAGCACTTAATTCTCATGCCTAGCAAACAATGGATGCTCTTAAAATAAAAGACTTAGAATTAAAAGGTAGGTTAGTAGTCAACTTTAAAATTTTACAAATAAGGGAAGCTGAGGCTCAGAGAAAGTGATCTTTCCAAGTCCTTGCACATATAAAGTAACAAAGCCAAGATCTGAACCACGAGCCCATGGCTCCTAAGTTCAGAGTTTAAGAAATGCCTGTTGAATTGAACTGATTACATGAAAATGTGCCTATCTAAAACTTGAAAACGGCATCCTTTTTTGCTGGGCCTTTGCTCTTGACAGTTCTACCTTTCAAATTGAGCAACAGAATGGATTTTGTGTTCTTTCTCTCACACACATAAGCACACACCTACCTTAGGCAGTCCCCACTTTAAATAAATAGATTTTTAAAAAAATACAAAGACTATATTGGGAAGTTGATTCCTTCCTTCGCATACAGTAATCAAAATTTCTCTTGAAATACCAACTTCTTTTGGTTCATTTAAGATAATGTGTTCATTTAATTTTTATAAATCAAATCCTAAATTTTCAAAATTACCATTACTATCAAAGAAGTGAGGGCTCTAGCTTGATATTGAATACTGAATTTGGAAGCATGGGCTGGCTCTAAGTTCTGGTTCTGATACTTATTTTCTACATAATTTTAGCCAAGTCACAACCACAAAAATGAGAGTGGTTGGACTAGGTGGTCAGAATGTCCCCTTATAGCCCTAAACAGATTTACGATGTCACAACTGCATACAGGGACCAAAGTCCCAAACCGTCAAGTCTTAACGCTAGAGGGCAGGTTGAGATTAACCTAGAAGGGCAGAGGATCATCCACAAGAAGCTGGAAGGTGCTGGGGGGTCCATCCAGACCAAGCTCCTTGCTTTGCAGTTGAAAGCAAGAGAATAAAGTGGCTTGACCAAGAACTCAAAGGGAGTATTAAGCAGCATCTTAATCCTGACAGGAAGAGACCTTGGGATGCATCTGGTCCAAGGTACTCTGAGATCCAGAAAGTGTCAGTTAGTTATCCAAAATTCCAAAGGTAGTGATGAGGGCTCAAAAGTCAGTGATCCTCCCAGCATCTCCCATTGCTCCTTGGCCACTATACAAGAATCGGCTTCTCTAGTATTCCCAACAAAACATCACTCAGCCTCTGCTTTGAGCCTTCCAGTTAGGGGCTGACTCACCAGGTCCCAAACAGCCAATTACACTTTTATATAATAATAACTATTAGAAAAATTGTCCACAAATACATGTGAAATGCAGGACTTGGCACCGTACCTGACACCTAGTAAATGCTTATGAATGTTTATTGGTTGACTGAAAATGTCAAGAACTGAGGCATTTATTTTAAGGAAGAAAAACAATTTTACTTTAGAGATTCGTGTGTGTGTGTGTGTGTGTGTTTGTGTGTGTGTGTGTGTGTGTCTATGTGTATATGAGTGAAAGAGAGAGCTAAGATTTCTTTTAAATCTAAAACCAGTTCTTCTAGCCTCAAAATTTAACATGAAAATTTCTTTTGATTAAAAAGAAGAAACATGTGGAGAGAACTGGCCTGAAGTGCTATAGCTTGGAACTGAAATTTCTACACCCAAAGGCAGTGGCTACCCCAACCCCCATCTGTCCCTGTAGCCTAACTACAGAGAAACAGCTGAGACCTGTCAATCTGGCCTGGAGACCTGCAAGGGGGCCAGCAGGAATGTCAGGGAGAAGTCAGAGTTCTGTTTGAAGGCCCAAAATACACCGCCTTAGGACTTGGGCTGAAATCTGACCGACCTGCTCCGAGCTCAAGATGGTGAGGCTTCTGAGTCTGAAAACAAGAAGTTCCCAGAGCACTTTAATTATGGCTAAAAACTTGTTTTCTTCCTAACAATCCAGGATAGCAAGTAGTAAATATAGTATTATCCCCATTTCACAAATAAGCAAACTGAGGTTGGACAATAAACTGACTAACCTGAGGTTGCATACTTCAAATCCAGTCTGAGACATTTAACACTTACTAGTTTTGCAAGTTTAGGTAAATCACTTAATCCAAAAAAAAAAAATCAGAAAGAGAGCATTTAGATTTGGGTGTGAATCCTGGCCCACCTTTTACTACCAATCATCTGAAAAATGAAGGGTATGGATAGGGTATGTTCTGGGGTTCTTTCTATCTCTTGGCCTATGATTTCAAAACCTGTGGTTTACTTACCTACTGTGCCTCAGTTTCCCTACCTGTAAAATGGATGAGTTGGCCACTAAATTCCCTTATTGTTCCAGGCCTGAAATTCTATGACCCTTCTGGATGTCATTTTCTTCATCTCTAAAATATTGGGGTAGGGGGCTTGACTTGATGATCTTTGGGGTCTCTTCCAGTCCTGGTCACACAGCCATCCCTATCCTACCAATGAGGACATGGAGACCAAGAGAGATGAAGCATTCCTTATCTCTGGTCCAATAATAAATATCAGAGGAAAATCCAAAGTTACAGCTTACACAACTTACCAGCCATGCTTCCATTTCATCCTCAAGGCACAAAGTGCTTCCCTGGGGCCCAACATTCTCCTCCTAGCTTTTTTTTAGACAACCACTCCCTCCTTCCCCAAAGCCTTCAAGAGCCCTCAATGAAGTAACATGTATATCAAGGCCATAAGAGGTTGGCAGCTGCAGCCATAGAAACCAGCCTCAGGAACATTTAATTTATCCCTTGGAAGCACAGGAGATCCTACTTTGAATCTGTAATACCCTGGTGTTAAATTTCTATAAGTTTGTTCTTTAATTGAAAACTTCCTTTTCTAGTGGTTAAGAGGGCATTCGAGCATGAGAAGCTGGGCACCTCCAAAAGGCACTGGAGAAAGCTCCTAATTCTGGGAGTTAGGAGTGATGGGTTCCAATCTTACCTCAGTGTGGCTCTGTCTGGGGTTGAAAGCATAGGTGAAATAGAGCATTGAACCAACAACAAGGTTATGTGATGATCAATTCTGATGGCCTTTTTCAACAATGAGGTGATTTAGGCCAATTCTAATAGACTTGTGATGGAGAGAGCCATCTGCATCCAGAGAGAGGACCTTGGGAACTGAGTGTGGATCACAACATAGCATTTTCACTTATTTTGGTTGGTGTTTGCTTGTTTATTTTTTTCTTTCTCATTTTTCCCTTTTTGATCTGATTTTTCTACGGCAGCATGATAAATGTGGAAATAGGTTTAGAAGAATTGCACATGTTTAACCTATATTGGATTACTTGTTGTCTACGGGAGAAAGTGAGGGAGAAAAATGTGTTTAATCTCCCCCCTCATAAAGTTTTGTGATTTGGAATTGCTCTAGTCCACATCTTAAAATTCTACATAATTCTTAGCTTAGTAAATAGAATTCTGGGCTTAAAGTCAGGAAGACCTGAGTTAAAATCTTGACTTTGACCTTAGTCATGTGACCATGGGCAATTTTCTAAAATCTGTAAAATGAAAGAGAAGTGCAATCAGATGACCTCATAGGTCCCTTCCAGATCTAGAACAATGATTGTATTTCTATATCACCATACAGTTCACAAAAATTCTTTCCGCCCTCTCACCCTAAGAAGGAAGGAAACACAAACAAAAAAACTGAGGATCAGAGAGGTTACTTAGCCACAATCATGCAGGAGAGACTCTGGTCCAGAGCTTCTGACTCCAGCCAGTGTCCCTGGCAGTTACAAAAAAGTATTCAAAAGGCGATATCGCCGTACTTCCTAAAGGAAGGGGACACAGGAGTGGGAGCGGGCCAAGAATATCGAATTTTAGTGTAGGAAAGGACCTTTGTCATTTAGTCCAAAACATCTGATTTGTTTTTCAGTTGAGGAAACTGAGACTTAGGAAGGTTCCACAGTCACAAACTAATAAGGGCTAGAAGTAGGATAGAAAGCAAATCTCTCCCAATTCCAAGTCATATTGAAAACCTCTGACCCATGGCAAATTATGGATTTGGAGGCCTCCTCCACAAACCAAAACAAAACTATTATCACTTCACCGTTTACACTGACAGCTCCAATTAATAGGGCTTTAAAAGCCTTGGCAGAATGTGCCTGCCTGCTGGCCACACATCCTATGCGGTCACTCAGCAGCTGAAACCAAAGCCGAAACCGGCCCATTCTGACCAGGGAGAAATTTACATATTTCTCTTTGACATTCTATCATCTGTTATCCCAGCCAGCCAACACCAAGACTTGGCCAACTTGGCCCATTCTTCAATTATTAGGCCGATTCTTCCATCTTCCCCATTAGAGCAGAAGCTCCTTGAGGGGAGGGAAGATTCCCTTCTTTGTCTTTGTATTTCTAGTGCCTAGTATAGTGCCTGAAAAATGACTGGTTCTTAGAAAACAGGAAATTGGAAAAGATTTTGAATGTGAAGTTCTTTTAAGAAGTCTTTAAGTGGTCCACAAATTTGGATAAGGCAAAATTATTTTTAAAAAATTCACTATCTCTAATTTGAATTTATCATTTTATTCAATTACTTTTTAAAAAAAAAACATGATTCTGAAAAAAAACATACATTGACTTCAAACTACCAAATTAGAAAGGGTTTTCTCTCTCTCTCTCTCTCTCTCTCTCTCTCTCTCTCTCTCTCTCTCT
>JAJPUD010001039.1:239622-264177 GCA_023553655.1 Myrmecobius fasciatus | reverse complement strand
GAGAGAGTATATTTCCATGACTGGTCTCATATGTTTATTGTGAATAAACTGCTTTGTAAACCTTAAAGCTATGGAGAAATCCAAGTTGTTACCCATATATCCAGCTCTTGTATCTGTAGAGAGGTGGATATGAGCATTTGTGAATCTATCTCAGCATAAGAAAGGAGAGGCTGGATCAAAAAGTCTAAGAGCCCCAATCACCACTTTTCCATCCTCATTACTGAAGGTAATGAAATAATTACTGAAAGACTGGAAAAGGCCAAAGTCTCCCACTGCATTCAAGGTCATCTCCAGTCACCTTGATATATCTTGCCACTGGACTCAAATGATTCTGGAGGAGAAAATGAGGCTGGGGACTTTGCACAGACCTTCCTCACTTCAGTCCAATTCACATAGCATCACCAGTCATGGTCCTCTGGGAGAACAAAGGACAAAAATAACAATAACAATTACTATATCTATCAGACATAATGGTGTCCACCCACACAACACTCTCATGAGAGAAAACCTCAGGTAAGAAAGAAATGGCACATTTGCCAGTGTCCAGGCACTTATATGCACATGCACATGAATACACCAGCACAGAGGGGACTGTCATGAGCAGTGCTGTGTCAATCTTAAAGTGTCAGAGATGGTAGTAATTAGAGACATTAACTCCCCCTAATCACTTGGTAGGCAGTTCAAAGCATAGGAGATCGTTTTAATATTATCCTAGATAAAACATAATTGGGAAAAATAAATCTCTACAAATAAGACATCATAATTCTACAGTGAGAAGTGATCTCGGAAGTCTGAAACCCATTTTATAGAAAAGGAAACTGAGGAATAAGAAACTTTATAGGATCCTAGATCCAGAGTTGAAACAGACCTCAGAGTCCTTCTAATCAAATTCCTTCATTTTAAAGATGAGAATACTGAAGCACAAGAGAAGTCAATTTCCTGGGTTCACAAAGCTTTCGAGTGTCTCGATTCCTATTCAGATCTTCCTGACACCAAACCTAGTGTTCTTTCTATCCATGATACCACACAGTAAGTGCAGAAAGGAGATAGAATTATTATTATATCATCCCTTCTTCTGTACTCCCCTAACAAGTGGATATTTGCTGTGGATGATCACCGAGACCCCTTCCAACCCCAAGATTCATCAATTCTCTGACATGGCCAGAAAAATAGATGTTTTTGCCCAACCTTGACACTGTCTCTGTCAGTCTGACTCTGTATCCCTTGCTACATATGCCCATGTACCAGCCCTATTCAAATACTATTATTCCACACCATTATACACATTACACACCAACCAGCATAGAAGAGTCAGTTCAAAAGTATGAGGGACTACTGAAAAACCAGTCCAGGATTACAAGCCTCTGTCATCAAATCCCCACAGAATCAGTAATAATGATAATGATACTAACATCCCCATCATCATCATCATTATAGTAGCAATAGTGATCTCCATTATAATAATGAAAATCCAGGACTTATTGAATAAGGTATATGATGCAAGGAAACACTAGAGCCAGAGCAGCATATCACCGAAAGTTACAAACATTTAGCACCTTTTGAATACCTAACAAAGCATGACTCAGTTCTAGAATAATACATCAGAAGCGCTTTGTCTTTCATGGAATGAAGAGATGGCAAATTCTTAACTATGAAATAAAAACAGCATCAAAGAGCAAACAGTGTCCACAACTATACAGATATAACACTGATCAATAAAAGTTAAAGAATTATCTTTTTTTTCCAATACTTCTTGCCATACTGAAAACTCAGTCTCCATACTCAATCTCTTTCATTCATTGAATGAAATGCTTTCTAAATACAGAATGAAGAATTTAAAGCCTCATGGAAACAAGACAATAAAAATAGATATAGATAGTAATAGACAGATAGAAAGACAATTAAATAGACGACAGATAGATAGATCAATAGACAAATATATATATATATGTATGTGTAATGTATATACACATATAGACTCCTACATACACATGTACATATATATACACATGCAAGCACACATATGTGTATATTCCACATCATCCTTTCTGCTACTGGAGTTATGCTGATGATGCTTTTCAGTGAATCTATAAAAAACAAATATAATTCACAATATTCCTATTCAGGTACAAAGAGTCATTTCCTCCACCCATGCCAAAGTTTGCAGAATATTAAAAATCAAATAAAAAATAGCAAAGTTGTACAATTGAAGAAGACTTAGAATCAGGAAGACATGAATTCAAATCCTGACTCAAACAAATAATAACTGTGTGACTCTGGATAAATCACTTCTGCTTTCTTAGACTCTGTTTCCTCATTTCTAATCCAGAATAAAGATAGTAATGATCTTAGAGAGTTCTGAGGACATCAAAGAAGAGTGTTTTGTGAATTAACTGCTATTGTTGCTGTTATTATCATTTCACAAGTACCTATATAGCCTCCATTGGAAAAGTTCCCAAGATGGGGCCACCATGATGGGTTGGTTATTTTAAAGATGAAAAACCCATCACAAAACTTCTTATACCTGAGAACTAATCAGGAAATATCAACTGATGGCAATGTAAAGAGAGCTGGAATTGAAACCAGAGGATTTAGCTCTTCTAACTATTTCCCATGAGATCCTAGCTGAGACACATTAGCGCGTCTGGACTTTAGTTGAGTCATCTATATAAGATAAGGAAGATGATCACTAATATTACTTCTAGTTCTAAATTAATACTCCTATGATCAATCCTGTAATAACTGTCCCTATTTGCAGATAAGGAACCTGAAGCTCCAAGAGGAATAAATGGTTCTGAATCTGTCATTAATTAACTGTGTTCTCATGCTGCTGTTTAGTTGTTTTTCCAGGTGTGTCCAAGACTTCATGATCCCATTTGGGGTTTTCTTGGAAAAGACACTGAAGTGGTTTGCCATTTCCTTCTCCAGCTCATTTCACAGATGAGGAAACTGAGGAAAATAGTGTTAAGTGACTTGACCAGGGTCACACAGCTAGTATGTGTCTGAGGTCAGATTTGAACTCGGGAAGACAGGTCCTCCTGACTCCAGTTCTGTGTCCTATCCATTACCACATAGATGTCTCTTCTGCTACCATGGAGAAGTCTTTGGATCCATAGGGTCCTCCATCACCTTGTATTGAGCTAAATGACAGCTGACATCATTTAGCTTCAAATTTATAGAGGTGTGACTTATCTGGGTAGCATAATCAGAGTCTGAGACAAGGGTTGGGGCCCAGAAGTCCTAACCAGAACCCTATCTGCTTGTGTCATGTTGTCTTACTAATGAACAAAATTTGTTTACTGAGATGGATTATGCATGTGAATCCACTGTCTCTTTCCCTGTTTCCTGGCACTTTTTCTTTAAAAATAATGATTACCCAAAGATAGTAAAAGAGAAAAAGAATAAACAGTCAGTCCCTTCCATTAGGCCAAAAAGAGTCCCCTTGGGTTCAGAAAAGGGCAGCTTAGCTTTTGCTGAGTAATAATCCCTCCCATGCCTTATGGAGTGGAGCAATCACTGGATGGGTTATTAGCTCTGAGCAAAGCAGGATGGGAGAAGCAGGACTGTTCACAGATACCATTAATGCCATCCATGGCTCCTGGAAAAAAATGAGGAAAAAAATATGTCCTCAGCACAAATGAGATGCAACAAAGAAAACACAGAGGGAGTTCCTGTAAAGGGAAGAGAAATCATATGTTCCCAGGGATGAATCTGGTGATTGAGGCCAAATTATTGTTTTTCAAGAAAACATTTCAACTTCACTAGAACTGAACTTAATACCACTGTGTGTGTGTATGAGAGAGAGAGACAGACAGACAGAGACACAGAGACAGAGAGAGGGATGGAGGAAATGAAGGAGGGAGATGGAGGGAGGGAGAAGAGAGGAGACGAAGGAGGAGGAAGAGAGAGAAGGGGGGAGGGAAGGAGAAGGGACATTACGCCTCCCTCACTTTACAAATGAAGTAACTGAGATCCAGAGACAGGAAGTCACTAGTCTAGTTCCACAGGACTAGTAAGTACTAGAGGTAGAATTCAAAGGTCTCAGCCTTGAATGTTCCATTTATTTAGCTGTAAATGAAGGCAACAATAGCACCTACCCTTACAAGATTGCTCAGAGAATTATACCATTAAAGTTGGAAGGCCTCTTAGAGGTCATGTTCTTTACTGAGTTCCAAAGATTTTAATGACTTGTCCAAGTTCACTCAGCTAGTCAGTATATGAGGTAGCATTTGAACTCAGGTCTCCATAATTCCAAGCCCTACACATTCTGGGATGCTCCTTTGCCTCTACTTTAAGGGTTCTCAAATGATTTTTTTCCGCCTGCTTTTAAATGCATAGAAACAGTTATAAAAATACTTTTTTTTTCTTTTTAAATCATAGACTTTAGATTTGTACCCCATGCTCAACTCTGTGCTTTCGGTCTATTTGCACACTTTAGCTCAGATTTTAAGTTTCCTTTCTTGCTCTCTTTTGTTTAGTTGGGGAGTCATTCTCCAGTAAATCTTTCTGACTTCTGGTGCCCTCAATTAAAAGAAGAGTCTATGTGACCCTGTTGGCATGGAAAGGAGCTAAGCCCATGACCAACTTACTCTGGTAACCCAGAAACACCATTGGCCATCTTCCCCAGCTTTATGGATTGCTGGACCAGCCAAGCAGGCCTACTTGTGCCCACTTACACTGCAGACTTGCAAGGGGGTAACTTCAGGTGGGAAGGAGGTGAAGGCAGTAACTGAATGGTAGCCAGATCAGTGGCCTCCTATATCTTCATTCACTGTAGTCTTACTTTGCTTATTTTTCCCCTGACTTTAGACTGCTACGATCACCCCAGGCCTTTCCTGACCTGATGCCAAGAAAGAAAAATAGAGCCTTTTAGTAGTAGAAATAAGAAAAGAGAGGAGGGAGGAGAGGGAGCGAAGGAAGGGAGGAAGGAATGAGGAAAGAAGGAAAAAAGGAAGGAAAAGAAAAAGGAAGGAATGAAGGAAGGAGGGAAGAGGGAAGGAGGAAGAAATAAGAGAGGAAGGAAGTAGGGAAGGAAAAATTTGACCCTATAAAATAGGAAAATGTAAGCAAGAAATAAATCAACCAGTAATAATTTATCAAGGGCAAGAATTATTAACTCTATGTTACATGCTTAGCAAAGAAAAAAAAGATTTAGATTTAATGGAAAACAAATCAAACTAAACTTCACTACAAATGGATAGTAGGTAAGGTAAGGCTTGGGGGAGATGGTTGATTTCCCATTTCTGAAGGTCTTTAAGCAAGAAAAGACTGGCTGTCAAAGATAGCATGGAAGGAGTTCTTCTGCAGGTATGGACTTGATGATCTTTAAGGTCACTTCCAAATTGGAGATTCTTTGAAACTAGATTCATAAATGACTTTCCAAGGTCACAAAGTTGGCAGTTTGTACAGTGGAAGAAACTCAGTCAGGAGAACTAGATTTGAATACTGGCTCTGCTATTTATTACATGTGACCTCTTGCAAATCCCCTCACCTATTAGGTCTTTGATTTCTTTTTCATCTATAAAAATGAGAGGATTGAAGAAGCAACATAGGATCATATAAAATTTATGATCCTTGGAATAAAAGAACCTGAATTGAAATTCTGCTTCTGAAGCTTATTCGTGTGATTTCAGGCAAATCATTTGCTCTTTCTAGGCCTTGGTTTGCTCATCTGTGGGACTAGCTGGCCTCTGAGATCTCAGGGAGTTCCAAACCTGTGGTCAAAAGATTCTGAGTCTTTTCCCTTTGTGGGCCTCAGTTTCCCCCATTTAGGTTCCCTTCAAACTTTAAATCCAGGACTCAAACTTAAGTCCTCTGACACCAAGAGCAGGACTCTTCCCAAGATGAATTTCAAGTGCATGTTTCTTATCCAGATTTAACTCACATCAAGCTACAGAGTGATTTGTCATGGGATATTAGGTTGCAGCTCTTCATCTTAGCATCCACTTTGTCTGGATTGGATGCTACACTGATATGCCCAGGATGTGTGTGTGTGTGTGTGTGTGTGTGTGTATGAGAGAGACAGAGACAGAGACAGCAAGAGAGAGACACAGAGAAAAAGATTCAGAGATGTTTCTTGTGCAGTGATCTGTATACATGTATTGTACTTGTCATATAATTTATCCTATCTAGCATGTATTAGATTACCTGTCATCTAGGGGTGGGGGGCGGGGGGAGGGAAAGGAAAAGCTTGGGAAAAAAAAGTTTTTTTGCAAAGGTCAATGTTGAAAGGTCACTCATATGTTTTGCAAATAAAAAGCTTTATTAAAAAAAATATGCCTACTAAAAAAAAAAAAAAAAAAGAAAAAGATTCAGAGATAGAGAAAGCAATAGAGAGAGACAGAGACAGAGAGACAGAGAGGAGAGACAGAGAGACAGAGATAGAGACAGCAATAGAGAGACAGAGACAGATAGAGACAGAGACAGAAAGACAGAGAGGAGATACAGAGAGAGACAGAGATAGAGACAGCAATAGAGACACAGAGAAAGAGAGAGAAGGGGGAAAGAGAGAAACAAAGAGACAGAGAGCAATAGAGAGAGGCACAAAGAGAGAGAAGGGAGAGAGAAAAACAGAGAGATAGAGAGCAATAGAGACACAGAGAAAGAGAGAGAGATTCAGATACACAGAAACTGCCTCTCAGTTCTATTTGCCTTAATCCTCTAGGTATTTGGAAAACACTTGGAGCATATAGAAGGGTGAATCACCATTATCATCCTTTTAAGTGTTGCTACTCTTGTTATTCACTCTTAGTCAACTACTAAGGCTGATTAGGCCTTCAAGGACAGTCAGCCACACAAGGACTGGGGCCTCTCTGGGTTACCTCAGCTCCTCTCAGGTGCCAGAATCTGATGCCTTTCTCTCTTCCTATCTCCCACTCAGCATCTTGCCCTTGGACCTCCTGCTGTGTTGGTGTTTTCTGTCTCAAGGGAGCCTCCAGCTCATTTGCAGAGCAGAGATGACTGACAGCTCCTGAGCCAGATTCGTGACGGGCCTTCCCTAACTCAGGACACCAGCTTGACTCAAATCCCCCAATTTGCAGTGATGACTCATCTCCCAGAGTCCCTTAGGGAGTGATTTTCCTGAACTCTATAACTATTTGTTGGCAACCCAAAAAAACACTTCCCTCCAGAAGTAAGAACCAAGGATTTTTACCCAAAGGAACTCAGCATCTATCCCATCACAATGCCCTGCTTTGATGAAACTTTTTGACGGCTGAGAGAACAGATGGGGGGTAGAAACAAAAGGAGGTCTCAATATCCAGGCTGAACCTGGAGATCAGGGTAGGATTCTCAGCTTACACCCACTTCCCCTCTTGGAGGATCCATCTCTTCATGCACACAATGGGGCAGGTGACTTGAGTCAGCCTCTTCACAGGATGGCTTTGAAGATGCTAGAGATACATAGATCCTTGTCATCCTCATAGCTCCATCCACCCCTGCAGGCCCACTGCTTCCAAACCAGAGCATCCCTGGTCTTGCTGAGCATGGAAGGCCCATCTAACCCTTCTCTAAGAGTGCTAGAACACACAATCATGAGGGTCAGACTCTCCCTCCTCCTGCCAGCTAGCCACATGTAAGCTCAGCATCTCACTCCATCCTTTCAGCAAAGAGAAAAGACCTTGGGACAGGAAGGCCTTAGCTATGGCCTGAAAAGCAAAACACTTTCTTATAAAATTAGTTTTTTTTATTTTTAATTGATACTTTGTTTATTCACCACCTTTATTTGTTTGTTTTTCATTCTTGAAGAGGATCATGACTTCAGGGAGGTGATGTCAGGTAAGTTTTGAGTGAGGGAGGGCTGGGCAAGGTCACCTGCCTCACTTTCCCCTCCAGATCCATCTGGTCCAGTGGCCAGGTCTAGATCAGGATGGTTGGAAATTGCACTGCATGTAAGGGGATTTGGCCTTTTTAAACTAAGGTCTTTAACGGGCCTCAATTTGATGAAGACAATGCCCATTCAGTAATTGAGGCTAGATAAAAACTGAGGCAAAGGATGACCTCTTTTACCTACTCAAAAAAAAAAAAAAAAGAAAAAAGAAAACAAAAACAAAAACCAATCTGGGAGGGGAAGATCCTCAAGATTTTTAGCTGATTTGTAAACTTTAAAGTATTCTATAAATGTGAGCTACTTTATTTGCCAGTGTATCCCTCTGTACTTCCTGAACCACCAAATTATCCTTTGTAACAAAGAATTAAGAGAAGGGAAAGAGAAAGGAGAAAGAAAAAGGGAAAGGAAGGGAGGAGGGGGAAAAAGGAGGAAGAAAACAGGGAGAGTGAGGAAGTTGAGAGGAGGAGTTGGAAAGGGAAAAGAAAGGAGAGATATATAAGAGATGAAGGAGAGGGGAAGCTGAGAAGAAAGGGAAGGAGGGAAAGGAGGAGAAGGAGATAAAGGAGGAGAGAAAGAGAGAGAGAGCACAACCAACCAGTACATCAACTGTGGCTGACAGTGTATGAAACATTCCACACCTCTGTAAAGAAAAGTGCATTTTCAGAAGTGGATTTTTTTTATTAATGGAAATGAAACTAAAAGAAGTTTATTACCATATGCTTTATTGCTGTACCCTAGGGACAATGGGGCCTTTCCTTCTACCGTGAAGCTGAACCATCATCCATGTGTTGCCTCTCCCTGTTAGAATGAGGACTCCTAGAGAACTGGAATTGTCTTTTCTATTTATACACCCAGAATTTAGCATAGTATTTGGCACATGGCAACTGCTTAAAAAGTACATTTCTCCCTTTCCCCCAATTTTAGTAGCACTCATGTACAGGTAGAAAAGACCTTAAAGAGCACCAATACTTAATTACTGATGAAGATGAGTGTCAATTAAGCATTTTGCCCAAAGTCACACAATTAGTAAAATTCTGAGGCAAACTCCAAACCCAATTTTCTACCCACTAGTCCATATTGTCTCCAAACTACTTCACAGTCAAGCATTATCCCTATAAGTACCTTGCAATAGATTTTAGTAAAGCATCTTTTCAAAGTTCGGTACATCAAGGCTCCACAGTCCGCCATTAAAGAGCCTACTTTCCCCCTTCCAAGTTCAGCTCCCATCTGCCCATCTAGCCCCATTTCATTCATAAACTCTATATTCCATCGAAACTAGATGATTCACTTCCCCAGTGACATTCTGGGATTCCTAGGATAGGAAAGAAGCAATATGATCGATCTAAGACAATATTAGTTTGGAGTCAGGAGCACATTCATGTGATTGTCATTTCTGACATTTAATCAGACTGTGAATCTGAGCAAACCACTTAACATCTAGGAGCCTCAGTTTCCTGATTTGTTAAATGCAAATAAATGCTAATCTCCTATAATTGCTATGAAGTTCCACAGGACAAGGTCTATTCTACTGAGTAAGCTACGTGGTAACTGGGTAAGAGCACTGAGCTTGGAGGCAGAAAGAATTGACTTCAAGTATGATATGTTTTAGCTATGTGATCTTGGGCTAGTCATTAAATTTTTGCCTGCCTCACTTTTCTCATATGCAAAATGGGGATAATCACTTCACTTCACAGGATCATTGTGGGGATCAAATGAATAAGCATAAGCACAGTGTATTGTAATCCTTAAAATACTATATGATTACCAGATATTATTCAATTGACCATTATTTATTAGATACCTCTTAAGACTATAAAATAGTCCCTGCCCTCAAGGAATTTATATTCTAGTGACATATTGATATGTGTTAAGTCAGATAACACTATGAGAAGAGTACTGAATTTGAAAGCAGTGTATATGTATAATCTATATCAGATTGCTTGCTGTCTTGGGGAGAAGGGATGGGGGAAATCTAAATCAAAATTACATAAAAGTAAATGTTGAAAACTATCTTTATGTGTAATTGAAAAAAAAAGTACAAAGTGAAAAAAAAAAAAGAATTTGATATCAGGAATATCTGAGCTAGCCTTTCTCACATACTTGCTAGCTGCTTAACACTCTGGCAAGTCCCTAATGCTCAATTAGCCTCAGGGTACTCATGTGCAAATGAGGGTAACAATGGCACCTGATTCACAAGATTATTGTGGCTATTAAAAGAGATAATATATGTTTAAAAAAAGACTTTTCAGGTCTTTAAGGCTCTAAAATTGTAATGATAACAATGATGATGAACATGATGTTGATGATGATAGACTCAACAAATGGTAATAAATATTGGGCATATAATGTATTGGGAAATGTATGGGACTGGATAGTCAGAAAATATGGCTTTGAATCCTGGGTTGATTATTTCTCTGGGTGACCTTAGGCAAAGCACAGAAACTCATAAATTTTTGGTTTCTTCATCTGAAAAAATGAAAGAATTAAATCAAATGACTTCCAGGACTTTTTCAGTTGTAAACACAGAATATGGAATATGGTGGAAAGATCATCATTGGGGAGTCAGAGACTCCAGGTTTGAATTCCATTTTACTTATTTCTACATGTGGACCTTGGTTTGGCAAGGTCTTTGGGACCCTGTCCCAAAAAGGACTGAAAACAACAGCCATTGAAGTCCATTTCAGCTCTCTATGATCCTAGGAATCAAAATCGTCAATATGTGGAGGGTATTCCTTTTTCTTACCTGGCAGATATATCCCTAATACCAAGCACAAGGCCTGGAACATATTAGTTGCACAAAGAAAGGCAGTAGGGCTGAATGGATTTGAAGTTAGGAAGACTTGGATTCAAATCTCACCTTAGCCCTGTGAATGTTGACAAGTCTCAACTTTTCTGAATCTCAATTTTCTCATCTCTAAAACTAGGGTATTGGGCTCAATGAGCTCTAAGGTCACTGTCAGCTGTTAATATATGTTCCCATGATGCTTTATCCACGATCCCTTCCTGGGAAGACTTTTTATTTTTCCCTTTTGGCTATCTCTGTTTCTCCTACTTAATACCAGATAAGGCTGCATTTCTAAACTCCAACATATCCATCACCATGAAGGCAACCCTACACAGAACAAGAAATAAAGGGGGGAAATAGGAACAGATCAGTCCTGCATATCCCTGGTTGTTCAGTTTCCTATTTAAATATACCAAGCCTTTGCAAAGGGACCTCCCAGGAGCCCCCAGGTAAAAACAATACAGACATCAGGAGGCCAAAATCTAAGGACATAGTTTGACAGCTTCCCATATGGAAGAGTCTAATCTTCCAGATGCTTTTCTGTGTAATATGTTTTCCAAATCATCATTATAACCAATTCCCCGTTTCTCCCTTCTCAGGGGCAGAAAGAGAGCCCAGCTCACACACACACACACACACACACACACACACACACTCACTCCAACATTAGTGAGCCTGGTTCCAGATCAGAGCTTCTTGTGTTAAATTTCACAATTAAAATCACCTCTTCTCTTGTAATCTATAGGCAATATATATGTAAATATATATATATATATGTATATATACATGCATACATATATATATATGTACTTGATAAATAGAAAGATGAATGGGAGGAAGGAAGGAAGGGAGGAGCAAAGTAGAAAGGAAAAAGGGAGAAAGGGAGGAAGGGAGGGAGGGAGGGAGGAAAGAAGAATTAAGGCAGGAATATGTATGGGAAGACCAGTTTGCTTTCTAAGCACTTTGAGAGGGTTTCAAGAATTTTCTTAATTAATCATTTGCCATAAAGTACATTTTTCACTGACACCAGTAAGTTCTACTGTGTCAAAGAAATAAGTTGTCATAAGCCTCAATAATTCCTGCATCACAGAAGATCTATGGGAAGACATCTCTCAGTTCTCTGCAGATTTAGGGGACCATGGTCAGGGATTTTCTGATGTGCTAGTAAGTTTTGCTGAATTTTCCCCCTCTTTTTTTTTTTCTTTCTTGTGATTATTTCATTAAAATGGGAGAGTTTGCAAGAAGGGGGAAGGATAAATTAGGAAATGTATTTCACATAAAAATAAACCATATAGTGAAAAATAGCTTTAAAAATTAAATATACACACATATATACATAGGCATATATGTGCATTGTATATGTTTGAATATATATTTATATCAGAAATTTATACTTACTATTTTATACATACATGTGTATATATAGTGCATTTTTGCATATATGCAAATATATTTATTTCCATATATCCATGAAATTTTATACATACATGTATTATACATGTTTGTATGTGTAAATTATTTATTTCTAGAAATATATCTCTATAATTTTAAACATACATGTATAGGTACTGTACCTGTTCATATAGAAACATTTATTTCTATAAGTGCATTTATATAATTTTATACATGTGTATTGTACATGATCATATATGTAAAGATTTTTAGTTCTATAACTATGTTTATATAATTTTATGCATATCTATTTGTATTATATCAGTTCACAGAAAATAATGTTGAAATAAAACAAATATTTCTATAATTCCATACATATTTTCATATATGTAAATGTATTTATTTCCATAAATATTTATATAATTTCATAGTGTGCATATATATTGTACATGTTCATATGTAAATATTCATTTCTATATATTTCTATAATTTTATATTTGTGTATATGCATGACACATGTTTGTATACATAGACTTACTTCTATAAACATTTTTATATTTATAATTTCATAAATTTCTATAACTTATGCACATGTGTATTGTACATGTTTGCATATATAATTGTATTTATTTCTATAAATTATATAATTTTAGAAATATGTAATATACTATAAATGTTTGTATGTATACAAATATACTTATTTCTATAAATATTTTTACATCTATAATTTACAAATATTACAATTTATAAATCAGCACATTGATTTTATATATATATATATATATATGTTGTAATTGTCACAATTTTTTTTATCACAATCTTGTCCAGCTACCTTGGTTATATTGCAGTTTGCCCTGACCTTAAAAATAGAGGCCAATACTGAAAAGACCATACATATACAAGAGGAGAGGACAAAGGGACTCTGTCCTCCATGTCACTCCATGCTTCTGAATGCTAAGTTTCCATTAATTTGAGTGTAGATCAAATTAACTTTGGAAAGTCACAGTGAGTCACATCATTGATTCACACTGAGCTTGCAATCTACTAAAAACCATAAGTCTTTTCCCCCATGGTTTACTGTTAACTCACGCCTTTCTCATCCTATACTTGTACAGCTATTCCCACCCACCCACTCCAAGTGTCTTTCTCTGTTTCCATATTCTATTTCATCTTTAGACTTGTCCCTTCATTCCAGCCTGTCAAGACCTCTGGATTCTACCTCTGTCATCCAGCATATTAACTTGAGCTTCATGTCATTTGCAAATCCAAAGAGCCAGTCATTTGTTTTCATCTAAGTTACAGACAAAAAGTTTGACAGAATAGAGCCCTGGAGCACACTACTAGATACCTCCTGTTAAGCCCCCTTCTTTTGACCACAGTGTTCCTAACAGTTATAAAGCCACCTCTCCATCCTACTTTCCAGCATACTTTTTTTTTCCATTTGGCTCCTTAGAAAGTCACAAAAAAAGCTTTTTTCCAAATGACTGGCTCAGATACACTACAGCTATATCCTTCTTTTGACCTGTCAGTCAAGTAACACTCTCCAAAAGTAAAATAGGATTATTTACCATAACCTGCTCTTACTTAACCCATGTTGACACCTACTGATCACCTTCCCTCTTTCCCCCTATCCCTCACCCATCATCCCTGTCTGCTTCTGGGTCTTGCTGGAAAATGAGCCATTTAGTGATGTGCTCTGAAAATTTGGCAGCGATCAACATGGAGTCTATACTTTACAGAATTTATTTTCATCTTCTTTTTAGAAAATTGTCATCATTGACTCTCTCTTGAGTCTTTTAACACTTCTCCAATTCTCCATGATTGCTTAGAGATGCTTTAGTCATCCCATCTGCAAATGAGTACCTTAGGGTATAATTCATTGGGGATGGGAGACTTCAGCCCATTGGAGACAACTAGATGTTCTCTTACTCTCCCCTCCCATCTGTAAAACTTCACCTCCCCCACAACTATACATCTTCAAACATATCTTCTCCCTTCAACAATCTGAAGATTATAGGATGATAAAGCTAGAGCTGGAAGAGACTCCACAGATCAGCACCCTCACTTAACAAATAAAGAAACTGAGACACAGAGAACTTAAATGACTTGCCCAAGATCATATAGCCAGTGAATATTATGGTGAATTGGAACCAAGATCCTCTGAATTCAAATCTAACAGTCTTTCTCTGCTTCTCCTTTATTCAGTGACATCTGAACAGCATAAGCCAAGGAAGAAATGAAGGGTTTTGAAAATTCTATATACATTTGCCAAATGGACATCATTTGGATAGTACTCTGTGTATGAGTGAAATATATGAAATCAGTCCATTCAAAGCCAAAGAAAAATGAAAATAAAATAGAAATGGAGACTTTTAAAATCTTTACGTCATCTGTAAACATACAATTAATGGGACTGCCCATCCTTCTTATTCTTTCTCAGAACAAGCTTGAACAGTCTCTTTTGCTCCTTCTTAGTCTCAAGTCCATCTAAGACCTGTTTTTTTTTTTCAGGAGGGAGGAAGGGAAAGGATAAGAAAGGAATTTTCTATCAGAGCTTGGACTTGTATATCTGCTCCTACTTCCAGACTCTTCATTATTTCACCAAAAGTTATATGATAGTCTATATAAGGCTGTATAATATTAACTAATATTTTAAGAATATCCCTTTCAATTCAATCTATGACATCCCAAAGATTGGACTTGCTAGTCATAAAAATATATACACACACACAAATATATATATATATACATATACATATAAACAGGTGGATATATACATGTATATATATGGAAATATATATGAAAATATATTTATTACATATAGAAACAGATATTCAGATACATTCATGTATATGTATGTATAGATATAGATATACATATCTGGGTGTATAGTCTAACTTGAAAACTGTAATCGTTTGTGTATGTGTGTGTACTTCTGAACTGTTACAAATCCCATACTCAAATGAAGGAGCATTAATTAATGAACCATTGTCAACCTAAAGGGAGTTATCTACTTGAATGCTACAAGACTATTCCATGTCAAACTTATTATTTTTTTTGGTTGATGTAGAAAAGGACAGATGGTATGCATATGCAATCTATAAATGATACAAAGCTAGGAGGAACAACCGATAATGTTAGATAACCTGTTTTACCTAATTGGCTCCAGACCATGAATCTCATTCCATTTAGCCATCCACTAAGATACCAAAGCATGCCCAGGATAGCCATGTTTCTTCTGCCCTGCTGCCAACCCTTTCCCACCCTTCCCACTCTTAATCAAGGAAAAATAAAATCAATTTTGTCATTGCTACTGGAAAAGACTCATGAAAATTATAATAGCTACATATATGTATATATATATATAATTATATAAATATAAATAGCTCTATGCTATGTTAAAATTCACTTCCTTAAGTATCAGAAAGGTGGCCCCAATTAAATTATAATCTTCCTGTGGATAGGCACAGTCTCATTTCATTATTTGCATCCCCAGCTCCTAAATAGTGTCTGACACAGAGTAGATGCTTAATGAATATGTGCTGACAGATTGATAAATAGCAGAAGTGTTGCTTATTTTTTTAATCCATGGAGGGAATTTTTTCTCTTAAGGAAGTCACAAATAAATACATCCATCTATCCCACCTGCCTGAATCCACCACAAAATGTATGTTTGTATTTAGAATATATAAAACATTCCCCACATATTGAGTCGCACAAGGATTCTGTGAGCTGGTAGGAAGAAAGCAATCATTTTCCTTTTTTAAAGCTGAGAGGCTTGAGAATCAGAGCCTTGAAGTCCATTAATAGTAATGGTAATAATAATCATAGAATTTATATAATGCTTCAACATTTGCAAAGCAGTTTACATAAGTTATTTCAATTTGATGATTTAATCCTCAAAACAACCCTGGGAGGTAGGTGCTATTGCTATCCCTATTTCACAAGCATGAAACTGAGGTTGAGAGGCTTGCGCAGAGTCACAAATGGCTAATTAAATGTCTGAGGTAGGGTACTAACCAGGTCTTCCTAATTCCATGTTCAGTACTTTGTCCATCGTGTCACCTAGCAGGCTCATGAATGGTAAAATCAATCTGAAAGTCTATCTAATCAATCCAGGTGCTCTTCCTTCTTTTGGACACCATCAATAACCATATTCTCTACTTCAAGAGCAGAAATATCATCACCTATTGCAGTCAAAGAACCTGGGTTCAAATCCAACTCTGACACATACTAGTTGTGCACAAGTAATATAACGTCTTAAGGTCCTTAAGTGACTTTCTAAGAACATAATTTGCAGAAGGAGTTTCCTCATCTGGAAGTGCCTGTAGCAGCAGCCTCCATGTCATTCAGCAGATCCCTGGGGACCAGGTGCTAGATAAATATCCCAGAAGAATTCCCTACATGCTGCATCTGTACTCTCAGTCAATCAATTATTCAATCTATTAGTCAGCATTCCTAAGTACTTATGCTCTGGGAATAATGAGCCCCAGAGATACAAAAAAGGAAAAAAAAAAAAGAGCAAAAGCTAGTTCTTACCCTTAAGGAGTTTACATTCCATATCGGGAAATGACAAATATATAAGGAGATAAATGAAGTCTCCTTGAAACAACCTTGAAGAGACATTTTTCTGGTGTCTCCTTGATCCTTGGAAGAGGCAGATTCTAGAAGATGAGAGATACCAGAAAAAGGTTTCCTAAGCAAAATGGAACTTGAACAGCGTCTTGAAGGTAGTCAAGGATTTTAGGAGGAAGAAGAAAGGAAGGCAAGGATGTTAAGAGGAAGAAAACAATAAAATCGAATATTCCAAAAAGACACAGAAATGGGGATGGAATAGCCCTGTGTGAAGAACAAGTAGACAGATAGGACCATAAACTACATGAGGGTATTAATGAGGAAGATTAAAAAGGCAGAATGGCGTCATGCTACAGACAACTTTATGTATCTATACATATAAATAGATATCTATATATAATGTTATATATCTATATCTATATAAATAGAAAAGTTTGTACTTCATCTTGAAGCAATCTAGAGCCACTGAAGTTACCATGTGGGAAGGGAGGACAGCATGATCAAACCTAAACTTAAGGAAAATTATTTTGGCAGGTAAGAGTGAAGGACGGATTAGAGAGGGAAGAGACCTGGACTAAAACAAGCTAGAAAACTATTTCAACAGTTGGAGAGGTGATGAGGACCTAGCCAAAGGTGGTTGATATATGTGAGTGAAGAGAAGGAAATGGAATTGAGAGATAATTGTGAGGAGCTAGAAACAAGATTGAGCAATTGGTTGGTTACATGAAATGAGTTAGGGTATAAAACTGAGAAAGTGAACCTGAATAATTCAAAGGATGAGAAGTGCTCAACAATCATAAGAAGGTTCAAAAAAAGGAAAGGGTTTAATGGCAGAAAAGACAATGCCTTGTGGAACTCTATTCTCAAAGCATGAATAACTGGTTCCATATTCAAAGCCTTTCCAAGATGGTGGGAATTGCCAAATTTTGTGTTCCACTGGTATAGCCTTCAAGACCTAAGGGGTATTTGGACACTGGAATAAGACTGGATTGGGTTGCAACTGTTCTTATCTCCATTTTACAAATGAGAATCTGAGACTTAAAAGTTCAGTGTTCCAAGTCATACAGTTAATAATTTCGCCTTCATTCTCCAAACTCCTAATGACATCCTACAGTTTACAGTCATTTGTTAATAGAAATGATAATAATGATGATAGGCATGTATGTGGTACTTTAAAGATTGCAAAGCATTTTACATTATCTCATTTGATCCTCATAAGGAATTCATGAGAATGGTATTATTTTCATTTTGCAGATGAGGAAACCGAGGCTGAGAAGATAAGTGACTTCCTCAGTATCACACAGATGTTGTGTCCATCTCTGACAGGATTTGAGTGTAGGTATTTTCTATTTTAAATCCCCACACTTTGTTTCCCTAACACCCCATCTGTCAATTAGTGGAACTCAAGGTAGGTAAATTATCATTTCCATTGTACAGATTAAAAAACTGAGTTTCAGACAGAGACTGTGGCTTATTGAGATCATATAGAAAGTATCAGACACAATTCTGAATTTTCTGATTATTAAGTCCAGTGCTCTTAGAACTGCCTAATTTATGTGCAAACACAGTAGGTGCACTGTATCTAATTTTGTTGAAAGTAATCTCAATATCACTAGCTTATTTGCTTCTGGGTCTCATAAAAGTAGAGTCCAAGATGTTGACAAAATTCAATTACATGAATTTTCCATAAATAGAAGTTTGCAGTAATACCATAATACTAGTAATACAGAATTCTAGCTCTGAGGTTTGTCAATTCCTCAAAAAAGATAGGTTGAGTAAGTTGCCCAACTGGTATCAAATACCTATTATTTTTTGTGCCCTCTTCCCTTGAAAATTATAGACCTAATAGAACCCCATACATCATATTTCCAGAAACACACACTAAAAAAGGCAAAAAAAAAAAAACCCACAATGCATATATCTAAAATCAGGACTTCTGGACAGGCTCCTCTCTACTGTCTTGACGCTACTTCCCACCTTACTAGTACAAATTACCCATGAACCAAAACTCATAGTAATAAATACTTAAAGAGATAGGTACTATCAGAAGGAAGGATTCATCAAGGATGCATTATTTAAGAAGGCAAGGAGGCCACTAGGTGGTTCAGTGGATAGAGCACCAGCCCTGAAGTCAGGAGGATCTGAGTTCAAATTTGACCTCAGACACTTAACACTTCCTAGCCGTGTGACCCTGGGCAAGTCACTTAACCTCAATTATCTCAGGGAAAAAAAGCATAACCTTCACTTGTCCATCTTTAACAAAATACTTGCTGATTGATTTGTTGATAAACAGCTACAACGGGCCAGGCAATGTAATGCCCCAGGGATATTAAGACTATTTCTAAAAACAATACCCATATCCCTCTGGAGTTTATATTTTTAAGAGGTATTATAAGAACCAGGAGATGGATCCCCTTATTGCTAAGTATCATGCATTATACCTATTATTAGAGAAGTGTGCCCCTCACTGCTGTCTCAGACATTTGTAAAATGCACTGTTTTTAAGACTACAATGAAACACAGGATCTATATAAGTTCCTCCCTGGCTAAGTTGCTCTCATGTGCTTTGCCCAGGGACACATGGTCCCATTATGGGGATCCTGTTGGCATAAATGCTCTTGGAGGGGGGTCAGAATTCCTTGGGGAGACTCCAATAGTTAAGCCACCACATGAGTAAGCTTTCCTGCTAAGTTTTATCTCAAAGTCAGTGTGGTCTGAAATGCCTCCTTTACTTGTGAATAGGGAAGAATAAAATAGTGGAAAGCAACAAAGCCATCTGTTAGCAAATGTGGAGGCAAGGCAATTGGACTGTGAGAGCAAAAAGGTAGGTAGCATATGTCTTTAGTAATCCTATGGACCCCTGACCTCTGCCTCCTCTTCTACTCTCAGGCTGCCAGTGGGAAATACAAGAAAAATGGGGAGAGTCCAGTACCATGCTTTAGCCGTAGCTTTAGACTTAGACCATCTCCTACTCTAAACCACATCCCTCCTTTTACAGATGAGGATACTGAGGGCTAGAGAAATAAAGAACCATAGCTCCTTCCACATGGTATTAAATTCCATTTCCACAGCAAATATAGAATTCTATGTATTAACAAGAAGGAGTAACAAGAGAAGATGAGGATTTCCTCCAACAGAGACAGATTTGGGAAAACCAATAATAATTATGTGGCTTTTTTTGAGTGATTATTTTTGTGTTTCTCTATGGGAAGAAGTTTGTGTCTCTGAGAAATGCTTCTTCCTCAGACTACGTAGGAAGCTGCCCATGCAAATGGGACTCCAAAACAGGGCTTCTTAAACTTTCTACTCATGACCCCTTTTCACCTGAGAAATTTTTACATGACCCTGGGTATATAGATATATAAAATAGGTAAACAAATTAAACATTTACTGATAAGAAATTATAATTTTGAGACTTCCACATTCAGTTATGAGACTCCATATGGAATCATGAACAAGTTTAAAAAGCTGAATTCTAAGGGGCTAAGGGATGATGACTCAGTATCATGAGGTTGAGATAGTAAATGTCTTCTGCTTTCTTCCTTATTCACTTGAGCAGATCAATGTGAGAAATTCTGGGATCTTTGCAGTTTAGATATAATGATGACATATAACAAAAATCCATTCTAAAATGTCAAAAATAGGTACTTTCTCCTCTGTTGTAATCAAGTTTTTTTTTCCTCAAGAAGCATTTCTGTTTCCTAAGGGTTTAGCATATCTGTAGATACTAGGGAAGCTAGTATCTTTCCCCTATTAACTACTATCCTAATGAAGGGAAGCAAGATGTCCTCAGTGTTTCTACCAAAGGAAGCTTCCCTTAAAGGTTAGAGGAAGAAAAATATAAGAAAAATGAAAATCAGCAAGGAAAAAAAGAACTTTCTCATCAGCAAAATGTGAATAACAATGTTGGCCTTTGTCACAAGAAAATAACTAACAACTGTAAATAAAATCCTTGGCAAACACATTCTACAAATACTAAACAATAATGAAGTGCACTTAATTATATTACTTCAGCTTTTCGTGTTAAACCCATTAAAATTAAACATATTACAACAGGTGCAATTCTTCCTCCCACCCCACCCCCTACCTCTACCCCACTAGCAGAACTGAGCAGGAATTTTCATTTTCATTAAACTCTGTTCTACCTTCATTTCCTGTGATTAGCCTGAACTTTGAGAGCACCAAACAAGGAGAATTTCAATAAAACAAGTTGGCACTGTTTAATCGACCATTCCAGCAATCTGGCAGCATTGTAGCACAATGAAAAGAATGCTGGATCTGGAATCAAGAAGACTAACGAACAAATTCCAGCTTTCTCTCATACTATATCTATGATATTAAGCACTTTATTTTTCTAGGTCTCTCTCTCTCTTTGACTGTATTTTTCTAGTTAAAGTTTCTTTAACTGTGAATTCAAAGTGTCGGCTTAGACAACTTGTAAAGTATACATTATACCATGAGAGTATTTTGTTATTGCATTAATTTGACAAATATTTATTAAGCTTTTACTATTTTCCAGAATGGCCTAGATACTGTCGATACTAAACAAAATAGCAGTTCCTACCTTCAGGGTAAGGACTTATATTCTTTGATTAGAAAAAAAACAATTTATAAATTCAAAGTAATACAAAGAAAAAATGGCAATAATAATAATGTTGATGGCTTTCACTGAGAAAACATTTATTGAGTATCAAGTATGAGTGAGGCAAGATGCTAAGGTACTGTCAATACTAAACAAAATAGCAGTTCCTACCCTCAAGGTATGGACATATTCTTTGATTAAAAAAACAAAACAATTTATAAATTCAAAGTTATACAAGAAAAGAAATAGCAATAATAGTGTTGATTGCTTTCATTGAGAAAACATTTATTGAATATCAAGTATGAGTGGGGCAAGATGCTAAGGAGGGCAGAGTAGAAAGAAATAGAAAATGCAAATAATATTACTTATACCAACTATAACATATGAGAATGTGATAGATCAAGAGTTGCCTTCCAAGTCAGAAAGAATTGAGTTCAAATTCTGCTATCTCCTGGATGAACCAGTAATTTATATTTTCTGAGATTCCTTTCTGTGAATTAGGCTGCACAGTGCTCACAGAAATGTTGTGAGACTCCAATGAGAGTGTAGGCAGACTGTTGGCAGACCTTAGAGCATTGATGTTACCAGTTATCAATAAGGACAGTTCACTTTTACATGGTGCTTTAAAGTTTAGAAAGCACTTCACAACATATCATTTGAATTTTCATTGCATACATCATGATTTCTATATGTGTAACTTACTATGGGTACATGTTATCCACAGTAGAATGTAAATTATTTGGGTCATTTTTGTGTGTGGATGCTCAGTGCTTGGATACAGTGGCTGACAAACAATAGGCATTAAATACCTGCTGATTAGTTGGATTTGGACTTGAGGTCCTCATTATCTGATAAGGGAGAAAAGCCTTTGAAACTTGAACAAATAGGACCCAATGAGGAAGATGGTAAGAGTATAGGAGACATACAAAGGACCAGAGAATTCAGAAAAAGGTGACTTGGGTCCCCATTGGAGATCATCCAGGGAAAGTTCCATGTTGGAAATAGTCTTAGCTGGATCTGTCAAAGAAAGGGTTGGTTTCTCATTGGAGATCATTGAGGGAAGATTCCATGTTGGAAATGGTCTTGGAACCGGGTCAGTCAAGGAAAAGGTTGATTTCTGTCTGGAGATCATCCAGGGAAGGTTCCATGTTAGAGATGGTCTTGGAGCTGGGTCAGTCAGTCAACAGACATTTATTAAGCACCTACTACATGCCAGATACTGTGCTTAAAAAAGGCAAAAGACAGTTCCTGACTTCTGGGGTCTTGCAATCTAATAGGAGGAGACCAATTTAAAAAAGCAAACATAAAAGGAGGCAGAGGGGAAGAAAGTTCATGGCAAGACAGCATAATGGAGAAGTAGAGCTAGGTGGGGAAAAAAAGAGATGGCTCACCTGAGCTCCTCTGTAAATAAATTTTCTAGGAAAATAGAGAACGGGAGAGAGGAGCCCCAAGGGCAGAGGACATTGAGAGGAGTGGATTGGAGAGCGGTAGGGATCTTGCAGAGTGTAGAAGCTCCTTCTCCCAAAGGGTAAATGGAAGGAGATGGGAGTCTTTTTGGGAGGGAGGGAGGAGAGTTAAAGCCTCTTCTGCCACTGCCTACAGTGACTTTGCCCAGTCCCCAGGGAGCACATTCACTGGTTTCCTTGGTCCTTATTTTCCAATCTATTCACTTACCACAATAGAGCTGACTCATTTCTCAATGCTGCTGAGAATAGAGATTACCTTCAAGCAATTTTTGCATTTCTCCAGTGTATGATACTGAGTCATAGCAAGGGAATCCAAGTGGCTCCTCAAGTAATCAGTTAAGCCCTCTATTTAGCATGAGGCCAATTTTCAGAATAATAGAGAATGGGAGTAACTGTCCACTTGACCAAAGCGGGCCTCTCCTTCAAGGTTCAGTGCTGGCCCTTGCAGGGTAATGATGGGGATGGGCGCTGGATTAGGCGTTCAAGGACCTAGAGAAAAATGAACAATTCATTGGGAAGATCACTGGACTGGGAGGCAGAAGACTCTGTTTTAATCCTGGTCCTGTCATTTGATACCTGGGTGACCTTGAAACAAGTCACTTAAATTCATTTCTCATCTGTAAAAGGAGGGGATTGGACACGGACGGCTTTGGAGTTCTCTTCCAGAAAGAAATCGATGACCTTGGTCAGAAGGCCAGTCCTGTCCCATATATGGATCTAGAGCAGTCACTTAATAATATTGACCTCAGTCTTCTCCTCCAAAATGAGTGGATTAAATGAAATTATTTTAAAGGTCCACCTCCAAATCTAATTATTCCTAGGATGTCTCCCTTCTCTGAACTTTGTTTGATACATATTCTATATCACACCAGTGGTCTTCTTCTATTGGATATATAAAGTCTACCTCCACAATTTTCTTTTTATTATTATTATTGTTTTTACCTCCACAATTTTCATTGCATCCATCTCCTTCTTTCTGTATCTCCATCAGCCTGATCCGGGCCCTCATTGCTGCTAATGTTATTAGTCACTGTCCTCTCCAACCCATCTTCCTTATGGCTTTCAAAAGCATCTTCATAAAGCATAGGTCAATTATATCACTCCCTTACCCCCAAAACCTTCAATGACTACTTACTGCCATTAGAAAAAAAATACCAATTATTTATTCAGATAGTAAAGGCCTTGTCTCCTGCCACCCTTTTTATACATTTTACATAATTTCCTTTTAGGCACTTTTCTTTCTAAACTTGTCTACTCACTATTTTCCAAGCTCAGTATCCTACCCCCCAGCCTCTCCTATATGCAAAAAAGAAAACTTTCCTTTTCTTGGCTCTCAGGGAGCTTCCTTCAACTCAGCTACTACCTCCAACAGGGAACCTTTTCTTATCACCCCAGTATTTTCTGCCTCTTTTTCTTTCCTTTTATCTGTATTTACATATTTGTGTGCCTGCTGTATCTTCACCCACTCCTAGAAGGCAAAGAATATTTTTCATCTCTGTAACATATACTCCTCCCCCCAAAAAACTCCTTGAAGGCAAGAAATATTTTTTGTCTTGACTTTGTATACTCCTCCTCCCCCAGTTTAGCATAACTATAATTGCTTGTAGAATAAAAAAGAGACTCCTCTCTCCAGCTACACAGTAATGTAAGTAAGTTTCTGGGCTTTGTTCTTTTCAGGCACAATGGTGGCCATGTGGTGAGCACTCAATAAATAAATACTGTCTGTCTGATTGAACCCAGGCCCAATCTGAAAATGTCACACAATTTCAACTTTCCAGCTAACAAAATGCACGTGTGTTTTGTCTCTCCTTCTCCCCCTCCCTCTATTCCTGCCCCTCTTCTTCTCCCCATTCTTCCCTCTCTTTCCTTCTCTCCCTTCTTCTCTCTCTCTCTCTCTCTCTCTCTCTCTCTCTCTCTCTCTCTCTCT
>JAJPUD010001039.1:197831-239612 GCA_023553655.1 Myrmecobius fasciatus | reverse complement strand
CTCTCTCTCTCTCTCTCTCTCTCTCTCTCTCTCTCTCTCTCTCTCTCACTGTATGTTCCTTTACATTCACACTGGATGGAGCCAAGAAGCTTGGAGAGAACAGCAATACTGACCTCTTTCTCTTTGATCACATTTTTCCAGCCCACTTTCTTGTGAAAGAGTTAAATTGACAAGTATTTCTTAAATGTTTCTTTATGCTGAGCTAGAACATTTAAAAGGCATAAAGGAAATATACTCCATACCTGAAGAGTTGACATAAAAAATAGAAGATACAATTTGATTCAACTCTTCAAACATTTGGCAGGAATCGTATTTAAAGCAATTATGAGAATGTGACATGTATAAAACTAGCACATTATCATTTCTAAAGGTGAAGCAGAGAGAGTACTTGGTCTGAAATCAGAATGACCCAATTTCAAATCACCCTCAGATACCTATAGCTATGTGATCCTAGCCAAGTCATCTGGCCTCTGTCTCAATTTCCTCCATTGTAAAATGGGGATAATAACAGCAGGATTATTTTAAGAATCAAATGAAATAGTAGTATAGTGCCTGGGACAGCTAGATGGCACAATGGATAGAGCTCCATGTCTGGAGTCTGGAAGACCCAAGTACAAATTTAACCTCAAACATTTGCTAGCTGTGTGATCTTGGGCAAATCACTTAATCCTGTCTGCCTCAGTTTCCTCTCTATAAAAAGAGCTGGAGAAGAAAATGGCAAACCAGACCATTATGTTTGCCAAGAAAACCAAATTTAGAGTCACGAGGATTTAAAATGACTGAACAACCACAAAAAGCAGTGCCTGGCACATAGTAGGTACTACATAAATGCTAGCCATTATTAATATTTTTTTATTAGGCAGCATGGCAGCTCAGTGGTCCAATGGACAGAGACTCAGTCTCACTTGCTTCACTTGCTCATCTATGTAACCTGGGGCAAGACACAATCTCAGGTTCTCTATCTATAAAATGGGTAAAATATTGCCAGTTATGATTATGATTATTATACGCTCATTTAAATTTTCCCTCTGATGTTTACTATCTTGTGCTTGAGATTCAGTCCCTCGATCTTCCTGGGTCTCAGTTTCTTCTTCTGTAAAATGGCAAGGTTAGACTTGATGGCCACTGAGGTCCCTTTCAGGTGTAAATCTATGAGCCTATGATCCTATGAATTCATCTGAGCCTTACATCAAACCTGTAAGGCAAGCAGTAGGGGTATTATTATGACCTTTTAACACAGGGGCTCTCTGTATCTCATGGAGGTGAAGGGATGTGTTCAAGACAATCCACCTGGTAAAGAGAGGTCCCCATTTTAAGCTATGTCTCTGATACATACTAGCTGCATGATCATAATAAGCATAGCACTTAGCCCTTCTTGGTCTTAGGATATTTCTATTTCTATGAACTTTAGGAGTTATTGATTAGCATCAGTGGAAAGAATTTCCATACAAGGAGTTCCAAACAATGAAATAATGTAACCCAAAACCTGAATAATAAGAATACAACAACAATAAATAATGAGCTAGTCCATTATACCAAAAAATATTCTCTTTGAAGAAGTTAAATGTTATATAGGAGCAGCAAAAGATCAACTACACTGTACCGCAGAGCCCAGACTTGAAGCCTACAAGTCACTAAAAAAGCCCATATTTTATGAGCCATTAAAAATAGTCATACAACCTGACTAATGTGGAAATATGTTTAATACAATTATAATTTATAATCTTTATCAGACTGCTTGCTATCTTGGGGAAGGGGAAGGAAGGGAGCAAGGGAAGGAAGAAAGGAAGAAAAAAAATTGGAATTCAAATCTTATAAAAGTGAATGTTGAAAACTGTCTTTACATGTAAAATAAATTACAATTAAGTGGTGGGGAAATAAAGTGATGGTCTCCTCTGCCATGGATTAACTCTTTTCTTCACCATCATTCATTCATTCATTCAGTAAGCATTTTCCAAATGCCTATTATATGCCTCATTCTGAGTTTCCCCAATGGGAATATAAAGGCAACAAAAGTTAATAAAATAAAGCTATATTATTTTTCTTCTCTAAAATGTTTTCTGCTTTGTTTTTCCCTTCCTTTGTATTCCTAGTGTTTAGACCAGTACCTGGTACAGTAGTTGATTAATAAACACTTATTGATGACTGCAGGTTCTATATGTGCTAGTCAAATAAGATTCTGAAACACTCTTTAGTGTGTTCTTCTCTGATTCTTAACTTCTTCAATTACACAATGGGAAAAATTGTTTCTGCACTCTCCAATATCATAGAGTTATTGTGAGGATGAAAAAATGAGTTCACAAAAGAGAATGAATGCAAAGTGTTCTATGAATTTAAATGGGAGATAATACATATCATTTTTAACCAATCATGGTTATCTCTAAATTTAAATGGATAGATTCTCCCTCACCCTCCATTCTGGAATTGCACTTAAATGAATTATTCCTCAAAGACTCCAATTACTCTTTAAGAAAAGGAAAAAAAGTTAAAATAAATGTATTTTCTAAGTGGGAGGGAGTCTCTACTGAGGATTCACTCTTTTAGTAGGTGTCAGGGTAATTCACTGCTTAATAGTATGCCAGGTTTTAGGAACAGACTAACAATCTACAAAGTTAATGAAGAGCATTAGGTTCATTTGAACCATGGTTATTTATTTTTATTCATAAGGCCATGGCATGAAAGACCTTTAGAACTGGTAGGTACCTGAGAGGATATTTGCTCCAACTCTCTAATTTTATAAATCAGAAACTGAGACCCAGTAAGGTTGAATGAATCCTAAGGAATGACAAGCAGTGTCTACAATTATAGACAACTGGAACTAAAGATTTACAAGTACATATGTTTTTAAATTCTGTCAGTGCCATAACTAGAATCTCAAAACCCAACTAGGGAGACAAGGCAAACATTTCCTATGGCTGAATGACCAGTTGGAATATTATCTCCCTGTTCCTGGTCCAGCCCAAAACTGCTCCAGCCAGCAACCAAGCTATCCTAGCCCAATATTGCCATCTAGCTACTTGACATGGAACCTTTCCCCTACCACCCCATTTCTTCCCTCAAACTCAGGGAATCATGAAATCACTCCCTCCCACCTTGCCCTCTCTTACTGCTCATTCTAAGCTAATTCTCCTTCTAAATTATATATATAATCCTTTAACTTTCCTTTGCCTCCTTTTTTTCTTCACCTTCCCCAGGGAAGGGTGAAGAGGTGGGAAGAGAGGGGAAATTCTCTCCCTTTTGTTCTCTTTTATGTCATCCCTCTTTTTCCCCTTTCTGTGAGATGGATCACAACCTCATGTATGGCCAACAAACCTAATTAACAACAATGATTCACATTATTAAGGAAAAGTAATCAATTTGGGAGTAAAACTAGTCACTGAGTAACATCATACTTGAATATGATCCGAAATTCTCTGAAGAATCCCTCTCTGCCCAAATCTTCATTATCTCCTGACCTTTTACACCTATTTCTTCCCAAAGCACCAGAATTCAAGATAATTTTTTTAAAGTATTGTCTTATTCATTCTCATGGTTTTTCTGGTTTTAATTACTAGTGCTGCAACAGTATTGATTCTTACCTTTTTTAAAAAAATAAATGTTCAATATGTACAATGTACAATACAAAATAAATCAACTACAGGATGAGTTAAAAAGGCTTTTGTGGGCTAGCCTGGGAACCTAAACAACACTGAGAATATTGTTTTCACTGGAAAATGAAAATGTATTCCAAGTTCCAAACAAATGACTTATAAATGTTCTTCTGGAATGCAGCCCATTTGCAAACTGGGGGTTGCAGGGATGAAAGACAGACTAAAAATCTGGAAACATTATGAAATGGGAGACGTTAAAAAACATTGACTCTTGCCTCCTAGGATGCCAGAAGCTCTGATCTGGGCAGAAGCCAGAATCAGCAACACTTAAAGCCTAAACAGAGTGGTACAGTTGCTGTTGTTTTGCCCTTCATTTTCGAAGAGGACCGATGATATCACGGGTAATGTCTTGACTTTCGTGTGAATTGGATTTAAGTGAGGTAGAGTTACATAAAGTCACGAACTCCACTTTCTTTTCCAGAGTCATTCAAGTCCAAGGGCAAAACAAAAGTCAAGATGACTGGCGATGGCCCAGGATGCAATGGATGACCTTGGTTTCTTCAACATTCCATCAAGCTCTTCGTGCCCCACAGCACCTGATTCAGCCACCTTCCTGGCCACTGGAACAAAGTGTCAACTTTGCTGGGGGAAGTTTTTACATGCTAGATGCCCTCCTAACTCACTGACAGGTCTGATGCCAGTGGTTACTTTCAAACCAGTCTGCCAAGACAATTTTACCACCATGTGCCTGCTGTACATGCTATGGCTTCTTGGAATCACAGGCGAGAGTTTAGTATCAGGTATATACCAGTGATGGATGAGCATCCCTGAAAAAGGCTTAGCAAAACACTAGAAGTACCAGTCCTTCTTGAACATCCCATCCATAGCTAACTAGTAGATGGAGCTAGAATGCAATCCCAATTCTCACAAAATAAAAATCACTTTTCCCCCCTTCCCTCTTTATATTATGCTGCCTCTCTAATATTCTCTTTCAAATATGAGATTCTATGACCCTTTGATTCACTGGGCTATAAATTTCCTTTTTCCACGAAAACCAAAAGATCTTTTGGGACCCATTTGTCAACATCCAGCTACAAAACTTGACAGACTGGGCTGAGAGCTATCATCCTCTATTTCAGTTTATTCCATTCCTATAGATCCCCAGGTCACTCAACTAGTAGGTACTAATCTTTATTACAGAGATTTCAATCAAATGACTTTGAGTGATGGGCTAAGTGGGTTAAATCCAAATTTCTCCAGGTGGTACTGGCTAATCAAACAGGATCACAATATATCACTCTAGGCTATATTACCATTCCCAAGGTTAGACGGGCTTTAATAAGACTCTCTCTTTCCCAGTCCAAACCTACATTCTTAGTCAAAAGATCATAGAAATACAGATCTAAAAAAGCACTTGGTAACCATCTAGTCCAAACCCTTTCCTTTGATAGAGGTTTAGAATAGGTTAAGTAACATTCCCAAGGTTTACAGGATTACTAAGGGTCAGAGGCTAGATTGGAATCCAAGTAGAATTGGATGAGATCACCAAATTAGGGGCTTATTAACCTTTTGTGTATTCTAAACCCTTTTGACATTCAGTTTAAAAAGCAGATGACTCCCTTCTCAGAATCTTATTTTTAAGTATATAAAATAAAACATATAGGTTTACAAAGAAATCCAATTGTACTGTAATGTAATTATCAAAATATTTTTAAAGCAAGTTCATGGACCCCATGTTAAGAATCCCCAAAAGATCAATGTTTTCATTTTTTTATAAATAAGTGAAATAAAAAGAAGGAAGAGGAAGAAGAGAAATGAGAAAGGAGAGAGAAGTAAGAAAAAGAGAAAAGGAGGGAAAGAAAGAAAAGGGGAAAAAGGAGGGAGGGAAGAAGAAACAGAATGAAGGGGAGAGAGAGACAGACAGAGAGACAGAGAGACAGAGAGACAGAGAGAGAGATGCGATACATAGAGGCTATGATTTTTCACCTCTTACTAATGAGGAAACCAAGGACCTAAGCTTAATTTAATTTAAGTGACTTAATAAGATCATCTAGTCCTACCCACTCATTCTTTACAAATAAGAGAAATTGAGCCTCACAGAAGTTACTTATAAGGAGGACCACACAATTGATGTGAATCAGAGGCAGGATCTGAACCCATTTTTTCCCTATCCCAAGGCCAGCTGTCGATCCACTACACCACAATTTTGTTTAATTGTTTTCACTCATATTTGATTCTTCTTGATTTTGGGGGGGATTTTCTTGGCAAAAATGCTGGAGGGGTTTGCCATTTCCCTCTCCAGCTCATTCTAGAGATGAGGAAACTAAGGTGAAATCACGGCTAGTGAGTGTCTGAGCCCAGATTTGAACTCATGAAGATGAGTCTCCTGACTCCAGAGCTGTGTACTATAGTGCCATCTAGCTGCCTACTATACCAAACTTCCCCTCATCAAATAATAAAACATGTAAATCCCTATTTCATTTATTGTTATACTCATAAAGTTCTAAGATGGTCAGTATTCTTTTTATAGACACTTTACAAAAAAAGAAAGTTTTAAGACTTATAGTAGAAAAAACAAAGCACCAAAAAAATAATGATAAATAAAATCAAACCCAAAAGAGCAACACAATTTACAAAGTGCCCAAAGAAGGGGTTGTTCAGGAATATTTATTAAATTACATTCAGACATCACCCCACACACTCCGTACTGGCCCAAGTCCTCAGACTTCACCTTCTTGGCTTTCTCTCTCATTCTCCCAAGCTCACCTATGGCCTAAAGCAGGGTAACACAAAAAGAAAAGGAGGAGAATTAGAGCAGAGAGTGAATTCTGCAACTGTGGCCTACTTTCTCTTCCATGTCCCTGATTTCATCAGCCCTTTACCAATAGGAACATGCTTTAAAAAATAAGCCTTTTGCTTTTATATCATAATTACTTGACAAGACTTCCTCCCCATCCCAATTCTGATATAAACCTTCCTTTGAAACAACAACAACAACAAAAAAAAACACTAAACAACAGCAAACATAGCCACACCTGAGAATGCATGCAACATTTTACACCTATAGTCCCCCACTTTTCCAACAAAAAGTAAAAAACAAAAACAAAACAAAACAAAAAAACATGTGAGTTTTAGCTATATTACTTTCTAACTGTATGATCTAGGACATGTCAATTTACCTCTGGTTCAATAGCCCAAAGTGTAAGTTTTATGGAGATTAGAATTGCTAGTCATTCTCCCTAATGCTCTGGCCTTTCAGAAAAGCTTCTGGTCCTTCAGTGGGTTTCATCTATTAAGACAGGATTTCAAATTCTAGAGAGATAATTCTGATTTTTTCATGAATATTTATAAAACAAATGCCTTCCTTCATTCCAAAACACACACACACACACACACACACACACACACACACACACAGGAGGGAGAGACAGAGCCAATGCTGGTCTTGAATACAAAAAATAAGGGAGGCAATAATAAATAGTAATATTATATTGTTAAAAAGAGAGATAGCATAATGTAGTGAATTCTAGAGAACTGACTTTAGAGTCAACAATAAGAGCCAGGTTCAAGTCACATTAATCCTGAGTAATCATTTCAACTTTCATTATACTAAACTTTATTAGACTAAGTTGCAAATAATTTTTTAAAAGACTTTTTAAAAAACTGACTTGTATTACGACATTCAAGAATTACCTATAGCAGTAAAATCACAGTTTAAAAAAAGTCTCTCCCTAATATTAAAAATGATAACATGAAGTCCATGATCTATTCCATTAGTGTTAAAGGACAGTAGGCAAATCTGATAAATGTTCACCAACATGCAGAGTGGGGACTTTGTGTTCCTTGAGCCTATGACAGGAAGGTGAGCATGTTGGACTCTGACAATACCAACAATTGGATTAAGATTTAAGTTAAGTCATCATTTTTTCCCAGAGTCAAAGAAATGGATGGGAGAACATCTGGATTATCCAAAATCTACTCAAAGCCACCAAAATATTTAACTTGGCAAGGAGAACGACAAAGAAATATCAATATCCCACCTTTTAGAAAAAGTCAGTTCTGATACAATACTTGTTTTGAACACTTTGTTTGCAATTTGTTCCAAAGTGACTAATATACTAGAAAACAATTTGAGCACATCTCTAATTTCAAACTTGCTTATAAACAATTTGATTTCTTCCAGGAGAAAAAGGGAGAATTAATAATAATAATAATGATAATAATAATAATAATAATAATAATAACCCTGCCTCATTTCATACTAACTTAATAGTTAAATCTTTTCTAATGACCAGTTCCACAAACAAACCTCAGGGATTTTTCAAGGTAAAATGTTACAGACATACCTTTCACCATGATTCGAGAAAGGGGGTGTTTAGACAGAGGCCTAGAAAACCAAATAGTACTCTGAGGCCACAAACTCTGCCACTATTTATTTTAGTGTATATATTTCTAAATCATTTAATATAAAACTATGCTACCCTTTTTATTAGGTTCCTGCTTTTTCCTTTCCTTCCTTCCTCCTTTCCTTCTTTCTTTTCTTCCTTTTCTCCTCTCTTCTCTCTGTCTCTGCCTTTGTATCTGTGTCTATCTCTCTGTTTCTATCTGTCTGTCTGTCTGTCTGTCCTTCTCTCTCTCTCTATATATATATATATATACGCATACATATATATATGTCACTAACAAAGTTTTTGAGCACTGTCTCCAACCTACAAAGGCCTTCAAAATATAGAGAAACCTAGCAGAAAAAATCATCATGGGAACAGGATGAGGTATCCATCATCCTGTCTTGTAGTGGGCTTGAAGCAAGGAAACTTTCCTCAAACACTGTACTTTTTATGACTTGATTCGGCATAGAGCAGAGCTTCTTGGGAATGAGATGCACATGTCCTGTAATAGCAGAACTGTCTGTGCTGGTGATACTAAAAGAGCATGCCATGAGTACACATGCAAATTAACCTAGGGTATGAATACTTTCTTCATGCACCAAAACTATCTCATAACAAAACCAGAAGCATGTTTCCCCAGTTATAAGCAATGGCTTTTTGTCAATGGCATCATCATTCTCCCACTCAATGATAGTAAAGGAATATAATTTTTAAAAATTCATAAAACAAATTTTATTTTAAAATGATGGCAAAAGCAATAAAAATATCTCAAATGATTTTGAAAAGGAATTAAACAGCTAGACTTGAATTCTGAAATATTATTTTGTGTTTAACAGTATCAAACCAATTATTATGAATCTGTACCTATGATACTAAACAACCAGTACTTTTTAATGTCATATTTTTCCTGAATTATATAGCAAAACAATTTTCAACATTCATTTTAATAATTAAGTTCCAAATTCTCTCTCACCTTCTTCACCCTTTACCCCATTGAAAAAGAAAACAATTTGATATAGGTTATAAATGTATATTCATATAAAATGTATTTCTATATTAGGCATAAACAACCAGTATTTTTCAAAGGCTGGTATTGCAATAATCATAATGAACAAGCAGACTTTTCCTCAGTATTCAATAAAAAAAATAACATTTACCTTCCTCCATAAAACTGTATATGCAAGCCTTTACTATGAAAAGAAACTAACTAGAAATAAACTTAAAGACAAGAACAAATTACCATAATGGAAAAAGTGACTTCAAAGAGCTACTGAAGACCTGCAGAAGGGTTTGGGGTTTATCAAATGTGACAAACTTATTTACCTCCAAATAGAGTCTATGAAACTTTTAAGATGAAAAAAATTGGTGTCAAAGGGGTCATTCATTGGCTAAGCCAATAACATGTAAGAAAAATAATAAAGAAATAGCTAAACTATAAGGATTTGTTTGTGGAAATTGAGGCGTTTTTGGTAATAATTTAAGATTGCACCAATGCCACAAGGAAATTACAGAAGGATTTTTCTTAAGGATGCCACAAGCTAAGGAAATGTTAGAAACGATGCAACACATCACCAGGCTGTAAAAATTTAGCATCCACTGAACAGTTCGCAAGACATGATTTAGTGCAATGATTTTATATATGAACTTTCTCTGTCTTTGTCTCTCTCCACTCTCTCCCCTCCCTCAACAAATCCCCATATACTACCAATTCAGCCTTAAAATATCTTTGAAAATTTCAACCGATAAGTTATCTCAGACCAAACTATTACCTACAACAGTCCAGACAAAACATTGGCCCATAAAACCTTATTGCCAAACAAATATGTATGCTTTCCAACTTACAAAGGCCTTCAAAATATAGAGAGACCTAGCAGAAGAGGTCATCATGGAAACAGGTATCCATCATCCTATCTCATATTGGACTTGAAGCAAGGAAACTTTCAGTGAACCTAGAGAGGATGAATTTATAACCTGATACTTTTATTCATCTATGAAATATAGTTATTTTATCTCTTAAGAGTCCATAGGATATCAAACACAGGAGAATAGCCAGATAATGGTTTATCTCAGGATTGTTTCTGTCTGAACTTCATTGAAAAAGATGGGAAAGAGCAAGATGAAAGTGAAAATAATAATTATTGACATTTAAATGGTTCTTTGTAATTTGCACAATACCATACCCTCTTTTACCTAATCAATCAATCAATAAGCATTTATTAAGCACCTATTATGCATAAACAAGTGCAGTTAGGTGGTGCAGCAGATAAGAGAGCCAGGCCTAAAATCAAGAAGTTTCATTTTTCTGAGTTCAATCTGGCTTCAGATACTAACTGAGGGACCCTGGGCAAGTACTTCACCTGTTTGCCTCAATTTCCTTTTCTGTAAAAAGAGCTGGAGAAGGAAAATGGCAAACCACTCCAGTATCTTTGCCAAGAAAACCACAAATGGAGTTACAAAAAAAAAATCATACATGAGTAGAACAACTAAATAACAGCATGCATAAGCACTGTGCTAAACACTAAGGTTACAAAAGCAAAAATGAAATGATTTCTGTCTTTAAGGACCTCACATTCTATCAATGGAAAGGACATAGGCACACATATGTTTCTAGGAAATATAAACAAAAAATTCAAAGCAATGAGAATGTGGGATGCAAACCTATGAATTGGGTATAATTATGACTTATAATTTGCAAATGAGGAAACTGAAGATCAGGGAAATTAAGTGACATAGCTAGCTCTTTACAGCTCCAAGGTCAGGATCATACCTTGTAACATTGCCTCTCTAGCCAAGGACAAAGTAAAAAGATGTCTTTGAATCCAGGCCTACAAGAAGTCATTTCCATTTAACCACCTAATGGCAACCCTAAGGTTCCTCCACCATGCCCAGAATTCTGCAATCTCACCAAATGACACATTATTGAAGTCCCAGGGGGAAAGCCAGCTCAGTGTAGGAGACATAAAAGATGAACTCCAAAAGCAGTGCTGTTTCTCATTACAAGGTGACTGCTTTAAAATTAAAAATGAAGAGGAAAAAAACTCATTTGTTGAGCTGGAGAAGCAAGTAAAACAAAATTAACCTCTCCCCATCCATGCCCACTCTTAATCCTCCCACCTTCTAAGCAACAACCCCTGCCTGACTAATTGCTTTGTGGGAAGCATGAGGAGCAAACATCTCCTAAACATGTTGCCCATGTCTGAGTCCAAGACAGTCAGCCCAACACTGTAATATAAGCCTTAGCTGACCCAATTCCTTGATTACTCTCTTCCTTCTTTCAATGAGTATGAATCATTCAAGCAATTCTGGGTACCTACTATGTCAAGGTACTATCATATGAAAGATAGAAAAAGCCAATTTGTGCCCTCATGGAGCTTATAATCCATTTCAGAGAAGGGATGGGAAGGAGCCCAAGGAATATACAGGAGAGGCAATGCAGAAAAGTCTTGGAATCAGAGATCCTGGCCTGAAACAATTTTTCTGTCACACACTGTAAGAACTTGGACAAGTCACTGTGTCTCTAAATTTCAGCTTCTGGATCTATAAAATGAAGAATTTAAATTGTAAAACCCCTAAACTCACATCTAGCTCAAAATTTTTAATCCTAATGTATCTTGATAGGAACTGGGATAGATTTGAATTCCATTCTCTTTGCAAGAATACTTACGGGTCTCTATTTTTAGAGTTTTATTTTAGTGGAAGAGTGAAACATGATGAGATAAATTACTGATAAAGGGAATTCTAAATGAGGAAACTCCTTCTTCTGATATAAGTAAAAACCTGGGCCTATAATTATAATTTTAGAATTTCCTGGTATGAGTAGTAAAGAGACTTTCAAGGTCATAGAGTTGGCAAGTATCCAAGACTGGACTTGAACCCACACCTTCCAAACTTGTATCTCCTATCTCTTTATCTATAAAATAAAGAAGTTAGACTAGATGGCTCTGAGGTTGCCTCCAGCTCTGAATCTATGATCCTCTTTCCACTACGCCATGAGCTTTGTCTCACATCCTCAGAGTTGGTGCTGAAGATTACATTCTCAATTTTCAAATCCATATGGAAGAGGAATTTTCTGTAGACAATGAAGACCTCCAGATTCTCCTTTGGGCAGAATGTCTCAAGCCATGAAACATTACAGAGCTTCTACAATGAGATTCAGAGACACTCAAGATAGTTAGGCTTAACAATATATAAACATCCAAGTGAATAAAGGATGCTGTGTCCAGATTATGCTATGCAGTTGGGTAGGCAGCCAAATGAGTTAGCTCACTGGTACAGGTATCTTTAGATAGGAAATATACTTAGAGAATGAATGGAGAAATAATATCAGTGTGCTTGGATTGCATCTGAAAAATGGAGCAATGAACTCAAAGTTTCCAAACTATTCTCTACTGCTAAACAATGCCAATAGTTTTACACTCTTGTTCTCTGCCTGCCATTCTTGTATAAATGTGATCTCAGGAGAATCAAAATTGCAGCAGACTCAGACAATAATTGAAAGATGTAAAAGGGGGCTATTATATATTTCAAGAAATGACTTGTAAGAGAGAAATATTATGCAGAAGCATGCATGAAGCTGATTTCAGAAAAGTATGGAAAGACTTATATGAACTGATGTTGAATAAAACAAGCAAAACCAGGTCAATACAATAACAACAGGATTATGTGATGATCAATTGTGATGGACTTGGCTCTTATCAACAATAAGGTGGTTCGAGGCAATTTTCTTCTTTTTTTTTTTTCTTTTTGCTGAGGCAATTGGGGTTAAGTGACTTGCCCAGGGTCACACAGCTAGGGAATGTTAAGTGTCTGAGACCACATTTGAATTCAGGTCCTCCTGACTTCAGGGCTGGTGCTCTATCCACTACGCCACCTAGCTGCCCCCCCCAGCTGCCCCCAGTTCAAGGCAATTTCAATAGACTTGGGATGGAAAGTATCATCCACACCCAGAGAGAGAAAAATGGAGACTGAAAGTCGATCAAAGCATGGTATTTTCAGCTTTGTAGTTATTTGTTTGTTTGTTTTTCTTTCTCCTGGTTTTTTCCCCTTTTGATGTGATTTTTCTTATGCAGCATGATGAATAGGGAAATATCTTTAGAAGAATTACACATATTTAACCTATATTAGATAATTTGCTGTCTTAGGGAGTGAGAAGGAAAAGGGAGACAATTTAAAACACAAAGTTTTGCAAAGATGAATGTTGAAAATTATCTTTGCATGTATTTGGAAAAATAAAATAGTAAATAACAAAAACAAAACAAAACAAAACATGCATGGCTATCAAAGCAGGTTCAACAGAAGTATTTGCTCATTAGCTACCCACAAATAGAATGGTTTTGCCTTGAAGGACACAGCTCCTAGAAGTCATACTATCAAAGATTCAGAAATCTCTGAAAAGACCTAGGGAAGCCATCTAGTTCATACCTTTCATTTCACAGACGTAAAAAGTAAGATCCAGAGGCAAAGTTCTTACCCATAGTCACTTAAAACACACTCAGAATCTGTGCCTAATCACAGCCCATGTTGCACTTTTGGTGTTGTAGAAAACGAGCCAGCCCTCTTATGTACTGGGTTTCATTTGATGGATTATTATTTTTATTGATAGTAGTATAATGATAATGGTAGTTGTTGTTGTTAAGGGGTATAAATATTAACTCATTTTTATCTTCACAATCTTACTAAGTCAGTATTTTAACCCCTTTTTGAAGATGAGAAAACTGAGGCAAAGATTAAGGTACTTGCTCCAAGCCACACAGTTTAGTAAGTATTTAGGACTGAATTTGAACTCAGGTCTGCCTGACATCACATCCATCACTCTATTTACTGAACAACCTAGCGGTCTGTAAAATAAAATAGTTAAGATTAAAATGATCTGTAAGATTCCTCTAGTTCTAAAAGATCTTACAAAGACCAGGGCTTTTTTCTTTCTTTCTTCATTTTTGGTGGTCCTTCATTATAAAGAAGAGACTCTAAGACCATTTCCTAACTGGGAAGGACATACATGATACCTGAACCTTAACCACAGAGTTTTTCCTGTACCTTGATAGGGACTGAATGGGGAGGGATTTCTTTTTATGATGACAGCCATCTTGGCTCTTGAAGGTGAAACTCAAGGTTAGTATGGATAGTCTAGAAGGCCATTGAATCTACAAATGACCAAAACGCACTGTTTTATTGCAGGAGTATAAGTAACCATATACACACTAAACAAGCTATTATCCCATTTCCGTAGTGACAAAGCTCATTGGTAAAGGAGACAAATCAAAATAAGTACATTAAGCACTATCAATCACAGAGACGTGGCCGTTCGAGCCCATTATCTCAAGGGATTACAGGCCCATTTTCCTTCCAGCCTTTCAGCAACTGGATCCTAGTTTCCCCATCATTGTTTTAATATTACAGACATTATTCTCAATGTCACTGAAAGCCTGCTGTTTTTCTGTAGTACTGGGTGGCAAGGGCATAATTTGTTTTATGACATGCTTGGGAGGGTGGCTGTTTTATATTCATGTTTAAGAGATACATTCAATAATGTTAGCAATAAGACCCCTGCTTTAACGTGAGCACTAGGCTCTACCATCCCTCTGAGCTCCATGGCAAAGATGCATTCAATCATTGCCACGAGGATCATCAAATTCATTTTGGAGCTTCAATGTCCAATCACAGTTTTACTCAGGCTTGAAATGAGCCAGACAATGTGATATCAGAGGCAGAGTCAGGTATTAAGAAAGAACACTGGACTAATGACCGGGACTCCTGGTTTCTAATGCTTTCTTTGCTACTCACCTATCAAGGAGATTTAGAAAAGATATTTTCTCTCTCTAGGACTCAGTTTCCTAACCTTTTGAAAAAGAGGTTTAAATTTTTGAGAATGATTTCTCTCTAAGGCTCCATCCAGTTCTAAAACACGACTCTCCCTGAATTAACAGCAGCAGCAGCATCACTTAATATAATGCCTGTATAATCCTGGGCAAGCCACTTAATCTCTAAGTGATATAAGCAACTCTCTAAAACTATGAGCTGAATAAACACAAGGTGTTCATTTGCCTCAATAGAGAGACTCCTTTCAAACAAGCGCTATGTCAATGAATTCAGAATGTCCTATCCTTATGTCTTGTATGTACTGCTGCCGTACCAGTCTCATCCCTCAATTAAATTGAATTCGTTGAGAACAAGGACCACTTACTTCATTTGCCCCTTTATCTTCCCAGCACCTCTGTCCCATTTATAGCAACTGGTATAAAATAAGCGCTAGGTAAATAACATGAGATGGCAAAAAGTTAGGTCGACCTTTGCCATAAATGATTACCTTAACTCCATACCATCCTCCCACTTCCCTCCCCTGACATTTCTATGTCAGCACTGAACACTTCTTTGGATGTACTACGGCACTAAGTAGACTGTGAAATTTCCCAAATTATCTTTAAAGCAAGAAAATGCCATTGAAACCAAACAATACTTTTCTTCATCAGCTGTCACTGATCTTTTGTAAGAGACAAAACTAGGAACAGTAGCTAGAAGTCATGGTAAGCCACATTTCAGATTGATTAAAGTAAAAATTGCCTAATAATTAAAGATATAACAAAGTAGAACTGGGCTGCTTCATGAGGTATTAAGCTCCCTATCTCCAGAAATCTTGAAGCCGAAGCTGGATGCCCCTTTGGACAAGGGATCATAGAATTAAAGATTAGAAACCAGAATGGTTTCTTTTTATATTTTTTTTTATTTTCCAGAAAAACACACTGAGGCCTTAAGAGATTAAGAAGGTATTCAAAGATTGATTAGACATGAAAGATTTAAACCCAAGCCTTGCAGAAGGGATTCTTTTTCTTTTTTTTTTTTCTTTTCTTTTCTTTTTTTAATTTTATTAATACTTTTTATTTGCAAAACATATGTATGGGCAATTCTTCAACATTAACCCTTACAAAGCTTTCTGTTACAAATTTTTCCCCCCTACTCCCCACCCCTCCCCTAGATGGCAGGATATTCACTACATGTTAATTATGTTAAAATACTTGACAAATCCAATATGTGTATACATATTTCCACACTTATCATTGTTGTGCAAGAAACATCGTATCTACAAGAAAGAAATATCAGAGAAAGGAAACACAATGCAAGCAAACATCAATAAAGAGCATGAAAATGTTATGTTGTGGTCCACATTTCACATCCCTCTCTCTGGGTGTACATGGCTTTCTTCACTGAACAATTGGAACTGGTTTGAAACATTTCATTGTGGAAGGGAGCCATGTCCATCAGAACTGATCATCATATAGTCTTATTGTTGCCATATATAATGATCTCCTGGTTCTGCTCACTTCACTCAGCATCAGTTCATGCAAGTCTCTCCAGGCCTCTCTGAAATCATCCTGCTGGTCGTTTCTTACAGAACAATAATATTCCATAACATTCATATACCATAATTTGTTCAGCCACTCTCCAATTGATGGGCATCCTTTCAGTTTCCAGTTTCTAGCCACTACAAAAAGGGCTGCCACAAACATTCTTGCACATGTGGGTCCCTTTCCCTCCTCTAAGATCTCTTTGGGATATAGGCCCAATAGAAACACTGCTGGGTCAAAGGGTATGCACTGTTTGATAACTTTTTGACCATAGCTCCAAATTGCTCTCCAGAATGGTTGGATCCGTTCACAGCTCCACCAACAATGCATCAGTGTCCCAGTCTTCCCACATCCCCTCCAACATTCATCGTTATCTTTTCCTGTCATTTTAGCCAATCTGAGAGGTGTGTAGTGGTACCTCAGAGTTGTCTTAATTTGTATTTCTCTGATCAATAGTGATTTGGAGCACCTTTTCATATGATTATAAATAGTTTTAATTTCATCATCTGAAAATTGCCTGTTCATATCCTTTGACCATTTATCAATTGGAGAATGGCTTGAATTCTTATATGAGACAATTCTCTATGTATCTTAGAGATGAGACCTTTATCAGAACCCTTAAATGTAAAGATGATTTCCCAATTTGATGCTTCTCTCCTAATCTTGTCTGCATTAGTTTTGTATGTACAGAGGCTTTTTAACTTAATATAATCAAAATTATCTATCTGGTGTTCAATTAATAGTTCCAGATCTTCTTTGGACATAAATTTATTCCATCTCCACAGGTCTGAGAGGTAAACTATCCTATGTTCCTCTAATTTGCTTATAATATCGCTCTTTATAACTCGATCACGAACCCATTTGGATCTTATCTTGGTATGCGGTGTTAGGTGTGGGTCCAGAGAAGGGATTCTTTTTCAAGTACAATTTGGATAAGATGACCTTTGAATTCTCTTCCAACTTAGGGGTTTCAGATATGAAGAATTCTTATTCTATACTTAAATGTTTGGGAAATGATATATTTTTAGACAATTTCTTTAAAGAACCATAAACTCAATGGTCACCAATTTTATCCATCAGGAAATGAATGGAACAATAAACTTTCTACTCATTGAGGTAGAAAGGAGTGACAAATAAAGAGTTTAAAGTCCATTACATCAGAACTTTTGAGTGTTGTAAATAGTTTACATCTTCTGCAAGATGGCTGCCAACTCCTTCAGAGGACTTAAAGAATACCAGTAGTATTTACCAGCTTATGTGTTTGAATTAAAACTTTTAATCTCACCCTAAAAAAAGTTCCTCCTTGAATGTGGAACAGTGCAAGGTGGATGCATAACTGGATTTATCTTGAAACTTCATCACCTGTCAGAGAGCCACAGACATAAAAACCTAACGAATGGTACCCAACTTTCAATATGTTCTATAAAAGGATGGAAATTGGAGGAGGCAGAAAAAAATCTCCCAAGTTAAACATGCAGCTAAGTTTTATGGCTCATCAAAGGGAGCTTAGCAGTCTCCAGGGGACAGATTTGTGATGGAGGCTGTCAAGGCTTTATGCATTTGATACCTTAAACTTTCAGAAAAAAAAAAGGAAACTGGGGGCGGAAGGTGGGTAAAGATTCTATAAATACCAAATGTGATTTGCTTTTAAGAGTTTCAACCTCAGTCTTATAAGATCACAACTTTAGAAAAGGAAAGGACCATAAAGGTCACTGAGTTCAAACCCTAATTTTTATACATGAGGAAACTGAGGTTCAGGGACATGAAGTAATTGGTCTAAAGTCATACAGTGAATAATCAATCAATAAGTATGCATTAAATACCTACTATGTGCCAAGCACTATATTAAACTCTAGTATTACCCAATGAGGCAAAAGATATCCCTGCTCTTAAGGAGCTACCAATCTAATAGAGAAAAAACAATCAAGCAAACATGTACAAACAAGTTATAAACAAAATAATAATAATAAAAGAGAAAGCACTAGAATCAAAAGGGGCTGGGAAAGACTTCCTGTAAAAGATGGGGTTTTAACAGGAACTTGAAGAAAGTCAAGTGGAAATGAGGAAGAATAGTATTCTAGGTATAGGGGACAGCCAGAGAAAATGCTTGGAGATGAGAAATGGAATGTGTTACTCTTCAAAAACAAGAAAGTCATAATCTCTGAATTGAAGAGTATATGTAAGTTAGAAAAAGTCTAGAAATGTAGAGAGGAAGACTAGATTATGAATGTCTACTGATACCAAAGAGAGGATTTTGTATTTGGTCCTGGAAGCAATAGCGAACCAGGAAGCTTATTTAGATGGTGGGGAGGGACAGGAGAAAGATGACATGGTCACACATGTGTTTTAGAAAAATTATGTTGTCAGCTAAATGGAGGACATATTGTAGAGGGGAGAAACCTAATGGAAGTCTTTTGTAATAGTCCAAGCATGAGTCAATGAGAATCTGAACCAGATTGGTGGCAACATCAGAGAAGAAAAGACAACACATAAGAGAGATGAAAGCAACAAGTCTTGGCAAAAATTGGATAAGGGGGATGAGAGTTAGTGAAGAATTGAAGATAACAACAAGTTGCAAGGCTGAAAGACTTGGAGAATGGGTGGTGGTCTTCTCAACAGTAATATAGAAGTTAAAATAGGGGAAGAAGATTTAGGGGGAAAGATAATGAGTTTTGTTTTGGACATGTTGAATTTTCATACAAAGTGTGTGAGTGTTACTTGGAGATAGGAAACTTTCAATAGAAAGGTTAGGAAGAATAAGCAGATTTGAGAGTCATCAATAATTAAGCCCACAGGAGTCAAGATAACCAAGGGAATTGGTATAGAGGGAATAGAAAAGAGAGTTCAGGAAAAAGTCTTTGGGGGGGGTAGTTACAGATAAAGGGCATGAGATAGATGCTGATTAAGCAGAGTAGATGAAGGAAATAAATAAAGGATAAATTGGGATTTATAAATGATAAATCGGAGAGCCAGAAGAGAAAAACATCCCCAAAAGCTCAAGGAGAAGAAAATGATCAACGGTGTCCAAAGAGAGTTCAAGAAAAGTGGGGATTAAGAAAAGGTCATTGGATTTGGAAATTAACAGATCCATTGGTAACTTTGGAGAGAGTAGTTTCAAGGAGAGAGTGAAATCAGAAGTTAGGTTATAAGGAATTAGGAAGAGAGTGGGAGGAGAAAAATGGAGATACCTATTACGTATTTCTTTATTTTTTTCCTCAAGAAGTTTGATGCATTATTTTTCAAGTTACATGTAAAACTCATTTTTACATTCATTTTTTAAAATTTTGTATTCTAAATTCTCTTTCTCCTACCTTCACTCCTTCCATAAAATTGATATAGGTTATATATGTGTCATCAAACAAAATACATTTTCATATTAGTCACATTGTAAAAGATGACATAGACAAGAAAAAGAAAAAGAAAAAGCAAGCAAGCAACAAAAATGAAATTGTGCTTTGATCTTCATTCATACTCCATCAGTTCTCTCTTTGAAGGTGGCCTATATTTTTCATCAAAACTTCTTTGGAAATTGTTTTGGATCTTTGAATGCTCATTATACAATGTTATTATTACTGGGCTCAATATTCACCTGGTTCTGCTTAGTTCACTTTGTATCAGTTCATGTAAGTCTTTCAAGTTTTTCTGACTGAATTTTGTTCATCATTTCTTAAAGCACAATAGTATCCTATCATAATCATATACTACAACTTGTTCAGCCATTCCCCAATTGATGGACAGCCTCTCAGTTTTCAATCCTTTGTTATCACTAAAAGAACAGCTATAAACATTTTTGTACATATGGGTCCATTTTTACATTTCTTTAATCTATTTGAGATAGAGATCTAGTAGTGGTATTGCTGGGTTAAAGGGTATGTTTTATAGCCCTTTTGACATAGTTTCAAATTGCTCTTCAGAATGTTTGGACCTATTCACAATTCCACCTACAATTCATCAGTGTCCCAATTTTTCCACATCACCACCAATATTATCATTTTCCTTTTAGTCATAGTCAATCTGATAGTTGTCAAGCAGTACATGAGAACTGTTTTAATTTGCATTTCTCTAATTAATAGTGATTTATAGCATTTTTAATATGACAGTAGATAGTTTTGATTTCTTTATGTAGATGACATTTTCAAGGTATTTAGCCACAAAGGGCAAAAAAGATACAGGATGGTAGTTATTTTGGATGGAAGAATCATAAGAGTGTTTTTTTTTTTTGGAGGATAGGAGATACATGTGCAGTTTTGGAGGCAGATGGAAAAAGCCACTAGATAGAGAGAAATTGAAGATAAGGGATAGAGTGGGGATGCAGAGGTCAGATTTGAATTCAGGGCTTCCTGATTCCAGGTCCTTGTTTTATCCATTTCTACTTCTCAATTCAAACCTTCTGATTCAAAATCGAGTACCTCACAGAGTGTTCAATTGATCTATCTGGCCTGCTTTATTCATATCATTTCCTTTCATGCATTCAACACCGCAGCTTAGCTGGGAAACTCATTAACTTGAAGGAAAAAGACCCAAACAAATCTATATAACTAGCATTATATAGGTAGCACAGTGTATTGCACAAATCCTAAACTCAAATTCAAATACAGTTTCATAGACTGACTAGATATGTGACCCTGGATATATCACTTTGCCTCATATGAAATTGAGTACTAGGAAGTACTAATAGCAGCTACCCACAGAAGTGTTGTGAGAATTAAATGAGCTAATATTGTGTAATGCTTTGAAAACCTTCCAGTGATTTGAAAATACTAGTTTGCTATCTTAATAAAAAGCTCGGGAGTTAGGCAAAGAGCTTTACATGCATTATTTCACTGAAACCTCAGAATAACCTTACTACTTTGTATAACTTGGACAGATTATTCCATTTCCCTGACCCTCAGTTTTCTCATTTGTAAAATGAACGAATTAAACTAGGTGGTCTCTAAGGTCCCTTACAGATATGATGCTATGAACTTGATGAGAAAACTGAGATAAAGAGGTTCATAGAATCATATTAGAGGTGGAAATGACTTTAGAAGTCACATAGACCAACATCTTCATTTGCCAGATAAGAAAATGTAGGTTTAGAAAGTTAAGGGACTTATCCAGTTAATAAGTGGCTGGATCAGAATTTGAACCCAGGTCCAACACTCCAGGTCATGTTGCACATAGCTGATATCAGAAACCAATTCTTCTCTTATGACTCTCCTGATTCTCTCAGATGAAGATGTTCTCCTTCCTTAAATTTCCCGACAGCACCTTTTCTGGACCCCATCTTTGTCCCTATTAATCATATTCTAACCTGTAGAAACATTTCATCACATTTTGGATTTGTCTCCTCACATTGGATTGTGAGATCATGAGGACAGACAGTCTACTATTTGCAATCACCGGCATTTACCACCAGCTTAGCAGGAGCTTAATAATTGCTTGTTGGATTGAGAGTTGAAGAAGGAAACTTTTCTCTATCTCTGACTTTGATCATTTGTGGGAACAATGTTAAGTTACTAATTTAACACATCACTTCATGGGATCATAACATGACAGTCCAAACCCATTAATTTATAGATGAGGAAACTGAGGTCCAGAGAGAAGAGATTTAGGAACCTCCAATCCTCAGAATTACAAAGAATCTTATAGGTGATCCAATACATTATCTTCTTTTTACAAATGAGGAAACTGAAGTGCAGAAAGGGAAAAAAAGTACTTGCTCAAAGTCACATACTCTAGAACCAGAAGGAACATGAAAGGTCATCTAGTTTGACCTCTTCATTTTACGTGGGGAAACTGAGGCCCAGAAAAAGTAGGTGATTTGATCATAATCACATAATTACCAAGTATTGGAGGTAGTATTTGAACCAGGTTCCCTGACTCCAAACCTTTTCCTTTGAACTATACCATCTTTCCCTTATTCAATGATAAAGACGCTGTTTAATCTTTTGATACAATTCATGTGAGAAAAGAAAGTTCCTGATAAATAACTATCTAATGCTAGAACTTTTCAGAGATATCCATAATGTGTACAAAATATGGACAGAGCTATATGCATGGGAGTGGGGGAAGGGGAGAGTCTGGTATTATATAAAATCAGTGCCTTTAATGTCAAAGGCAAACAGGGCCTAAAAACATTACCAAATTTCAGCTTTGAGTGTCTTTTTTCTCTTTTTTTGAGACATGCCTAGCTATTTAGGAAGAGAAAAAAAGAAACACTTTCTAAAAACAGTCCCAGCTTCTACACCCAGTGAACTTCTTTGGAATGTCAAGATGCAGCTCATAAAAAGAAACCAATAAAACCTTTTCTGTTCCCACAATTCCCATGAAATATTCAAGTGGGATTAGAGACCGCAGCATTTGCTTCCCAACCTTAACATGGAGCAAGCAGCTCCTGGCAGACAGGAGCAAGTCAATAGGAGAAGGTGAACATGTCTAGAGTTAGGGGCAATGAAATCACATGTACACCAGGGCTAACAAACCCACAAGTCCAGATTCAGGCTCAGCTAGAGCTATTCTTTTCTTCATAGGCACACAATTCAAGAAAATCATGGCTACATTTTTGCTTAGTCTTGCTATTGATGAATTTGTGCTTTTAGCTTCAAGAATAGAAGCTTCTTCCACCAAAGTCAATGGGCAATTCCTCTCCAGGTCATGTTCATAGAGAGCTGTCTAGGGTACTGAAAGGCTAAGTGACTTCCCCATGGTGAAACAGCAAATACACGTCAGAGAACCCAGAACTTCCTGACTTTAGAGTTAGTCCTCTACATCATGCTGCCATCTTCCTATAGTTTGAAAATGTGCTTCCAACTGAAAATCACAATGATCAATTCATCTATTATGTCTAAAGTCTCACTATATACATCAAGCAGTCACTGATAGTGAAGCTTTAGGCAATGGATGTTCCCATAAAATATTTGGTCTTATTATTCTATTATTCTTACTATGGTTTTCTTTCCCTTTTTCTCCCTCTCTTTCCTTCTCTCCTTCTCTCCCTCTCTTCCTTTTTCTCTTCTCTATCTCCTTATTTCTTCCTTTTTCTCCCTCTCTCCTTTGCCCTCTTCCTCTTTCTTCTCCTTTTCTCTCTCACAACCCTTTTTCTCTCCTCCATGAAATAAAATTTGAGGAAGTAAGACAATAAAAAAACTTTCTGAATTCATGTGATCTGGGACCAAAGACCTCATATCAGAATCTGGACTCTACTATTTGTTCCACATGGGACCTTCCTCCTTAGTGTCTCAGCTCCAATCTTGGTAAAATGAAACAGCTGGACTAGATGAAGCCAAAGTTTCCATCTTGAAATCCTATGATCTAGTCCTACCCACACCTGTGCAGAAATCCCCTTCAACATAACTTTGTCAAACAGACATCTGGATTCCATTCTTGTATATTTCCAGGGTCTAAAGACATTACATGCCTATTCGTTCCAGACTATGAGTCAAAGTAAAGAGAGCCCTTTGGCTAAAATCTAAGAATCAAACACTGAATATTTATAACTTAGAAGAAGAGGAAACAAACATTGACAAAGAAGCAGAAAAAGGAAAAGGAAAAAAAATCCACATTCTTAATCTCCTGTTTATCTCCTCTATGATGGATCAATTTATCATGCGCTGATTCCAAAAATCTCAAGAACAATTGAAACGTCTCTAGTGGTGTGCTACATAGCTTCAATTTAGAGCTTATTCTGCTGAACTTTTATCAAAACTTGGATGAAGATACAAAATACATGATTTTCAAATCTATAATTGATCCAAAACAGAGAGATAAACTGAATAACAGATTCATGTTCCAAAATTTTCTTGATAGGCTGATTATAATATAATAAAAGTTAATAGACACCAAAACTAAGTTTTATTCATATTTTGATTCCAATAGTAATAAAAACCCTTTATTTGCCAGATAGTGAGGATACAAAAAGAAAACAAATCACAGAGACACAAAGAGGCCTCTTTTAAATATTAGTATGTTAGGATTGCGAATCCAGAAAACTCAAGTTAAAATTCTTTCTCTAATACTTCCTAGTTGTGTGATCCTGGGTAATGTTACCTACCCCTAAGATTTGGTTTCTTCAGCAATAAAATGACTATGATAAGGGCAGTGAGTGACCTAGTAGGACTGTTGTGAGAATCAAACGAGAATGGAATATAAAGTGTTTAAAGAGCTAAACATGTACTATGATGGCAATAGTAGAGAAAATATATCCACAGAGAAACACATTCAAAATAAATTTTTAAAATGCAAATATCACTTGAAGGGAAAGTAATGATGCTTGGGGGATTTGTAGAAAGTGGCCCAAAAAGGTGGCAGGAACTCAAAATGTACAAGTGAAGAGGGAGGGTACTCAGCTCAGGCCTGGGGAACGGTCTATATAAAGAGAGGGGGGCAAAATATGGAACACTAAGATGGAGAACAGCCAGGAGGCCAATCTGCTTGCAAGATAGATTGTGTCAGTGACACAGTATGGGATCATCTTGGAAAGGGAACACACGGAGGCAAATGATGGTGAGCTTGAAATGTCAAAAAGGAAAGTTAATATTCAATCCTGGAAGCCCTGTGTGAAGCCACTGGAAATTCATGGGCAAGGAAATTATGTTCTTTAGAAATAATACTTTGGAAAGTTCAAGGAGAATAGAAAAGAAGAGGGGGAAAGAAGCACAGGGATATCAATTAGGAGAATATGACCATTGACCTGGTAAGGGGTAATGTAGTGTTATAGATATAAAAGTGGAGAAAAGGGAATGGATAGGAGAAAGACTGCATGGGAAGTATCAATGCAATATGGAAATTGACTGCCAATACTCCTCCTGCCTCTGCCCCTTCTCCCTTCTGACTGGAGGACTAGAGGAGAAGAGTACTAAACTCCTCACAATATTTTTCTTTATAGAAGGCAGAAACTGAACTCTTGGATCACCTCACTTTTCATCTGCTGCCTTGCCTGGTTTCCCCTCCATAAAACAAGATGCTCTTATGGGCAGGTATTCCTTGGAGTCTTATCCCTTCCTTCCTATCACCCCACTATCCCTGCCTTCCTGCCTTTTATCATATGTTGCAAGCTTTAAATTTTTTAAGTATTGTATCCACCAATTCTTAACATAGTGTCTGACAAACCATAGGCACCTAATAAATGTTTTCTGCATTGGATTAGAACTGATTGAATATGAATGGTGAAGGAGAAGGAAGAGCCAGTATTCTATACAGGGTATCCTAAAAGTTCTAATGTACTTTTAAACTTTAATAGTTTAAAACTGCACTAAGACTTTTGTAATTTCCTGAATTTATTAGCATTGTCCTACCTGAGGGCATTGATGACTTGATGATATCACCCCCCAAACACAAAAATCCAACAGCATGAAACCAAGCCTATGCAACCCTGGCTAATTACTTGGGAAAGAGGATTTTAATCAGAGATTATATGCTTGCTGCACAGGTAGGAGATGGGAAAGATTTGCCTTAATAGTAGCAATATATGTGGAAATAAAATTTAGAAGCCTTAAAGGATGAGAAGCTTAATATGAGTCAACAGCATGATATACCCATCAAAAATATGAATGTCATCTGAAGAAGCATTAATAAAAACACAGAGACCAAAATTAGGGAGATGACAGACTCTGTGGATTCCATACTGCTTAGGCCACATTGGGATAGTTGTGGCTAGTTAGTCAGGACAGTGACTGGGACAGGAAGGAATCTTAAACTACATTCTATAAGCCAGTAGTTCTTAAATTTTTGTTCTCAGTAATTTTGTACTATTAAAAATTATTGAAGATTTGTCCAAAGAGTTTTTGTTTATGTGGATTATATTAATAGATATTTACCATATTAGAAATAAAAACTAATTTTGAATTTGTAGATCCCCCAAGAGGGCTTAAGAGACCTTCCCAGGGTTCTCTGTATCACACTTTGAGAACTACAGTTTTAAGCAATGGTTTAATGAACAGAAGATGATTAACCCAAGGAAAAGAGACTGACGGGATATATAATTGGATGGAAAAGTCCCACCCCCACTCCATCATTCAATCAAGTCAGATAAATCACATTTACAATCACATTCAAAATCAAAGATAATAAAGGGCTAAAGCTGGGATTTATAACTAGTTCTCTCCTGATTTTAGATACTTCACATTAAGTCACACTGCTTCTTGGAAGCCTTCTCTGATCCTCTGACCAAAAGGATGATCCACTTTGACTGCCTCCTGGTTTCCACTCAGATTTTAGCTATATAGGAAGACTTTCCCAGTTCTCTTCACTGCTAATGCCTTTCATTTAAAGTTATCTTCCTTTGTGTGTACACAGTCTTTGCATAATTTCTCCCCATTAGATTGTGAGTTCCTTGAGGGAAGGAACTGTCTTATGTCTTATTTTGTATTTCCAGTTCACAGCACAGTGTAGGGCACACAATAGGACTTAATCAATGGTTGTTGCAGGATTAATTTCTCTGAAAAGAACACTTAAATGCCCTTCTCATTGTACTTCCACATATCTAAGAATTAGATGACAGCTTCTCTCCTGTTAAATTTCTTCCCATTAGCCTGGAGGGCAGGAATAGTCTTATTCATTCTCCTCTCTATCCCCCATTCATTCATTCTCCACATACAGACTTTGGACATTGGTAAATGTTTATTTAATTAAACTGTAAGCTTAACTGGTAAGGAAACTTCCTCCTAAAACAGCAGTAAGAACCTGCTCAGAAACAATTTTAACACAAAATTGCTTAGGGCACTGAGAGGTTAAATTAAGTACTCAGGTGGCACAGCCAGAAAGTAAATGTGTTTGTTTGCTGATGTTTGTTTCCTTGGTTGCTTGGTTAGGATGGAACTAGACATTTCATTGATTTAGGAAACTTCCAATGAAGAAACCTTCTTTATTGATTCAGATCTTCTTTCCCCCTACTAGTCTGAGAGACTTGCTGGAGCACTGAGTTTAAGTGACTCACTCAAAGTCTCCAAACAAGACTGGTCAATATTCAAACCAGGCCCACTATGGGTCTAAAAAGAGATGACATATACATTGTGCCTTTAAAATGAGATATCCCTGAATTTGGCATAATTCACTGGCATTCTCCAAGGTCCAGAGAAATCGAGGAAGCCCTTCAGTAAGTTGAGTAGCAACATTTGCCTTGGACTTTAAGTGGCAAAAAGATGGAATTATATCACTATCTGCCATGATGAAAGGATGAGATCCCAGACTCTTTATACTAAACTATAAAATAACGTACAAAATTACAAAAAAAGTATATTTATTGAGAAAGGTTTTTGTTAGTTTTAAAATCTCTTTTGATTCCACGGCTTCTTCATAACATAAAAGTTCTTGAAGAGTACATCTCTGAAAGTTCCTACCAGGGTAAAAAGGCTTCAAGTATGTGTTCTCCAAGCCAAAAATGCCCAGCCCTCCATCCAACAATCAAACACATCTTTGGTTGGGCAAGTATAATGATTTGTTTTAAATATGATGACATAAAATACTATGTTGGAATTATCTGTATTAGCTGAGGAAATTACCCCCTGGAAAATGAAATCTCAGATCCTTGAAGTATTGAAGCTTTTACAGTAAGAAAAACGAATCCTTTGTCTGGCATTCAAGGCCTTTCATAATCAATAACACCATACTTTTTTATTAATTCATACATTTAGTACTGGAAGGGATTTCAAAAGTCATCTGATAAAACTCTTATTTTACCAATAAAGGTATCAAGGTCAAATGTAGGTTAGAATGACTGGCCAAAAGTCACAAAGCTAGTGATTGTCAGAGATAAGAATTAAAGCTGAGGGCAGATAGGTAGCACAGTAGATAGAGCACTAGGCCTGGAGTCAGGAGGAATATTCTTTCTGTGTTTAAATCTGGTCTTAGACACTTACTAGCCTTGTGACCCTGGGCAAGTCACTTAACCATATTTGCCACAATTTCCTCTCCTGTAAAATGAGCTAGAGAAGAAAATGGCAAATCATCTGGCATCTTTGCCAAATAAAACCCCAAATGGGGTCACAATCAGACATGTGAAATGGCTGAACAACTACAACTCTGACTCCAAAGCCAGCACTTTAATCAACTATACACTGAGTTATTGTTTCTCCCCTTCCCTCATCCCTCCCTCTCTCCATTCCTTTGTGTGTCTCTCATTTTGAATTGCAGTAACTGTCTGATTCCAAGTCCAACACTCTCTCCACTACCTTACCTCACTGCCTGTGCCACATCACAAGAATATGGGACATATTCCCACCCCCAGACTACAGTGTATTCATGTCCCACTTCTGACACATCCTGGCTGTGTGACCCTGGAGCAGTTAAATTCTCTGTGCTTCTTGCAAATCTTTAAGTCTACTTGATGCTACCTAAATGAGTGAAGAGCAATTCCTCACCAGGGCATTTCCTGTAGCAATACAATCCTAGTCCCTGTCCTATCACTCACTACCATAGTATTCTAACCACAACAGACATTTGATTAATGCTCAATGAACTGATTTTTTCCCATCTCTATTCTTTCCTTTCATCACTTTCATTTTCTTTCTTTTCCTAAGAGCATTCAGGTCTGATGCATATGAAGCTGAGAGGAAATGATGGTTTATAATTGGACCAACAGGAGATATCTTTTTGAAATGCAATATGTTCCCTAAATTCTGAATGTACAAATACCAACAAGTTGTAAAGGGAGATGGGTAAGAGAAGACTTAATAGAAAATAGACTTTATCTATCCCTAGCTGGGATGAAATGCCAGGAAGGTACACTTGGGTCCAACACTATGAGTGGGCAAGCTTTGTCTTTGCTTTTAGGATCCTTGATCAATTTTCTGAGGTCTCTCCACAAAAGTGAAGAGATAACCAAGGTGATTGATTGATTCCCAAAGGGACCACTTGTCATTTTTGAGAGGGCAGAATAGACACATGAAGGGAAAGAGCATCAAAAGAAAAAAAGGGGGAGAGAAGAAAGCATTCATAACAAATCATGCCACAGAGAACATGTATAAGCTTTCAGAGATTGACACATCAAAAAGTAAAGGATGATTTGTAAATAACAACACATCTCTGATTGCATTCTGGTTCAAATAAAATTATTTAAAGAGAAGAGGTAGGGGAAAAAGAGCAAGAACACAGAATTGTGCAGTAGGAAAGACCAAAGAATCAAGGAACCTGCATTTGGATCCTGCCACTATTATTGCCTGTTGGACTCTGACCAAGTCATTTAACTCCACTCTTTGTCCACATGTAGGAGACAAAAGGGTTGGATTAGATGGCCTATGAGGTTTCTTTCAACTCTGGATCTATGATACCAAAATGCCATGGCATAGGGCAGCAACCTGGTCTACACAGACCCTTGGAGGTGGTTACACAGCAGTTCATGTCTTCAATGGAGTCTTCTGGTATACTCTTACTTACTTGGTAGTCTGAATTATGCTGAGGACTAGCTATGTGCTCTTGGCAAATCATTTACCTTCCCTAAATTTCAGTGTTTTCTATTATAAAATGGATGTGATGGATTAGATTAACCTCTCACCTCTGTTCTAAGGTTCATCCCAGCTCTGACATCCCCTGTTCTAAGGACCTCCTACATCTGACATACTCTGTTCTTAGCCCCGTCCCAGCTCTGATATCCTGTGTTCTAAGCTCCCTCTTATCTCTGACATCCCCTGTTCTAAGCTCCCTCTTATCTCTGACATCCCCTCTTCTAAGGACCCTTCCAGCTCTAATATCCCCTGTTCTAAGCTCCCTCTTATCTCTGACATCATCTTTTCTAAGGACCTCCTACATCTGACATCCTTTGTTCTAGAGGCCCTCCCAGCTCTGATATTCTATGCTCCATGTTCTAAGTTCTCTCTAACAGTCTGGAATTCTATGTTTAATTGAACTTATCTTCAAACAAAAATTATGCAAAGATTCAAGCTCAAGAAAACACATATTGATACATCCTAGGAATAAAACAGCAATTAGCCTTTGAGAGTTCTTCAATATTTCAAAAGATCTGTGATTTCCTCATGTGGATCTTCCCTCTGATGATATAAATTGAAACACTGTCTCTTCCTTCTATCAAGATCATGGTCTGGTAGATGATTCCATGGATTGTTATAGCCAAAAGGGTGAGGGAGAGAGGGAAAGAGAATAAACACCTGCTGTCTATTTATTGAGTGTCAAGTCCTTCTGACCTTCATCAGGTACTCAGAGTTCAGAGACAAAATGGGCCAATATTGGCAGACACAAAGTTCTTCCAGCTAGGTAGGAAAAGGCTTGCCCAAAATGTAGTTCTGATGTAGTTTCAAAATTTAAGGTAATTCTGACCTCACAACAAGGAGTTCAAGTAAGGTTTCATTGGGGATCATCTGATAACAATCAGAAGTAAATATTTCATCAATAGATAGACATAATTGGTACTCCAGAAATATCTACTGTAGATATCTAAGTTGTCAAAGAAAATTTCATTGTGTCAAGAATAAAATATCAGTAATCTACATGGCACTTTAAATATGTAAAGTGCTTTGCAAATGACATTCTCTGTCCTGTGGCCCCTCCCAGCTCTGACATTGTTACCCAAAATTACTTAGAGTTTTAAATAGTATGGAATACAATCTTCAGAAGGTAAAGGGGTAAGCCAGGGATGAGAATTCAGTACTTCAAAGACAGAAAATACATTCTAGCTATTTTGGATTCACAAAGCAATATATTAATATGACAAGAGAAACTAAAAGGAGATAATCTTTTCAGATTGCCTAACTGATTTCCAATTGGCCTATGATTTCATAACTGGGATCATAAATTCAAAAACAAAAGAAACCTTAAAGTTAATTCAACTCCCTCACTTTTTATAGATAAGGAAACCAAGTCCCAGAAAGGAAATTTTGACCAAGGTCATTTAAGTAGTTAGTGCTAGAACTAGTATTTCAACTCAGGTCTTCTGGCTTTACATCAACTTCTCTCCCACTATATTCTGAATCTTTTTTTTGCCTACTTTTTTATATAACTGATTCTTGGGTTTTTGGGTGATTTCAAAACATTCTACCCTTCATAGTGACCTCATTATTGGATTTCTTCTAGTAAAGAGATTCTTAGTCACTTATCAGATCACAGGTTCAGAACTATAATGGATTTCAGTCCAAAGTCCAAAAATTTGAACCCACACTGGATGATAAATCCAGTATTCTTCCCTTTGTCAGAGGTTAGAAGAATGTGTGTCATAATGAATAAAGTCCCTAACCTGGAACACCAGAAGCCCTGATTTTGAATCCCATCTCAAGTACATGGCACTACATGGCCTCAGGCAAGTCATTTAACATTTAATACCCACTATGGTGTCAGGTATTGTGCTTTACAAATATAATCAATTTGTCACAACAATCCAAAGATAATAAATACCACTATTACCTCCATTCAAACGGGAAAACTGAGGCAAGCCAGGGTCACATGGCTACTAAATGTCTGAAGCCACATTTGAACTCAAATCTTCCTGACTCTAGGTAATTTTACTGACGTCACACAGGTAACAACTGCTTGAGCTGGGATTTGAACTCAGGTCATCTGACACCAAAGTCACCATTCTTTCCCTTGCCCTCCTGTAGAGATGATGTGTTTTTTTCAGAAAGCCAGATGCTCTCTGGTGTGTATTCTAACACCGAGATCGAGTTGTACATATAATAATTCCAGACTGCTCCAATTTCCATCTTGGGTTTTGGAGACCATCACGAGCAGTAGCCAACTGTTTGATTCCTGAAACAATTAGCAATTTTATCACAGTATTAAAGAAAAAACACTGAGTATCAGAAGCTGAGGAGTGCTCCAGGCAAGGGATGTTACTGCTGCCCACAACCAACACATGGCCACAGGGATCCCAATAAATTTCAAGTTAACAAGCAATTGCTAGCTGCTTGAAAGTCGATGGCCTTATAAATCTGAATAGTCCTAATGGATTCTGCATTTCCACAGAACTTATCACAAACAAAAAAATTCACATTCTTTTTCCCCCCTGCCATACTTTCAAAGTATATTCTCTTGAACAATCACATATCTTTCAATGATCAGGCCTCCTCCCATCCAGTTATGGGGGAAAGTCTGAGTTAATAAAATGATACCACAAGCTGTACTAGAATCACAGCATCATCAGGGACAAAACTATAGCCAATGAATTGACAGATAGCACATGGAGATTTCATAAATACCCATTTATAGTGATAAATATTTAAGAACATTTTAAAAAGATATTATGGGAACTAATACTTGTAACACTCCAATCTATTTTGAATGAAAATTCCTGAAAATGTGAAATCCTCAGGGAAGAAATCAAAACCGTGTGCAAATAGGATGAAATAGACATTATTCCTGATAGACTAAAATTGTCTCAAAGATGCTTTCACTTAGTCTTCTCAGGGGTTTCAGCCTGGGATTTGGGAAATCCTGTTCTCCCCCAAAATGTACTTGAGACAACTGGCATATTCCTTTATCCTATATATTTTATTTCTGTATGTAAGAGTATTTGCAGAAGGAACCATGGACTTCACCAAGTTGCAAAAAGAGTCTATGACACACATACTTAAAAACTCAAGTTTTCGGAGAGGTTCTTTCCAGTTCCTAGACAATTAGGTGGCACTTTGGATAGAACGCTGGGTCTGGAGTCAAGAAGACCTGAGCTATGATTCAGCCTCAGACACTTGATAACAAGCTACTTAGCTTGTTTCCTCAGTTTCCTCAAATGTAAAATGGGGATAATAGCACCTACCTCCCAGGCTTGTTGGGAAGAACAAATGAAATATTTTTTAAATGTTTAATACAATACATGATATATAATGGGTGCTTAATAAATGCTTATTTTCTTTCTTCCTCCCTCCCTGCCTTGCTTCCTTTCAACATAGTAAGGCACAGAAAATAGAGTAATACAGAATATATCTAGTATAATAGAATGAGCTTTGAATATGAACTCCTGGGTGTGAAAGTGATGGCGAGATCTTTGCAAGTCTTTTGACTTCACTCTATCTCAGTTTTGTCCTCTATAAAATGCAAAGATTGTACTAGATGACCTCTAAGATCTCTTCTAGTTCTGACTCTTTTTGTCTATGAGTATTACCCAAAGTTCAATAATATATGGAGGTTAGAATTCACAGGTTCCTCAGTTCTTTCCTGAGGTACACTTCTATTACCAGCCCCCAAATCATTTGTTTTTTTTTTTTAAAGAGAAGGGCAGCCTAGAAATTAATAGGTACTTAATACCTAAATAATATTGAATCATTGACTTCAATTAAACTAATCCACTTGGCCTTGCCCCATTCACTCTCTGTACAGTTTACTTGCTTGTTGGGAAGAAAGCATTTTGTGACTTTGAAGAAGTGCTTTATAAATCAGAACCCCAGAGTCCCAAGAGATATCAGAGACCAGAGAGCACAGCCTGTACCTGCACAGAAATATGCATCAACATATCCCACACAAATGTTCGTGCAGCATCCACCCAAAGAATTCCAGCAACGGGGACCCCATGATGTCCCAATGGCAATCCGTTCTGCTCTTAGCAAGTTCTAATTACTAAGAAGCTATTCCTTAGATAAAGTCAGATTGTGCCTCTTTGCATCCTCCACCAATTCTGCCCTATTCTTTGCTCGGAGACCAAGAAGATTATGAGCTATTATGACTATTCTTATTGATTCTCAACCCAAGTGCTTGCTTTCCTTAGGAAATCTGTGCTTCCTCTTCCCACTACCGACCCTCCCACTGGCTGCTTCTTAAATTTTCCAGTTCACCCTGAAAACAACCACCTACAAAAAGTTCGAGCCAAAATCCAATGAACCAAACCAAAGGGACTCAAACTGGAAACATCCATAACTCCACGGAGAGGCAAATTGTATAGAATGAAATTTGTTCTGTAGAGCCGTCTGGAAGCTTTTCTACTGTATCATTTCTCAAACAGCATCGTCAGTTCTCCTACTGTTGCATAATCATATAATGAAAGACCCAGATGTAATTCATGTACACAAGAGGGCAGAGTTATGGCTGATAAGGGACCTTTTCTCTATTTGCATTGCTAATAATTTTTTTTTTCCCTTTGAAGCACAGAACAGGGTGAAAATGATTTTGTAGAAGGAGGAAACACAGCTAGGTGCTGGACAACACCGGACTTTCCTGGATCTTACCAACAACCTTCCACACTTAATAACTTACTGTGTGTGTGCATATATATATATATATATATATATATATATATATGCACATACACACACATATATATATACATACATACACACACATATACACATATATATACATGTATATGTATATTTATATTTTTTATATAATAAATACATAGTATAGGAACTGGCTTACTAGACTTTATATTAGGAAGACTGGTTCAAAATCCCCAATTCAAGATGCCTACTAGTTATGGGATCCTGAGCATTATACTTCACACATTTCAAATATAAAATATTAATAGAGGCAGACTGACATAATTTATAGAGAGCCTCAGTTTCAGCCAAGAAGATCTGAGTTCAAGTGTTGCCTTAACTTATATTCTGCAAAGAGTCAAGAGAGAAAAACTGGAGCTTATTGGGAAGTGAGAAGAGAAGTGTATGATAAACTTTGGCAGTTATATAGAAGATAAACTGAAGGAGAGAATTGAGTTAAAGAGCTCTCTCTTTTTCTAGATATATGTGCCTATACATACACATATATCTATACTCACACATGCATATAGGTGTGTATAGAGTACATATGTATATGCATAAATATATAATGTATACAATATATGTACAAAACAAGTATATTTGCATGCATATGCATGTATAGATACACACATCCATATTATTGTTCATCCTTCATTTTCATAGAGAACCAGGGATTATCCCAGGTAATGTCTTGATCTGTGTACGAGTTGGATTTAAATGAGGCAGCAGAGTTTTAAAGTCTCTTCCAGAGCTACTAAAATCCAGGAGCAAGACAAAAGCCAAGTATCTGCTTCAGCTGCCCTTGTGGAATCAATTTTTCTCGTCTGAACATTTCACCCAGGAAAGTCTTTGCAAGTCAATGAGGAGTCCAGCCAGGTGGCACAGTGGATAGGGTGCCTTTCCTGCAGTCGGCAAGATTTCTCCCCGAGTTCAAATCTGGCCTGAGACGTTTACTATGTGATCCTGGGCAAGCCACTTCACCCTGTCTCAGTTTATCTCAGTGTCTACATTTGTAAAATGAGCCTGAGAAGGAAATAGTAAACCACGCTAGTACCTTTGCCAAGAAAACTCCAAATGGGGTCATGATGAGTCAAATGCAACTGAAATGACTGGGCAACAATGATATGAAAACATGTTTGTATATGAATATGTATTTGCATATATAATATGTATATGTACATATATATACAATATAGACTCATAATTACAAAAACATAAAATAATCATAAAAATGCATAATTATAAAAAAATCACTCAATCAGGAGGTACACTGGAATGAGCAATGGATTTACAATGAGAAGACTTGGGTTTAAATCCTAGATCTGACTCATACTATCTGTTTGACCTTGGACACATCTCCAGCTGGATAGCACAAGATAGTACTGGGCCTAGTAAGATCTGAGTTCAGATTCAACTTCAGACACTTACTATGTGGAACCCTGAGCAAACTACTTAACCACTACCTGTCTCAGTTTCTAAAATGGGAATGATAATAGCACCTTCCTTGCAGGATTGTTTCCAGGCTCAAATGAGATAAGATTTGCATAGTGCCTGACACATAGTAGGTGCTATATAAAAGCTTATTCCCTGCTTTTTATTATTATTTTTTTTTTACTTCATCTCCATGGCTGTCAGTTTCCTCATTCTTTAATTTAAGAAAGTTAGACGATGAACTTTAAGGCTCCTCCCAGGATTAAACCATGATCCTATGAATGTCTCTTCATGTCTGCACACTGAAATCCTCATGTCTCAAGGTTTAGCTCAAATAGCACCTCCCAGCAGCTAAAAAGTGCTTTGTATTTTATTCCATTCTCCCCACTATCTTCTTAAACTTAAACAGTGCAAGTATTTGTTATTCCCGTTTTGTAAATGTTTTATTCAACAAAGCACTTTGCCCAAGACAGGCTTGGGCATGGTTATCTAATGTAAGTATCATGATCCTCCTCAGTAAATGGAGAAATTGAGGCTCAGAAAATTGAAGGTACTTGCTCAAGGTCACATAGCAGAACAAACTCCAAAACCAGTGTTTCTGATGCATACGTGGCACTCCTTCCCATCTGCCACACTTTTTTCATGCATTTCAATAGGCCCATTATCTAGAAGGAAATACAAGCAGACCATGAGAAAGTACCTTATTACCCAAATGCAATGATTTATTTACACCTATTCCTTACAGAAAAATGACTCCAGAAATTTCTCTTTCTGTGTATTATTTCACAGACATTTTGGCACCAAGAACCTACTTAGCCAGAATATGACCTAGGTAGAAATTAAATTCGATGCTCACTTATCATTGATGATAAATGTTACCTATTCCCTACAAATTTCCCAAATACATATCTGCCCATTTGAGCAAGAGACTGGAACAGAGGATCCCCTGAAGGAAGCAGGGAGATGGGAAGGACACTGATTCAAAACCTGGTTCTCATTCCTGTGTAATCTTCAAAAAGTCACTTCAGTCTCACAAGATCTGGGTTCTCTCATCTGGAAAATGAAAGAATTGGATTAGAAGACCTTGGAAGTTCTTTTCAACAGAGGCAGCTAGGTGGCACAGTGGATGGAGTGTTGGATTTGGTCAGGAAGACCTAGATTCAAATCCTGCCTCAGACATTTCCCAGCCATGTGACTCCGAGCAAATTCATTAATTTCTGCCTATCTTCCTTTACTCATCTGTAAAATAGAGATAATAATAGCATCATCTTTTCAGGGCTGTTGTGAGAAGCAAATGAGATAATATTTGTAAAGAACTTTACATAAATATTAGCAATTATCTATCACTGTTCAACCTATGATGCTAAGACATCAATCACCTTCTACCTATGCTTTATTCCCTATTTAAGTAGTGCCTCCCCTCCACTTTTGCATGGGGAAATTCAACTAATTATTTACTAATAGGATCATAACCGAAATCATTACAACCACCACCCTTACCATTATTACTACTTCTATCACCATCACCATTAATACTACTACTACCATCATCACCACTATTTCTACTGCCATCACCACTATTACTACTACTACCACCACTACTACAACAATAACAAAAAGATCCCTCAGTTGATCATAGATTTAGAATTAGATGAAATCTTAGAGTCCATGAAGTTCACTCCCTTATTTTACAGATAAAAAAACTGAGTTTGAGATGGGTTAGATGGATTCCCTAAGACTGGTCAAGCTAATAAATGTAGAACAAGATTTTAACTCAGGTCTTCCATACTCCAAGCCCAATTAATCACAGCCTGTCAGGCTGGCTCATAGTAGAGTTCTTAAATGGAGTGTATTCATGGGCAAACAAAACTATCTGTGCTTTTCCCCACCAACCTTTGGAATCCCAGAGGAAAGAAACCCATAAAGAACACATATCTTGTCATCAGCCATTATAATAATAACATTTGCTATTCCAGTAGCCCTGTTATCTGAGGAAAGAATAGCACTTTTAGGACACTAACTCATTAGCATCTCTAGCACCTCTAAAAGACTAGACAGATAAATCTTCATTTCACTAACAGGACAAATTGTCCCCACAATAAGGGAGTAAGAATTAGAGCTCAGAAATAGGACTGACTCAATTTGTACTCTGGGCAACTGTTCCCATGGGCAGAGCCATGTAACTAGGACAGGACAGCTGGGGCACTGGCCCAGGGTATCAAAATTTAAAGTAAAAACAATCCATAAACTCCTTTAGAAACCATAGGAACAACTTTATTTAGCAGCTTGTTAGCAAGAATGATTAAATACCTATATGCCCACCCTCACCTTAACTGTGTTCTAGAGGCCAGTGTCCCAGAATGTCCCCTGCAATTGAGTTTATCCTAAAGAACTGCAAATTGTATGAAGAGTGTCCCAGGAACTAAAAGTGCTAGCTGTGGCACTGGTCAAGAAAAGGTAAAGATGATGATGATGATATGATATTTTATAGGGCTTTAAGTATGCAAAAAGTTTTACAAACATTACCTCATTTTATCCTCACACAGTCTTAGGAGATGTATGCTATCATTATCTCTATTTTACAAGTAAGGAAACTGAGGCAGATACAAATTAAGTGTCTTACACAGTCTCATGAAACCTCTAAGTATCTGTTCCAGAAATTGAATTCAAGTCTTCTTGACCCCATCTCCAGGATTCTATCCATTGCTTGACCTAGCTGCCTAGCTGTCAATCATAAAAATAAAATGTGTGAGAATTTCAAGATTGGCTTTGCCTGGTACTTTTGTTCCTTAGAAGTCTGAGTTCCTTAGAAGATCTATCAGGATCATGATTTCTATCTCTGTCACTTACTAGCTGTGCTATCTCCTACAAATCACTTAAAGTACCTTCTGGAGCTTCAGTTCCTAACCTGTAAAAATGGGGGAGGTTGGGACTAGGTGGTCTGTGAAGTCCTCTCCATCTCTACATATGGGATGCAGGCATCCTAAAGCAACTTCTCTGAGGTTCAGTTGTCTCATCTGTAAAATGAATCCACCAGTCAGTCAACTAACCTTTAAATGAGGAAGATCAATACTGACACTACATGGTCCAGAGACTGATGCTGAGGAAAGTGCTTTAGAAGGCTAAACATGCTCCATAAAAGGAGGTATTATTACTTAAGGACAGCATTATCTAACACACACACACACACACACACCCTCTCTTATAAACAACAACCTAGCCCCTTGTGGCTGCTTTGCACCAAATGCCCCATTGCAGGTCTCCCAGACCAAGGCTGAGTTGTGCTGTTATTTCCTGGGCTATGTTCCCATCACTACCAAGTTTCCTTGTGAGCCCAAGCACCAAAGGCGGCCCTAAGAAAATCAAGAGGGACCATAGGCTTTTACCAATCTGGGTCAAGTCTCTCCATAGGTGAAGAATTAGAAAATTAGCCCCCCTAGTATACTGCTAGTGCAGGTGACTCCAAGCTGCACTGACTAAATAGATACATTCTCTCCTATCAGAATTTGTTAAGACACAGAGGACCAAGGAAAGCTTCTTAGCAACTTTCTCATGTGGCTTAAGTACTTGCAGAAGCTCGGTGAGACTAGAATACCATCCAGCTTGTTTCTAGAGACTCCAGTCCTATTTCTAAGCAGAAAATTAATGTCACACATAAGAAGTTTATTAGTTACCTGATAGATACCCTCCACCCATTCAGACTTCATTCAGATATCATCAAGAGGATCCGTGTTCAAATCCTTACTATGCCATTTACAATTTGAGTGACCTCAGACAAATCACTAGGTCTTTCTAGGCCCAACTATTAAAACTAGAAGACTGGAATAGCATTAGATGGTCTCAAAGGTCATTCCCAACTCTAAACTGGGGCCTTATAAATACATCTACTATAAACCTGCCTACTGGACAAGGTTTTTGTAGTTATTGTTGTTTTGTCCTCCCTTAGCACATCTCCTCATTGGAGACAATGCCCTCTCCTCTGCTGCCCCATTTCCCTGGTGGTATCAGTGATGAGTCTGTATTCTATAATTTTCAGTTAGTAATTTTGATTCTGCCAACTATAGTTTCCAAAAAATAAAAGTATGTTAGGAGAAAAGAGAAATCTCAACACAGCCTCCTAACACTATGAATTGGGATGTACTTTATAAGGCAGTTTATTTGTAGCATCTATTTGTTGATACACACACACATATAAATGCATACATTTTCAAAAGGTGGAACTTTATTCTTGTCCTAATATATTGAAGGACACCCCCCTCCATTTCTAATGATGGGCAGAAGGAAAGAAAAAAAAAGGAAAGGGAAGAAAAAAAAAACTAAGCCAGAGGAAGGAAATCTCTAAAAAGTAGGGGGACATTTCTAACCTATTTCCACATAAGGGAACTTAGTTCTTTGCTAGGAAAAGGTGAATGTCTCCATTCATCTGTCCTAGAAGCCAGCATTGGAGGGACAATCTCTTGGGTCCCTTATATAAGCCATTGTAAAACTTTGTGTGACATTCACTGAAAATGTAAGCTGCTCCCTGAGGAGATTCTTTTAATGGACTAAGTGACAAAATTCACGAGTTCTGAATTCAGCGGAAACCTGCTCAGCCCAGATACATCATGAGCAGAGGGGATGGGAAAAATAAAATCCATCCCTATTTAAGAGGACCACACAGGGGATGGATTCCATGCACCTGGCTACAATCTGTTCCCTCTAAGAGACCCACTTAAGATCAAATGGTTCTGGGCAGAGTCTACAGGTTTAATCAATCCCAAATAGACCAGGCTATGTTGATAGATTACAGGCTCATTCTTCAGAGGGAAATGTGATTACCTGGAGCCAGCTAATCACAAAATGGGCGAAGTAGCTGATATACACAAACTTTGGGGCACCTGAGCCCTTCGGAATCACTGACATTTACACTGCGAATGCTTGAGCCTCTTATTTATCGACCAACTCAGCAGCAGCAGCTTTGTCTGATAGTAATGAGATGTCTTCTCTAAGTGATAACCTATGCAACTCGCAGACTAACTGCTCCTTGGAAGACCTGGCTGCTAACTTAATTATACCCTGCTTACTAACCCACCCACCCCCATTTGAGTGCTGTCTATACAACATGGAGAACAGAAAAGTTCTCTCCCCCCGCCCCCTTTTCCCGGGATCATGCCAGGACAGGCAGATGTGTGCCCTGCACGGTCGGAGGAGGGGACTCTTGTAAACCAGTCTTTCCAAAGGCATAAATGCCCACCAGCATGCCAGGGGGCATCCCCTGCTATGCGCCAGGGGCGTGGGGGGGAGCAGTGCACTGAGCTATAGAACAATCTGGGGGTTCTGAGAAGAGGATAAAAGAGGGAGTAGGGAGGGAGGAAGAAGAGAGAGGAGGGAGAAGAAAGGATTTTCTTTGCAACTACTTCCCTCTGGCTCTCAGAGCTGAGGAGGGGGCAGTGATTAAGCCCCTCCAGCCCCACGTTCCGGAGTGACAGCCACAGGTTTGGATAACTTGTCCAGAGAAGGTTAAAGAAATCCCGCTCTGTCTGCTCGCCGTTGTGCCCGGCGTTCTTACCTTGACCGCTGGAACCGCCCGGGAGAAAGCGGAGAAGGCAGCTGGGACCGGCAGCGGGCTCTGCCTAGGTAGGAAGTGTCGGTCAGGGTCCAGGGATGCGGGAGCAGCTGTGCCAGGCGGTGCCAGCCGAGGCGGCCGGGAAGCGGCGGCGGTCCTGCTGCTCTCCGCTGCTGCTGTTGCTGCTACTGCTGCCGGCGGGGCTGCGGTCCCTGCTCCGGCTCCAGCTCCCGCTGCGGCCGGCTGCCGCCCGTGGGACTCCTCCTGGGCACTGGCGGCACGCTCCTCATGGACCAGGGCCGGGGGCCGCGATGCCCCCCAGCTCCGGACCGGGAGGGCTGGTGCCCTTTAGGGCCTGCCCGCTGCTCCTGGACA